>PVKB01000133.1:692285-1100104 GCA_004027205.1 Ctenodactylus gundi
AAAAAGAAAGTATTCTAAGGTTATAATTGAAAAAACTGAGTGCCAGGCATGGTGGCCCCAGCTGAAAACTCCAGCACTTTGGGAGGCTGAGGGAGGAGGATCACAAGTTCAAGCCCAGCCTGTGAAACTTAGTCATTTAGTAAAACTGTCTCAAAAAAAGGGGGGGCAGGGGTTGAAGCAGTATAGCTCAATGAGAAGGCCCTGGATTCACTACACACTCCTGTACACACAAACAAATAAACACAAACACACTGGAGACACACAAACTGAAGTTAGGTCTTCAAAGTTTTATTTTTGTTATTGTTTTGGTTTTTTGCCAGTTAGGTATCTGTGGAAGCTCTAGAGGGTACTTTGAAGGAAGGTCCTGTTAAAAAACAATAACCTATATCACCTAAATATGGAATTGGAAGGAATCTCTGAAACTGGCCTGGCCCATTAATTTTTCTCAGATTGACCCCAAAAGGGGTGTGTTTGTTCTCTGGCCCTCACAGAAATCCTGACAACATGCCCGTTCCACACATGAGGATATGTAAGTTACAGAGGTTGTATAAGTTGCTCAAGGTCACAGAGCTACACAGTGGTGTAGCCAAGTCCAGATCAGGGCAGTCTGTGTCCTCCAGAGGTCTGGAACTCAGCCTGTAGGGGGCTGAGTCCCCGGGTCCACAGTGGGCCACCTGTACCAGGCAGGCCCTGGAGGCTTTTTCCAGGGCCGAGTGCCAGCTGTGGCTCTATCCTTGCAGTGGGGAGTTTTAGGTGATAATTCCAGGTTCATAGGTGACAGAACAAAATCAAGATGCGAAAGTTTGATTCTTTTTGACATATAGCCCACCCTAGGACAAGTTTATCTGTGCCTTTCACCCCAGGAGGAAGCTGTGACCTTGTCAAAGAATCTAATTACTTCTGCTAGGTCAATATTTGCTTGTTGTAAAATGAGATGTCCTCCTGCCTCAGCCTCCCAGAGGGCTGGGATTACAGGCATGTGTCACAACATCAGGCTCTGATGTGGTTCTTAACTGGGGACCTAGAAGCAAGGACCTATCTATAAGATCAGAAATCTTTTCACCTGCTAAGGCCTATTTTATGTGTTCTGGGTATAGCATTACAGTAACTACTGTACTTAATACAAAGCATTAAATAAGTGTATTTCTTATCTATTCAGTAATGTCTTGGTATCTGTCTTTTGGTGGTATTAATCAGCCCTGAAACTGTAAGTGAAATAACTTTGCACATGTGTGTGGTGTGTGGTGTGTGTGTGTACTGCGGATTGAACCCAGGGCATTCACACTGAGCTATCTCCTCAGCCTCTTTTTTTTTTTTTTCTTTTGAGACAGGACCTTGCTGAGTCAGCAAGTTGCCCAGGCTGGGCTCAAACTTGGGATCTCCCTGTTTCAGCCTCCCAGAATGCTGGGCTGGCAAGCCTGTGCCACAAGGCCTGGCTTGAAGTAACTTTAAGTAGAACAGTAGTTGTTCTCAGCGTCATCTGGGAACCCCGTGAGACAGGCAGCTTTCTGGTGCCGGTTGGCATGCAAGGGCCAGGAAGCCTGCATCTACTGAGCATTCTCTTTATTCTCAAGCTTGTGGTCACTAGAATATGCCTGAGAAAGGCTGTCCCAAGGGCATGGTGGCCAACACTCTTTCTTTACTCTGTCTAGGCAAAAACCCTCTTCAAGCCAGTGCCCTCCCCTCAGCAGGAGCCGCAGAGGAGCAGCGGTCATTCCCAAATTATGATGAGCTTCTCTTTATCCGTGTGCTTTAAGGTAAGTGCATCCATCCTTTCCCATTGCTGGAACACAATACCCAGCACCCATAAGGTAAAAGGAGATGTTGGGGCTGGAGGAATGGCACAACGATTAAAGCACTTGCCTCGCAAGTGAAATGTCCTGAGTTCAATTCCCCCAGCACCACATAAAGCTTGGTGGTACATACCTGTAATCCAGCACTTGGGAGGCTGAGGCAGTAGGATTGCTGTGAGGCCAGCCTGGGCTACATTGTGAAACCCTGTCTCAAAAAATAAATAAATAAAAGGAGATGTTTATTTGGGCTCATAATTTTGTAGAGGATTCAGCCCATAGTCTGCCTGCTCCAAGGCAGAGAGGGCATGTGGGAGGGCCTGGGCAGAGGACTGCCTTACTGTGCTGTGGCAGCCAGGAGGCCGGGAGGGGGAACACAGCTGGAACTAACAAAATCCTGCCCCAGGGCCCCACCTCCTGCTAGCAGGCCACACCTCCTAAGAGCAGAGTCAGCTGCTGAGCTCATCCCCGGGGGAATCCACTGATGAGTGTAGCGCCCCCAGCATCCAGTCACCTTCCAAACAGGTGAGATTGGGGGGGTGGGGGGGGGACATTTGAGGTCTCAAGCATAGGAGTATTGTATTTGGTCTATCTACATCACACTCTATATAAAACAACTCAAGATTTGCAGTCAAGCCTGGTGGCGGTGGTGGTGGGGGCAGGCCTGGCTGATCCCTTCTCCAACTCTGGGCTGTGGTTGACTGACTTTTTTTTTTTTAACCAAAAAATCCTTTGTTCTTTGGCACAAGTGAGAGGGGAAAGGAGAAATGGGAATTGGGCGAGTGCTGGGAGATAGGCCTGCGGCCGCCAGCACGTAGTTTGCAGGCATCTCAATGTGGGGAAGGAAATAAAGCTGTCCCAAGAGAACTGTAGGTGAGTTCTCCCGTCACCCACCCACAGATCATATCAGGGTCTAAACAAGGTAGGTCAGGTGGCTTCCTTGGAAACTCCCAGCTGTGGGTTTCACAGGTTCACTGTGGGCCAAAGGCCGCTTCATTATCTAGGCTTCAGCAAGATGGGATAATAACACTCATCCAAAGACATTTGAGATTTTAAAAAAGCAAATTATATAGTGCATTAAAAAACAAATAAAGGCCCGCTTTTAAGGACAGCACATCACGGCTGCTTCAAAGCCTGAGTATCAAGGAATGTATTTTGCTAGTGATCGATTTAGGAGGCTCAGTGAATGGTACAGGGTGTTGGACCCAGGGCCTTTGCTCTGAAGGTTTGGATCTCACCTTCCATTGTGTTCAAGGACCGCACTGTCTGATGCCTCAGGAGAGATATTAGTGGCTGCTTAATAGGGTTTTAATTTTGTGTTGTTAGTTTTAATAATTAATTGTAATTTTGATCGTGTTGGAAGCTGGAGACCTATTTTTAGTCATCTTTTGGGGCTGGTGTGACTGCCCTGCCCTGTTTCACCAGAGGTCCTTAGAGGAGGTAGGCTCTAGGGTGATTGAAAATTAAAGAATGTAGATTCACTGAAATGATGACAAAAAGATCCAATCACGTTCAGGTTGAGATAGAATATAGAGATGAACTGGCCTAACCTTTTCACTGTCACAGACTGAGAAAACTGGCCACTACAGGAATGAAAGGAGTTGGCTAGAGGCACCCTGCTGGTTGATGCCTTTCCTGGCAAAGGCCTCTGCAGGTCTGGGAGAGATGGCAGCAGTCCGTGCCGGCTCTTCTGTGACCTGGTTTCCCTGATCCCCCCCCCCCCCCAGTTTTTTCTGTGTCTCTTCCCCAGATCACAGGATCACAGGAAGCAGTTCTTGTTTTCTGGATGTTGAGGTTGTCCAAATGGCAAGTTTCTATAGATGAGCTACCCTGGGCTGGTATCTGTTTAGGCAAAGTCCTCAGTGGGTTGCAGCGACATCCCTGGGAAAGAATTCCAGGACAGGAAGTGGCAGGTCCTCCCTGGCTACCTGCAGCTGACCGAGCCGCAGCCTCAACCCTGCCCCGCAGCATTAGCTCTGGACTCCGGAGGAGGCTGTGATTTACTCCAGGGCTTTGGGCAAGTCCCCATAACCTGGTTGTCCTTCCCCTTGCTTGTAAAAGAGAGATGGGGCTGATAGCTCCCTCCCGGGTCCATCAGAAGCAGTGTGTGAAATTAGTTCCTGTTTGGGAGGGTTTAAGAGCCACCACATTCCACCTCCCGGCTCACAGAATTAATGACAAGCACTTTTTGGTGGGGGTATAAAAGGACCCATTCCTCATGCCCCTCTTTCCCTTAAAAGCAGACCAAAGGGCGTCTTTTCTCCTCTCTCCGCAGCTGTTACTTTCTCAGAAGGTTAGATTGCTGAGGTTAAGCAATCCTAGGTACACCGTGGAGAAATAAACAATCATTAACAAAAATAATTGCCGGGGCAGTTCTTCAGAGGGCTTCTGAGCTATAAAGACTTTTTTCCCTAACTGTAAAAACAGGGCCTCAGTTGTGTTTGTGAGGGTCACGCCAAGGCTTTCTCCAAGGTGCACTTAGAAAAAGGTTTTGTAGGCAAGTCAGCCTTTAAGAACCCAAGAGGTATCTCTTAGGCACCCGGCTCTGCGCACGGCCTCTTTCTCAACGTTTGGAAATCCTTTAACAGTTTATGGAAGGCCGCCCTTTAAACCAATCCGACAGCTCCTCTCTCCATAACCTGATTTTAGAGGTGTTTCATTATCTCTAATTACTTGGGCTAAATGGTGATTACTCAGTGTTTTAATCATCAGCTTGGGCAGCAGTTACTCTAAACTCAGGGAAGCCCAGACTCCCATGGGTATTTTTGGAAGGGCCGGCGACTAGTCGGTGCATGCTCTGTAGCCGCTCCGCACGTGGTCCCAGGTGAGCCCCGTGCTCTTGGGCGCTGGCAGCAGCGACGTCCGCGGGCTGGGTGCTGCGCGGGCTTCCGGGACCGGCGGGCCGAGGGTGTGGGCGGGGCTCTCATCCCCAGAGAGGGCGGGGGTGGGGGCGGGAGGAAGGGAGGGGCTGCAGGAGGGGAGGACGGAGCGGGGCAGAGGGTGGGAGGGGACGGGACGGCGTCCACACTGGAGGGCCGGGGGGAAGGTGGGCGGGGAGGGGCGCGCGATCCAGGTGGCTCGGGCGCCCGTGCCGGGGGCCGGAACGCGAGACGCCGCCGTGGGCCGCGAGTGCCTCGCCTGCGGCCCCGATGGGACTCGCGTCGGAGCCGGCTCCAGCCTGCGGCGTCCCGGCGGCCCCCGGCCCTCGCCCAGGTCCCCCGCAGCTGCTCGGAGGCCCCCGGGGGCCACTGTCTGCGAGCCCGCGACGGCAGGGGCGCAGGGTGAGCGCGGCGGCCCGGCGGGGTGCTGATCGAAAGGGACCCGTCGTGCGTCTTGGGGGCGTCGCTGGGGCTCGGGCTGCAGTGAGGCGCAAGGTGCCCCGCCGCGGGCGGTGCCGGGGCGCGGTCCGACACGGAGCGCCACCGCCGCGTCGCCTCGTCCGCGGTCCCGGGGCCCCGCCGAGCCCCGCTTTGGGAGGTGCCGGGCCGGACGGGAGGCGGGGAGCGGCAAGAGGCGGCGAGTGCCCCCGGGAAGGGCCGGGGCGGAGGTGAGAGCCGGCTCCGCGTGCCAGCGACAAAAAAGGCCACGGGGAGCAGACCCCGCGCGCAGCGGGTTGTGGCGGGCGGCGCGCGGCCCCGGGGCCTCCGGAGCGTGCGCGTCCCTTCGGCGGCTGGCGGGGCGCCCGGGACTTGGCAAGCTGGTGCCGCTGCAGGACGCGCCTGCCCCACGAGCGATTTCCTTAGACTCTCCGAGGAGCTGGAGAGAGCGTGGGGACGACGGCGCCACCACACCGAGGGCGCCCGGGCGCGCTGCTGGCGGACGCGCGGCGCACGCGGCTCCTGCTGGTTCTCCCGCTCGGAACCCCCAGAAAAGGGCCCGAGGCCGCCGGGCCCCTGGGGATCCCGCCAGTGCGACTTGGACCCCGGGCCGCGGCCACCCTCTGGGTGCCGCTTAGGTCGGTGGCTTGTGAGAATCGCGGTTTTTACGTGAGCTGAGACCTTTGCGAGCCGCTACCCCCTCTTCCCAGAGGCACATACGTGGTAAACTGAAGTGACCTTAACCCCTCAGCGCGGGAAGATAACCGAGCGCATCCCCCAGCCCAGGAGAGAGCTGTGGAGACGAGCGTTCACCGTTTATCCTTTCAATTTCCAAATTTGGTCAGAAGAACGTGATGAGCGGCGAATCCTAGGGAATTCAAAATTGGAAAATGCCCTCGGCTTCCCCGTCCTCTTGAGTTTCGGCGCGGTGAGCGCTCCCGCGGCCACCAAGGAACCCCCGCGGGTCCCGGGGGTGCGCCTCGCCGGGCCCGCAGGCGCCCGCCCAGCCCGTCAACCTTTCCCACGTTCAGGGGGAGTTTCCCCTTGGGCTTTTTAGGGCTCCTGAATTCTGAAGGAAAGGGAAGGGAAGGAAAGGAAGAAGAAAAAGGAAAACAGAAAGACTCCGCCGTGTCCAGCCCTTTCCCGGTTCACCACAGCGCTGGTGCGGGTCGCGGAAAGGCGCAAGTCGCTCCAAAGGCCGAGCGGCTATTGGGGGTATAGGCGGTCGCCCTGGGCCCCTGCTCTCGGACTCGCGGCGTTTGGGGCGCCGGGTCGCCGCACACCAGAGGACAGACGGCTCCATCCTTCAGCCTCTACCCGAGCGGCACCTCTGACCGCGCTCCCGCAAAAGGGAACGTTCTTACGGGGCGAGACGTGGCCGCCACTCGGTGCCCGAAGCGACCCAAGGAGGAAATCGGGGGGGCGGGTGGAGCGGGCTCAGAGGCAGGACTCGCTTGGTGACTCGGGTGCCCTGTGGGACGCGGCGCTCAGGCCGCCGCTGCACGCGATTGACACCAGGGCCGATTTCCAAACCGGCCCTTTTGCGCCGCGCGACCCGCTCGCGCGCGACATGGTCAAGTAGACTCGGGTCCCCCGAGCTGCGGTTGGGCAGGATTCTCGGAGAACTCTTGGCGGCGACTCTGCAGCCGGTGCAAAGGAGGAAGGAGGTGGGGGTAGGAGGGGGGGCCGTTAAAAATATGCCAAGCCGGGGCGACGGGCGCAGGCGTGGGGGCGCGCGCAGGCCGAGAGCCCGTTCCGGGTTCTGCCCCCTCCGTGGACAGGGCTCGGTTCTGCTCCGGGTCGGGAGTCGTAAGCCTTCCGGACGAAGGAAGGGTGCGCCTTTCCTCGGCGACGCCTCTGTCTGAACCTGTCCCATCCCTCTCCATCGGGGTCGCCTCCCAGGGTGGGGATCTTTTTTAACTGAGAGACGTAGTGGCTGGCGGTGTTCCGGGTTCTCCGAAATGGACCCCGGGAAATAACTCTAGCAGCGCCTGCCCCTCGCCTTCCAGTACTGGCGACAACCTGACACCCCCCTCCTGTCCTGGGGCGCGACAGGGTCGGCAAGTCTTGCTGGGACGTTGATCGGCTGCCCAGCTGCTCAGAGCACTAGCGGGCTTTGGCCCGGCCGGCTGCCTGTGGCTGGAGCGGTATTTGGCCTCTTGGAGACGCTGGGGAGGACGCGGCGGGTTAGGCGTGTGCAGTGTCCCTCGGGGACTTGTGTGTGTGTTGCTAGAGTGACCCAGCGCCTCGTTCTGAGCGACATCCCCGGCCACGCTCCCTTTTCATTTCTGATTGAGACAGGCTCGCGCCAAGTCACTAAATTGCCCCAGCTGGGCTCAAACTTGGGGGTTTTCCTGCCTCAGCCTCCCTAGAGTGCAGGGACGGCAGACCTACGCCACGGAGCTCGGCTCTTCGGCTCTTTTTCATGTGCCTCTCGGGGGAGAGGCTCTGGGAAGCGAGGACCCGGCCGCGCCAGCGCGTGGCCCCCACTGGAGCCGCGTGGGCGCTGCGAGACGCCGTCCCTCCCTACCGGGCGCCCGGGGCTGGGACGAGGGTCCGGCCCGGAGCCCCGCGCGCCACCGGGAGAGGCGAGCGCCGGTCCCCGCGCTGCGCCCGCCCGCGGCCGGACAGCGCACCCGCCCGGGGGACCGCGCGGCGCGGCCCGGAGCTCCTCCCCGGCGTGGCGGCGGTGCGAGGCCGGCCTGGCCCGGATCCGGATCGCGGGGCGGGACCGCGCGGGGGCGGGAGGGGCGGGCCCTGCGGGGAGCGGGGCGGGGCCGCGGCGCTCACGTGACCCCGAGGGGCTGGAAGAAAAACAGAGCCTGTCTGCGCCGGAGTCTCATTATATTCAAATGTTTATTTTAGGAGCCGATCCGTAGAGCCGATCCGAGCCCCGCGCCGCCGCAGCTTCTCTGAGCCTTTCCAGCAAGTTTGTTCAAGATTGGCTGTCAAGAATCATGGACTGTTATTACATGCCTTGTTTTCTGTCAGTGAGTAGACACCTCTTCCTTCAGCCCCCTCCCGGGACCTCGCCCTGCCCTGCCCACGCCCGCTCGCCGCCTGTCCCTGCTGCCGGACCTTCCTCCCGGCGTCCTCGCTCGCCCCTCCGGCCCGTCCGGGCGCCCGAAGCGTCCCGATTCGTTCTAAAGCTCCGCTTGCGTGCCCTCTCCCGCTCAGATCCGGCGCGTTGCCACGACAGGGGGGCGCGAGGGGACGGCGGGGACGGAAGGTCTGCAGCCTGGGCTTGACCCTGGAGGGCGAGCTTGCCCCCCTTCTTGTGCCCTCGTGGCGCGTCCCCAGCCCCGTGTCACCGGCCCCCCAGTTCTTTCCCGAATCACCGGCCCCGCTGCCCCAGGAGCGGGCTCTTTGGCTGAGTATTTCAACCTCCTCGGCCACAGTACACAGTAAACCGCCAAACCCGATCTCCCGTCCAGAGCCCCTTCCGGGCCACCGGCCCGGCCGCCCTGTCCTCTCCGGGTCCCTCCGTCGCCGCTCCCAACCAGATGGAAGTTGTGGGGCTCGGAGGGCGGAGGGGAGCTGCACTACACGGCGTTTCGTTCTCGCCCACCCCACTCCTCTGGAGGCCCCCCCCCCTCCCGATGTTAACTGTTTATCCACGCTGAGATCATGGCCCAGAGAGCAGTTGGGACAAAAAAAGATTAACAGGATGGAGGCTATCTGATTTGGGGTTATTTGACTGTAAACAAGTTAGAGCGAGTAATTACAGGGCAATTCGGACTTTCAGGCCGCGCACGGCTGCCGCTGGGGGCCGGGGTGGGGGCGGGGCGGGGGACCCAAACTTGATCTTTCTGACCTGCCTCCTGTCCGGACCCTCCACCGCCAGCCCTATACGCATACGCGGACACATCTCCGTCTCTATTTATTGGTGCTGATTTATTCTTTAACCTCTCCCCCCCCCTCCCCTCCTCCCCAGAGACACCATGATTCCTGGTAACCGAATGCTGATGGTCGCGTTATTATGCCAAGTCCTGCTAGGAGGCGCGAGCCATGCTAGTTTGATACCTGAGACAGGGAAGAAAAAAGTCGCCGAGATTCAGGGCCACGCGGGAGGACGCCGCTCAGGGCAGAGCCATGAGCTCCTGCGGGACTTCGAGGCGACGCTTCTGCAAATGTTCGGGCTGCGCCGCAGGCCCCAGCCGAGCAGGAGCGCAGTCATCCCGGATTACATGCGGGATCTGTACCGGCTCCAGGCTGGCGAGGACGAGGAGGAGGAGCACAGCCCAGGCGCCGGCCTCGAGTACCCTGAGCGACCAGCCAGCCGGGCCAACACTGTGAGGAGCTTCCATCACGAAGGTGGGTCCCTGTCCCCAGCGGGGTGGGTGGGTGAGGGAGGGCTGCAGGGCTGGCTGATGGGGCCCTGGTGGGAGACCCCGGGGAGCCCAGTTTGGGTTACATCAAAGCTCTGAATCCTGGAGGCTAAGGACCAGGGTCACTTACCTCCAAGAGTTTCCAGAGTCGTTCTTCTTTTCTGGAGATGGAGGGGGAAGGGTTCCGGCCAGAAGGAAAGACAGCACTCAGACAAGGTCCAGTCCGGCCTTGTTTTGTTTTGTTTTGTTTTCTATATCAAAGCCTTTTTTTTTCTCCGCCTGCTTTTTTTTTTTTCTTCCAAAGCACCTACTGATTTAATATTACAGCTGTGTGTTTGTCAGGTTTATTCAATAGGGGCCTTGTAATCTGATCTGAATGTTTCCTAGCGGATGTTTCTTTTCCAAAGTAAATCTGAGTTATTAATCCACCAGCATCATTACTGTGTTGGAATTTATTTTCCCCTCTGTAACATGATCAACAAGGCATGCTCTGTGTTTCCAAGATCGCTGGGGAAATGTCTAGTAACATACTCCGAAGGGTATGTTACTGGAGAGGGCGAGCGTGGCTGTGTGCATGTCCCCTCCTGCCTTTCTTGTGCTGGCCTCTCATTCTCTTTACAATCAATTGTAAGCAAACAAACAAACAGAAAACCGGTGTACACAAAGCCAAGAGTGGGCTTGAGAGGGGTGGTGGAGTTCAGGAGTCGCCACGTGGAAATTATTAGACATAGAAAGGGAGTTGTGAGATGCTTTGTACCGTGGTGATGCTTGGTCTGTGCTAGGGAAGGTTAGTGGGATACAGGCTGCTTCCCTTCCCCGCTTCTTCCAATGAAAAGATGCCCCTGTGTCCACCAGTAGCTCTGCGCTGTGAGGGAAGGCTTAGCTACTCATCACCCACCCCAGGCCACCTCTTTACTTGTTCATTTCTCAAAAAAAGTTCATGTAGCTGGGCCCGATGGCACAGGCCTGCCATCTGACCACTCTGGGAGGCTGATGCAGGAATATTGTCAATTTGAGTCCAGCCTGAGCAATTCAGCGACTCAGGGAGACCTCACCTCAAAATCAAAACTAAAAAAACAAACATGAGCTAGAGATGTAGCTCGCTGTGAAGACCCCGGGGCTTGGTCCCTAGTGCTCCCAAAAAAGAAAAAAGAGAGCAAAAAAGTTCACGCACCTTTTCTTTTCCCTTTCCTCCTCAACTGTGCCTAGAACATCTGGAGAGCATTCCGGGAACCAGCGAAAACTCTGCTTTCCGTTTCCTCTTTAACCTCAGCAGCATCCCGGAGAACGAGCTGATCTCCTCCGCAGAGCTCCGGCTCTTCCGGGAGCAGGTGGACCAGGGCCCAGATTGGGAGCGGGGCTTCCATCGCATAAACATTTACGAGGTCATGAAGCCCCCGGCGGAAGTGGCGCCCGGGCACCTCATCACACGACTACTGGACACGAGACTGGTCCACCACAATGTGACCCGGTGGGAAACCTTTGACGTGAGCCCTGCCGTCCTTCGCTGGACCCGGGAGAAGCAGCCTAACTATGGGCTGGCCGTGGAGGTGACTCACCTCCACCAGACACGGACCCACCAGGGCCGGCACGTCAGGATTAGCCGATCGTTACCTCAAGGGAGCAGGGATTGGGCCCAGCTCCGGCCGCTCCTGGTCACTTTTGGCCATGATGGCAGGGGCCATGCCCTGACCCGACGCCGGAGGGCCAAGCGCAGCCCCAAGCACCACCCACAGCGGGCCCGGAAGAAGAGTAGGAACTGCCGGCGCCACTCGCTGTACGTGGACTTCAGCGATGTGGGCTGGAATGACTGGATCGTGGCCCCCCCAGGCTACCAGGCCTTCTACTGCCACGGGGACTGTCCCTTCCCACTGGCGGACCACCTCAATTCCACCAACCATGCCATCGTGCAGACCCTGGTCAACTCGGTCAACTCCAGTATCCCCAAAGCCTGCTGCGTCCCCACGGAGCTGAGCGCCATCTCCATGCTCTACCTGGACGAGTATGACAAGGTGGTTCTAAAGAATTACCAGGAGATGGTCGTGGAGGGGTGCGGGTGTCGCTGAGGTCAGGCAGCCTTTGAGGACAGACGGACAGACATGCCACACGATCCCACCCACTCACCCACACACATGGCACAGCCTGCTTCCTTATAGCTGGACTTAAAAAAAAAAAGGAAAAAAAAAATCCCCAAACATTCACCTTGACCTTATTTATGACTTTACGTGCAAATGTTTTGACCATATTGATCATATATTTTGACAAAATATATTTATAACTACGTATTAAAAGAAAAATAAAATGAGTCATTATTTTAAAGGTAAACTATGGCCTTTTATTTTTTCCTCTTTCATCTTTTTTCCTTCTGCTCCATCTCTTGGGTGAGGCGGTCTTCTGCTGAGAGGGGACTAGAGCCAGGATGGAAGTCAGGAGATCAGGAGCTGGCACCCAGAGGTGGCTGAGCTGTAGGGACTGGAAGTAAACCGATGGCCGAGAGACGCACAGTAATTGCTGGGATGGGTTGTTTTCCGTTCCTGTTTAATGTTAACAAGGATGCGGCATCCTCTCCCATCTGGATGACACACGCCTCGGAGGAACGGGATGAAAGGGGTAGGTCAGATGAAAAACTGGCTCTGGGGCTTCGAACACATCTCCTGTGTTTGTTACCCACCGGAAGTGTGTCACCATCGAGGGAAATGGAGTCGTCTCAACCCCAACGAATGGACTCCCACCTCTGCTCTTGTGGTACCTGTAGACTATCTTCCAATGTTCGGTGGCCACTCCTTTAATACACCACTTTGTAAGACTCTCCGGTGTTCCTTGATTGCTTTTTTCCTCGTCTCCTTTCTCCCACGTGAAGGCTTTCATCAAATTAAAAATCCCAGCAGATTGAGCGAGGGTGCCAGAGAAGTTGGGAAGATCCACCTAAGGGTTCCAACTCAGAGTCGTCACTGAGAATGATGCCACCACGACCTTAACCCTCTTGGCGCAAACGCCAGACCCCTTTTCTCTGTGCCAGCCATCCCGTGTGCTCTGGAGCTGGCAGACTGTGATGTGATGCTGGAGCTTCTCTAACAAGGAAACTTCATTATTGGTCACAGGAAACAAACAAAAAGATGGTGCTCTCAAATGGGCTTGGGAGGGTTGGGGGACTTCCTCAGTCCAGGACAGAGAATTGGCTTGCTGGGGAGACAGAGGTGGAGGGGTTACAAGGAGCAGCTTCTTTTTTTCTTATTAACACCTAAAGTGGCCCTGAGTGCCAGGCTGTCAGCTTCTTTCTGCTCCCTTTGTCTGCCTCAGGCTGGCGGGTATTTGGGGGAAAGCAGTTTGTGTGCTTGTGTAGTCCTGAGAAGATCAGAGAGGTGTGCACTTTACCATGACGAAGGTGTAGACGGGACTTGGGGTTGTGTTGCTGTGGCCAGTGGTGTGTGCCCTCGGAGGGACGGTGTGTGGGCACACGCCGGATGTGTCTTCCCATGCGTGCGCATGCCTGGTGTGTGTGTCTTCCCACGTGTGCACCCCTGCGCTCGTCCACACAGTCTGGTATATGTCCTTGGGGTGGGCGAAGCAGGATTCATTTTTGTTTTCAATTACTGAAGTCCTGCAGTCCTCGGAAAGGAGCAGCTTAGTGGAAACCAATAAAAATAGAAGTGGGGTGGTTGCCAAAGCCCCGGCTCCCCGGAGAGCACAGGTGGAGAGAGAGATCAGAGCCCCCAGGCAGGCGCAGCAAGAACCAGGGTTCCTCCAAAACTCCTGCAAAGGGGGCTTCTCTCACGCCCCTCTCTCAGCCCCCCAGGCTGCTGCCCTCCAGTTCATGGCAGGAGGCTTGAATAAATCATCCAGGGGAGGCCTTGGGTTTCTGTTGTTTGTTTTGCCCAATTTCCAGCAACTCTGAAAAGTCCCTGCCATTCAGTAGGAGCCCTAGACCTCCAGCACCTGAGCCAAGGATCCTGGGAGAGTCCTGAGCCGGTGGCTGTCCAGCTGAGGTCACTTTCTAGCAATCGCACCCCTCCCCCAATCCCCCTCCACCTCCCCTTCTCCTCCTGGCTTATTTTCAGGAATGGATAATGTTGTTTATTTGTTCAGCCAAATATTTGGTCTGGGGAATTTACCGTGAAATTCTGTGAATTGCGTATACCTAGTTAACAGCGCAGCCATAATGCCACAAAAGTCAGCATGACGAGCAACGCTCAAGGGCCAGCGTCGTTAACCCTTCCCGTCCAGTGTGAAAGCACCGCGCCGCCCCGCGCAAGGAGCTGCAGGACCCGTGGGAGTCCTAGGGTGGCCCGGGCTTTGCTTCCGGCCCGCCACCGACAGCCCTCACCCACCCCGACCCAAATGTCCCATTACTTAAAGAAACACGGGGAAAAGACGCTCGCCCCTGAGCTCGGCAGAGTCGGGACCACATCAGGGAACTGCTTGGCGGATCCCTGCCCGGCCCCGAACCGGAACCGGCGCCTCCGCCGGGCCTTCCCCGCGTCCCGTGCGCAGCGTGCTCCGGCCCTGCCGCCGGCCGGCCTCGGTTTCTGTCGCGATCACGCTTCGTGCCGTTCCTTCTCGCCTCCGAGCAGCGCCACCCTGAGACGCCCGGCGCGGCCCGGCCCGGCCTAGCCCCGTCCACCCTGCCTTGGACCGGCGTCACGTTCCGGTCTGGCCGCGGCTGCCGCGGGGCACCAGGGGGCGTCCTCGCCGCCCGGGACCCGCGGGGGCCGTGCACCTGGCGGCGCCGCGCCGGGGGTGGGGGCGACGGTGCTTTCGGGACGCCTCCCCCGCCCCCCAAGAGCACCCCGAAGATCCCACGGCTGGCCCGGCCCATCCGCCCTCTGGCCGGCCCAGGTGAAACGCCGCCGCGGCCACAGCCGGATCTGATTAGCGCTGGCAGGTCCGCAGGGCGACGGCTCGGCAGATTTAACGTTAACCGGGGTCAAAGGGGGCGCGGGGCCGTGGAGAGTAGCGGCGGCGGGGGCTGGGGTGGGGCTGCGGAGTGAAGGGGACGGGAGGGGGCGTCGCCTTATACCCGAGAGGCCTGCGATCCCAGCACTTGGGGAGGCTGAGGCAGGAGGATCTCGAGTTGGAAACCAGCGTGGCCGAATTAGCCAGATCCTGTCCCAATTTTAAAAAGGGGGGTGGGGTGGGGATGTGGCTCAGTGTGAATGAAGGTCTGAGCTCTATTCCTCAAACACCCCTTTCACCCTTCCAAAGAGAGAGAAGTGTGGAGGACATCTTCAGGGGCGTTCGGGGGTGTGTGGGCATGGCCCTGGCTGGGCCAGTGACCTCTGCTCCCCAGAAAGCCAGCCAGGAGGGAGCATGTGGGCAGCCAAGGTGTGTGAGCCTGGAGGTTGCCTGTGATTTCTTTTAGAAAGGAGATGCCAAGCCCATAATACAGAGGGCCGGGACCGCCCCCAGGCTGGTGACCGCCGCCAGGCCAGGCGGGGCCCCAGGGACTCCGCAGTGCTGGTGCCATCCCTCCTAAGGGGAGCCCAGGACGGGAAGACGAAGGTGTCCACACTTCCGCCTCCACGCAGCAAACTTAGCAATCACTTCCCAAACCTGCTTTTCACTTTATTCATTTAGAGGGACGGGGGAGCCAGACCTTGGCACTAGCTGTGTCCCAAGTCCTTTCTTTTGAGACAGCTTCTCAGTCAGTCGCTGAGTTTCCCAGGCTGGGCTCCCACCTGCCTCAGCCTCTCAGAGTGCCGGAATATATAGGCCTGTGCCATCAGCCCAGCTCTCTTTAAGACTGAATTTATTATATATTTTTTTCTTTTGCAGTACTGTAGATGGAACCCAGGACCTCACACGTGTCAGGCAAGTGCTCTGCCCGCCTCTAGCCCCAAGACATTTTTTTGAAGGCCCAAACAATCTTGGTGACTTGATGTTGCCCGAGAATCAGAAGATTATTAGTATTCCCGAGAGCATAGGATGACTGGTGCGTTGCCGCGTTAGAGTGGAGGCAGGATTACTCAGGTTTCCCGTGAGACGTGAGCCAGCCCAAGTCAGAAAACCGGAGCTGGACCAGGATGCAGAGTGACCAGCAAGTGGCCAGATGGGGTGGCAAGGCTGGGATAGGTTCTGTGCATTCAACAGAGCGAATGGAGCTCAGAACTGCGATGCTCACCTGGGTAAAGTGGCTGGGGTTAGGAAAATTTGGGGGTTGCTATTATATTAAATATCACAACATGACACACGTGCACATTTTGAAAAAGAAGTCAAGAGCTCAAGTCACATGTCACAAAATCCATCTTGTTTTTTCCCTTGGGGGAGGCATTTGAAATTGTCATTCAAAACTCCCTTGTTACTTGAAGTAAGTTCCAATTCTCCGATTTTTGCTTTTTCTTTAAAACTTTCTTTAAAAACTTCTGCATGTAAATGTGATTATAGTGTAGTGTGCCGTTCAGATGAAATAATTTAAAATATCCTACTATAGGATTTAGAAACATTCACTTGAGTCGGGTGTTGGGGACAGCCCTGTGATCCCAGCATTCTGGGAGGCTGAGGCAGGAGGATAGCAGGTCTGAACTCAGCCTCAGCAATTTAGCAACTTAGGGAGATAATCTCTCCAAGTAAAAATAAAAAAAAGCCTGGAGGTGCAGCTCAGCACCAAGGCCCTACGCTCAATTTCCAGTGCCAAAGGAAGAAAGAAGAATGAGGAAAAGAGAAATGTTTATTTGGAAAGTTTAAAAAATGTATTCTGTGGGGGAAAGAAAAACAAGATGGAGGAAGAATTTGCTGAGCTGTGTCGCTTCCGAGAACTTCTGGAGTTCAGCGTGTAGTTCTGAAGAGCAGATCGATCTACCTTGCTCTTTTTTAACTTAGTCTATAGTGTGATTTCCAGCAACAATATTTCAAAAATGATAATAAAGTCACTCTGCCTAAAAGCACTGAACACCATAGCCACGCTCAGAGTCCATTCTAATTTTGTACAGTTTCATTTTATTTAAGAATTTATTTTTTCAATTCAGGTTTATTAACTGCAGTGCTGACCAGCAGATAATTGTCTACAGTGCCCCAGAACCATTGATTTTTAACCCATCAGACTTGGTTGTCTTCTCTTGGAGTTACTTCCTCTCCCTGTAATACCAGCAGCTAACTCTGTCCTGCATAGGGTTGCCCGTGCTTTAGTTAAGAAAATGTACACCTGTTCTCCAGCTTTGAACCGATGTGATCTTGATGTGATCTTTTAGTCCTTGTCATTTTGTTTTCAGAGTGGCTTGCTTCTGAGGTAGGGCCTGGGGGAAGAGCCCAAAGTTATGAAAGAGAGAGAGGAGAGAGGAGAGGAGAGAGAGAGAGAGAGAGAGAGAGAGAGAGAGAGAGAGAGAGAGAGAGAGAGAGAGAGAGAGAGAGAGAGAGAGAGAGAGAGAGAGAGAGAGAGAGAGAGAGAGAGAAGCTTTAACTATTGTAGTTACACAAGTTTTCTATGGATTATTATGCAAAATCAATGAAATGTTCTTGGAAAGAAAGGATGAGGGCAGCTGGGCTAAGGCTGCTTACTGTTCCTTGAATCCACCTGTAATTTGGAAGTAGAAAGATGTGTATCTTTTGGGAACTTTTTATAAACTTCCTTTGATTGGTCAGTAAAAGCCTTCTAAGCCAAGGTCTTAACTTCACCTCCAGGTAGCTCAGACCCCAGCATTTGACGCCAACGTGCAATTTCTCATTTCAGTTGTTTAGACACAATTCTTTCCTTCTTCTGTTTCTAGTCTTAAAAAAACAAAAAGACTTTCCAAGAGAGCAAATTCATTTATAGTTCCATCATATTAAAGCAATCACTTAAGATTTTCTATCCTAGTTTTTGTCTGTGTATTTGCATGTTTTCATATGGTTTTGACTTTGTGTTCTGGTTTTCCTTGGTTTCAGATCTATTATTTTAACTTTATTTTACATACAGAATCTGTAATTTACACCTGGGTTAATAGAGATCACCTCACTCCTTCGTGCGAAAGAAGGCTAGGTATGCAATTTAAATTGCTTGCTTGACTTGGTGGTGCAGGCCTGTAATTCTAGCACTCTGGAAGGCTGAGGCAGGAAGATCATAGCTTTGAGTCCAGCCTGTGCAATGCAACTTAGTGACTTTGAGAGACACTGTCTCAAAATCAAAACTCCAAAATGGACCAAAGATGTAGATTTGTGTGAAGGCCCTGGCCCCAATCCCCAATACAAATAACAAACAAACCCAAGGCTAACCCCAGGGAACGTTAAGCATTTTGACTCCCAGGGCTGGACATGCATGGTGTCCAAATCTGACTGAGATTCTCTCTGACTTCCTAAGGTGTAATTTGCATGTTGTCATTCCAGTACTCACAGAATATGCCTAAGTGTGTTGTAAGTACCTGGCACCCCAGGCTCAGACATCTTTGTCTGCTGGACATTCTGGAGTACGTGTGTCCACAAGCTCTGGTCATCCCAGGATATGCTCCTTGCTTGGAGAAGGTCACTGTGATCCAGAGAGGAGGAAGACCCGTTGCCAGATGGTCTCTCCTATGCCCTTATTTGCCGCTGCAATTCAGATGTGTCCTTCGCGTATTTCCTCATCTCTTACTGCTCATATTGGGCGTTGAGGGTGGTAGGAAAGGGAAGCGGAATTATCTAAATACAATGCTTACCAACTGTAAACCCACTGAAGCATTTAGGTGACTCAGCCCAGACTACCCTTGGCACTTTCAACCTTCAGATTCCACTTAGTGGGGGTCACACACACTCAATGTGGCCTTGCAGAGTGACTTCCACATTTCCTTTGTTATCTTACCTGGGGCTGACAAAAGGTGTTTTTCCAATGGAACTCACTCTTTATGGGGCCTGACTCTCCAAGAGGCAAACTAATCTCAGGTGATTGTGAGCTTTTAGGGCTCTAAGAGGACTTTTAGAGAGTAGAGAAGTCATTTGTTCATTGGTATCTGAAAAGAGTTAATTTACCTCCAAAAGGTGAGCTCCTTTTACTACCTGGGAGCCATTCACTTCCTCTGAGATGAGACTGATATTTGCATAGCAAAGCATTCCAGTGAGTGGAAAGGAAGGACTGTTAAGGAGAAAGGTCCCTTTTCCCACAGTCTTTCAAAACTTTCTCTCCTCTACACCAGAGAACTTTGATTTTCTTCTGTCTATCCTGCAATGGACTGGGCTCTTCCACAGGCAAGCGTTGCAGGATTTAGCATACAGCTGCTGAGAGATCAGTTTTTCTAATATTGTTGGGTTTGGCAACTTAGTGCTAGACTTGCAGGTAAAAACACTCCAGGAAAGCAACCAGCAAACTCTTCCTCTTCACAGAACACCACCCCCCACCCCCATTATGCTAACACTAAGCCAAGTAAATCAAAGAAGAGGTTTCAAATATGTTGGTGACACTTTACATGGGGATGATACAAATTTACCTTGATACTGTGTTTGCCATTGGCTGTCCTGCTTGTCCTGCCCAAATGACTCCGTGTCCTTCAGTCCGGGTCTCTGGAGGCCCACGCTGTAGGTAGGCTATTGTTTATTTGGTTCTCACTTAGCATTTCTCCAGAACCAGCTCATAATTTATTTTAGCCAAATGTGCCCCCACCTTGGTGACCCAACAACATAAATTAAGGAAACAGCATTCTAGATGACTGAACATGCAGAGGCTTGAATTAGCACCTTGGGAGGCCCTTTTAGCATCCATTATTTCTAGCTTTGGAGCTGGTCAGAGGCACTTGAAGGAAGAAACCAAATGCTTCATGAGCTCTATTGATAAGGGGCCAATTGCAAAACCATAAAAGATTTGCTGCTATAAGATAAGCTGTGACTTGGAGCTGAAAACTTGGCTTTTGAGTGTTAGGAGAAGCTCCTTTCCATTATAGGTCCCAGAGATGAATATATGACATCAGGCAATCAAGTCATAGTGACCCAGAGAAAAGCAAATTTCAGAAAAGGTTGGAGGAAGATAAGAGCACATGGAACAACGTGTCTGTCATCTATCCTGCTGTGTTCAGCCCTGTGACACAGTTTACAGACTTTTGTAGAAGATCCAGGGCTTGAGTGGGATGAGGGAGTGAAGGAGGAAAGGGTTTCTGTTTTCCTAGTGTCCAGTTAAAATGGCTTCGGGTTGGAGGTCAGAACTAAATATGAATTTGTAACAGGATTTTGGAAAGTATCTACTAAGATAAAGACATGTTTGTAAGGAATTGATTATATTCTTGTGTTGCAATGCTATGGCTCTCTCTCTCTCTCTCTTCTTTTTCTTTCTAAGAAGGAAACATGTAGGTGAACAGAAAGTTGGCCATTGGTGAGAAAATTATTCTGTGATGAAAATGAAAATGGTCACTAGATGAGTTTAATGCAACATTAACTAAAATCTCTTTACAAGCATTTTGTGGAACTGAGAGATATTTAGGTAGATCTCTAAGTGGGAAAAAATAGACTGGTCTTAGATGTATATAGTATGATGAGTATAGCAGGACCTGGTGATACAGATGTGTAGTTCCAGCACTCTGGGATGCTGAGGCAGGAAGATCTTAAGCCCAGGCCCAGCCTGGTCCATTTAGTGACGTAGTGAGACCCTGTCTTATAATTAAAAATAAAAAATAGGCTGGGAATGTAGCTCACTGTAAAAGCCCTGGACTTGGTCTCCCTATACCAATCAACAAACAAAAAGTCTTTTAAAACAAATCCTTGTTATTATCTTGTCAGACAGAAAGAAAGAGGCAGAGAGAAAAGGAGAGAGATGGGAAGAGAGAGAAAGAGAGAGGGTGAGAGACAGAGGCCTATCAGAGAAATAAGCAGATATCTGAGGTACAGATTCAAAATACTCTTAGGACTTAACTTTGATCAAATTAGGAGTCATGCAAGGGTATAGAAATCACCAAGAAATTCCACTTGGGTAAATAGATATCATACAAAAGTGATTTAAAGCAGACATATATGTTACATTAAGTTTCAACAATATCTAAACATATTCAAGAATTAACCATATCTTTAAGTATAGGAGCCATATTCGTAGGTATAGGGAAATGAATTGCCTGTTATTCAGTCTGTTGCAGAAACGTGCATTCAGACCATCTGAGAAATAAGGCCATTCTTAGGATTAAAGAGACTGGACTTAATAAGTAGAAACTTTAAAAAATTATAACAAAATATAATAAAGAAAATACAAAAGGGAAATCTAGAATATTAAATATGACAAGAAGTTGATAAATATCAACTATAAACTATTTAAATTATGAATATAACCCAAGGTTGCATGAAGATTTATAGGCCAGGTAAGCTGAACACATGCATTCAAACAGAGGTTGGCCAAGTTTTTCCATAAAGGGCCAGATGGTAAATATTTTAGGCTCTGAGGATCATAGGTGTCTGTCACAACGATTCAGCTCTGTGGCTGTAGCCCATAAGCAGTCACAGGATAGTAAATGAATGCACATGGCCGTGTCTCAATAAAACTTTATTTATGGACATGGAAATTTGAATTTCATATAAGGTTCGCAATGTTATGAAATACTTTTCTTTTGATTTCTAAAGACTACTTAACATTTCAGTTTATGGGCTAGACCAAAACAGGTGGTAGCTGGGATTTGGCCTACAAGCTTTTGACCTATGTTTTCAAAAGCATTTGCCTTTGAAACAATTGTTCTAAGAGCTCCTTTATGAAAAAAGGGATGTCAAGACAAAACACAGTGGGGAAACCTTGTGATCTGTGTTCTGCTCTTGAACCCTTCCACAGGGGCCCTGAGAAATCTCATAGTGAGAAAACTGCTTCAGTTTGGTCAACCCAGTGATGGCTCAACTTGTTTAACGTCAGTACTAGCTTGACCCAACACATTTTCTTAAGCTCTGTGCACTCTGTGCACGGCCTGGCCCTTGCTCCATGTTCTGATAGCCCTTGACTAACTACATCCTGGCCCAACAGCCCTTCTTTCTGATTTTTGCCCACCACACCTGTCATTCCAGTCTGGATATGGTGTCTGCCACTCCATCTGCCTAGATATTTCTCTCAAAAGAATGTCATCAGAATGGCTGCCTTGTGAGTCAACTTTCAACCCAGATGACTCCTCCTCAGTGAGGACCTCTTTAATGGGCTATTTTGAACTAGTTCCCTGCTTCAAGCACATTAGACCATGAGCCTCAGGAGTTTTCTTTGTTGAATGCAGTACGACATTTCCTCTGGGTTTCAGTGTGTGTGCACAGTGTGTGTGCCTATGTGTGGGTGTTATCACTTCCTGCAGTGAAATCTCCGTGAGGAAAGGAACCTTGACCCCTTGTCTTGGCTAGATCATCTTGTCCCTAGAAATGTCTACCACCTAAAATGAAGACAATAGAATTTCATTCCGACTGTAAGAAATGCTGGGCCCGGTGGCTCTGGCCTGCAATCCCAGAATGCTGGGAGGCTAGGGCAGGATTTTAAGTTTGAGCCTAGTCCTGGCAACTTAGTGATGTACCAAAATCCTATCTCAAAAAAAAGGGTTGTAACTCAGTGTGAAAGCTCACAGATATAAAGAAATAAAAGAAAGAAAGAAAGAAAGATAGAAGAGAGAGAAAGGAGAAGGAGAAAGAGAAAGTATTTCACATTTTGGGATATATCATATTATGTCAAAATATAAATACAAAATTGTTACTTGAAAAAAATACATAGGTCAGTGTTAGTTACAATGCAAGTGACCACAATTTAAAGATTCCATTGCAACTCAAATAAAGGTTTTGTTCTGTTTTTTTCTTTCAGTCTTGGTGATTGAGCCCAAGGCCTCAGACTCAGCTACTTCATCACCCCTACTCCCTTTTTTTTTGACACAGGATCTCATTCTGTAGCCCAGGGTGGTCCTGAACTCACTGTGGAGCCCAGGCTGGCCTTGGACTCTTGGCAAATTCTCTCGTCTCAGCCTCCCGAGTGCTGGGATAACAGGTGTGCGCCACCATGCCTGACTTATGTGGTGCTGGGGAATTGGACTCAAGTACTTAGCGCTTGCTAGAATAAGCACTTTAACCCCTGAGCCATTCCTCTAGCCCTTGTTCGCCCTTTTTCATTTTTTACTTTGAAGCAGCAACTCTGTAACTTGCCAGTCTGGGCTCTAATTTGTGGTCCTCTGCTTCAGCCTCTCAAGTAGTTGAGGTAAGAAAAAATTATTCTAAATGGCTCATATAATTATGCCTATCAATTGTTGATGTTTCTGTGCATGGTTTCATTTATTTTTTTTCTGGAGTATACATACAGGCAACCTGCAGGAAGTACTCTTAAAATTGTTGTGCTTTTTGACACCTCGGAGAAGGTGCCTCTTGGAAATGATTTGCCAAGGCTGGTCCCGAACTCACTGCTACGTAGCCCAGGCTGACCTCAAACTCACAGCAGTTCTGCTACCTGTGCCTTCTGAGTGCTGGGATTGTAGGCATACACCACCATGCCCAACTTATGTGGTGCTGGGGATTTGAATTCAGGGCCTTGCCCTTGCCAAGCAAGTGCTCTAACTGCTGTGCCATTTCTCCAGCCCTTTCTATGCTATTAAATTGGCGAGAGTGACCATCTTATCAATATGCGGAGTTGCATTTGTCGTGCAGTGGTCACGGTCAGCAGCAGGACCCCATAGATGGGCCTCTGATTGTAATCGTGTTGGGCGTTTGCTAAGTGTAGTTGGACAAGAAACTGTAATACTACAAATTAAATTCCACCTGTTGCTGTGTTTTCTGCGTAATGTAAAAAAAAAAAAAAAAAGACAAAAGAGAAAAGATTCAGCTCATTTGCAGAGAGGAGAGAAAACCAGTTTCTGGACATGCTTTAGTTTGTCTGAGGTCAAAGAGAGAAGACCTAAAGATCCCGACTGGAAGGTGACGAAGCTTGTCCTGTTCCGTCTCTGACGGTGAGCTGAGCCTGCCGTCCCCAAGGCCTTCTTCGTTCTCAGCAAATTCACTTTGGTGTTGTCTAAGATCTTGTCCAAGCGGAAGGTGACTATGGAGCATCTGCATTAAATTAGGGGCCCTTGGCATAAACTACGTGGAAGACGTTGGTTCCTTTGCCTTGAATTTATTGGCTTTGTTCCCTTGGTTTAAAAAGTTACCAAACACCTGCTGCTTAAACCTTTCATCAGCTGAACTTGTCCATGCCTTGCTGTGCTAAGAGGGGCTGAAGGGCAAGAGATTACCCGAGGCGCTCTGTGGTTGTGTCCCAGGAAGGGCCGGCTGCCAGCGTGCCAAACTGAGCATCATAGCATCTGCACACGGGCCGTTTAATCTGTGGCTGGAGGATCCGTCGGTGTGGACCTGAGCTCCATGGACCGGCACTGGTCAAAGGAGAACTGGTATGTAATTATAGCATCCCTTGGGTCGGACGCGCCACCCAGCCTAATGGTTGGTACTGGGAAGTGGACATCATAAGGATGGTGAGGATTAATTAATGTTTACGAAGACGTGTTCAGATTCAGGGGAGAAAAGCCCTCTCTAAAGGCAATGTGTCAAAGTGCTTGGGGAGCTGGTGACTTCTTTTCTTAAGCTACAATGTAGAGCTCTTTGGAAAGAAATGTCATTTCAAAGTAAGCATTCATTTTAATTATTTTTAAAAGTTTCAGGCAAATTTCTGGCCTTATAAGTCAGATCTATTTAGAGTATGGTTGCTATTTTTCTCACATCAACACATGAAGAATTGAGATTTGAGGGGGCTTAATGTGTGTCAAATACCATCATCTTTATCGTCCTAATTTTTTCTTATTATTTTGAGACAGGCTCTCACTCTGTAATCCAGGCTGGTTCTGAACTCACTGTGCAACCCCAGTTGGTCTGGAACTCATGGCAAACTCTTGTCTCGGCCTCCTGGTTGCTGGGATCATAGGCACACACAACCATGTTCAGCTAGTACGTGTTGCCGTGGGATCAAATCCAAGGCCTCTTGCTCCCTAGGTAAGTGCTCTAATCACTGAGCTACACGAGTCCTAATATCCAATTATTATATACTCTTCCACGACTTTTTCATAGTGCAAAGAGTAGGCAACTATAACCTCTGTAAAATACAGTGTAACTTGGAAATATCTGACACCCAAGTATAAAGAAACATAGTGGCTACAAATGTATATTTGAATTCTTCAAATATGGTATTTCATCTTGACTTAAAAATTAAAGCACAAGTCGGGCATGGTAGTGCATAGGTGTAATCCCAGCACTCTGGCAATCTAAGACAGGAGGTTCACAAGTTCAAGTCTAGCCTGGGCAACTTAGCAGCTTAGTGAGACCTTAGTAAGACTCACTCAGTGAGACTCAAAATGAAAATGGAGAATAGGGCTGGGATGCAGCTCCGTGTGAAGGGCCTGGGTTCAATCTTCAGGACCATCACCACACACACACACACACACACACACACACACACAGAGAGAGAGAGAGAGAGAGAGAGAGAGAGAGAGAGAGATTTAAAATGTGATGTATTTTAAGAACTATTCATTCAATTTTTTTTTTTTTTTAAAGAGAGGTTCTTTCTCTGTAGCCCAGGCTGACCCTGAACTCACTGTGGAGTCCAGGCTGGCCTTGGACTCACGGTAAACCTCCTGCCTCAGCCTCCTGAGTGCTTGGATTATAGATATGTACCACCATGCCCAATTTATGTGGTGCTAGGGAATCTACCCAAAGGTCTTGCACTTGTTAAGCAAGTGCTTTAACTGCTGTGCCATTCCTCCAGCCCCTGTATATTTTTATTTAATCATTTTAAATGTGATGTAATAGGAGAATGTACCTACATGTTTTCTGAGCCTGTGTTCCTGGTGCTGTACAGAACATGGGATTAACAAAGCTGTGTGCTTCTGAGCTGCGTTTCTTATGTTCTGATAAACACTGCTGGGCAGACAAGGTAATGCCATGCTATTTAGTTTAGAATAATTGTATTTCTTAAAAATATTTAAATATGACCTTTTTTTTGTAATTGAAGATGCTTAAATATCCTTAATGTTGTTCTCTTGTTTTCTTGTAAGATGCTGAACTCTACAGTTCATTTATTTTTAAACATTTTATTAGGTAAAATATACTTAGTTTGTACCTGCAAAACGGGGACAGTTTTTCTTGTACTGGAAACCAGAGGCAGCAAACATCCTAGCACTGATTTGTACTCTGCTTATATTTGATTTGAATTTCTTGATGGCTCATTACACTTTTACTTCACAAGCATAAATTGTTCTCTTTTTTCAGTTGCCTTTTCAAAGCTGGGCCTAGTGGCTGGTATAGGTCTGTAGTCTTAGCATTCAGAGAGGCTGAGGCAGAATGATTAAGAGTTGGACCCCAGCCTGGGCAAGCTAGCAACTTTGTAAGACCCTGTCTCAAAACAAACAAAAAAATTCGGCTGGGCATGTAGCTCAGTGTGAAGGATCTGGGTTTAATCCTAAGTGCCACAAAAAAATTACATTTTCAGTCTAAAACTCTAGCTTGCCAATTAAGCTAGAAAAAGAGTAAATTCATTACAGAAAATTTTATGTCATCCATTTACAAAATGACTAATCTGGATAGAGGAAAAGAACCCTTGGAAACTGATTTTATCGCATCAATTTATCTATTTGTTGTTTTTGCGGTGCTGAGAGATCCCCCAGGAACCTTGTCCATGGTGGGCCACATTCCCAGCCCGTTGCCCTACTTGATACTGGATTGACCTGTAGTATTTGTGATTATAACATGAAAAATGCTGTTAACTACTATCATTGAAATGCCTCCAGCTGAGCCAGGGGCGTGAGGCCAGGTTATCTAGGAGGCGGATGAAGACTGGGATTGTGTTAGGTGTGAAGTCTAAAGTCCAAGGACAAAAAGGTCAAGAAGAGAAGCTAAAACCTTCCTCTTGATTTGTTGACAAGAATTAATTCCTAACAGAAACAATGCTGTCTGCTTTGATCTTGGATTTTTCCATTTGTTCAGTATGAGATGGAAACGGTGAGAGACAGTAAGTAGGACAGAAGGGCAGGAAACCAAACACGTCAGGAAGAACTGGGGACTCCTTGATGTGGAAGTAGCCAAACCCACAGATTCTCATGTGTAATAACGTAGGGTCAGAGAATAATTGGGTGAAGCTCCCCCAGAGTGTGAAACAAACATTCTGAGGCATTCAAGGTTGACTGAAAAGTTGTTTAAATAAAATAATAACAATTTTTTTGAGATAAGGTCTCACTCTATATTCCAGGCTGATCCTGAACATACTACAAATCCAGGCTGTCTGGAACACATAGTAATCCTCCTGTCTCAGCCTCCAGAGTTCTGGTGCTATGGGCATGCTGGGAATTCATCAGCCTGACGATGGGTCTCTATTATGTGGGAATGCTCAGATTCACCCTAAATTACCTTCTGGCTAAGCTTTTGTCAAGCCAATATAAATTAAAGTAATCCTTAAGGTTTAAAATGAGATCTTGTATTTGTGCTCTGTATGCCTTCCTTCATGTATGAACCCTAACCTCACGAGACAGAATTAGGAGGTGGCCCTTGGATGTAATTAGACTTAGATGCCAGCAAGGAAGATACCAGCCCTATGATAAATCGGTATCTTTGTAAGAAGTAGAAGAGATTATAGCTCATTTTTCTTTCTCCTCTTGCTCACACGAGGACACAACAAAATCTGGTTGTCTGCAAACCAAAAATCTCATCTCTAGACACCAGGATGGCTGCTGGCACCTTAATCTTGGGCTTCTGGACCTCCAGATCTGTGAGAACGTTGGTTAAGCTGCCTAGTAGTGTGCTACCAGCCAAGGTCCCTTCAGACGTTCCTGAGCTGCTGTGCCCAGCTCGGGCCTAGAGGTGGTTTTCCACCGGTGTCCACGGCTCCCATGGCTTTTCTGTAGGCAGTTGTTCTCCAGGTTCCTCCTGGGACCAGAATAATACCGAATTATTAGGGCTGGAGTCTGCGACTGGGCTGCAGAGGGAAAGCAACAGAGCTTGTAAATTGATACCTTGCCCTTGCCCCTGAGCGGACAATGCTAAAACCAACTTAGCTAACCAGTCACAGACCCAAGTAGATGAGCTTGGTTAACTAAGGGGAAGCAATAAATTATGTTTGTATTGACCTTAGTAAACCTTTTAATTCTTTCCCACATGATATAGTTCTCAACAAATTGGGAAAATATGGCCCCAGGTCTGGGTAATTGCATGATGCAGATTGCTGGCTGTGGCGGGCAGCATGGGTTTTATGCCTTGGTATACTTGAATGACTCCATTATCTCTAAGGAGAGGTGAGGTGCTTAACCCTAGGCCTTCGCCCCGCGTCCTTCCGTAAGAGATGGTGGCCTGTTGTGGCCTGCTGTGGTGGGAGGGGCTGTGGCCCACATCCTCTTCTGGGAGGAAACGCCTTTCCAAGTGTGTTGGGGTCAGGTTGAAATCCGGGGGAACAGGACCCAATTTCCCCCTTCACACCATTCATTTGGCTCGGGGTTGTTGTCAGCGCCAATGCAAATCTTCCCGAACGCCTGGCCTTTTACACCTCTATCCATTCCACTGACAAAACTCTGAGTCACAAGAGAAATACACTGAAACCCTCACAGTGGCTGTGTTCAAACCTCTCCACAATTTTAGAAAACTCACTCACTCATCTAATAAAACATTACATAAACCACTTCCACATTCTGTCACGGCTCTAGGCACTGGGCATACTGACTAAAACTCCCTCCTGCTCTAAGGAACTTGGTCTGTTTGAAGACATCAGCAGAGGTACACCTGAAAACTATATTTGCTTCCTGGGGTTTCCATGACAACATACCAGATACGGGGTATCTTCAACAACAGACACTTATTTTCTCACAGTTTTGGAGGCCAGAGTACAAGATCAAGGTGTTAAATAGGTTTGGTTTTTCCTGAAGCTTCTGCCTTTGGTCTGCAGGTGACCACATTCTGTGTCCTCACGTGGTCTTCAGAATGTGTGCGGGAATCCCTGGTGTTGCTTTGTGTGTTCAGAGGCCCTCTTTTTCTGAGAATGCCAGTCAGATTGGGTGGCGCCCCCTTTCCCCAGAAGGCCTCATTTTAGCTGACTTGCCTTGTTAGAGGCCCTCTCTCTAAATGGGGTCATCTGAGATATTGGGGGCTAGGGCTTTAATGATGAATTTGAGAAGGGAAGCAATTCAGCTCATAGGAACAACAGTTTGTGAAGTGTCAGTGGGACTACAGAGAGCTTTCTGCGAGCTCAGATGTTGTCTCGGGACAAACATCAGCCTTCACTTTATAGAGTTTCGAGCAGGTGTCATGCTGGCAAGTCAGGCATGGAATTAGGCCTGTGAACATGAATCTGCTTGACCAACATCATGTTTGGAAAACTCTGAAGTTGAATACCTTTGAGGTGGTTTCAATCTAAATACCCCTCAAAAGGCTGTGTTTGGATGCAGGGCTTTGGAAAGGTGTCTGGGTCACAGGCATGCTGTATTCACCAGCAGATTCATTCACAGATGAGTTCCCATCTGGACGCACTGTTAGAAGGTGGGGCACTGGGGGTGTGGTATTTATTCTGGCTGCTTCCTCTCTCTCTGCTTCCTTATCCTCATACTACTTCTTCCCGGAACCCAGTTGACCATGACTGAACCCTCTGAAGCTGTGAGCCGAAATAAATCTCTTCTTTAAGTGACAGGTGGCAAGTATTTTTTCTCAGTGATGGACAGGTGCCTGATGCAAGTGTGACATGTACTTATCTTTGCTTTACATTTACAGTACCCATTAGGCTTTTATAGAAGAGAAAGACACATTCTGCTCACAATTCCTAGGTTCTCAGGCCTCTCAGTCTATGTGGAGCTAGTAAATTATATCATTAGGACCCTGTTATTGTCAGTTTGTCCAAATGTTATTGATTGCTCCATTCCTTTCTCTATATATCCCTTTTCCTTTAGTTCCTCCCTCAGCCAGCCAGGAATATGAAATAGGCTTAAGCTTTAGCTAAATACCCATTTACTAGATGCTTCTTTAGCTCCTTGAAGTCTAGCTCCTTAAAGTTTTGAAACTGACTTTAGGTCCTGTTTTTCTTAAATAATGACGCTGCTACCATAAAATCACATCTGTATCTTTTCCCTTTTTTACAATTTCATTATTATTGTGGTTTCAGTGATACCTGGGATCGATTTAGGGGCCTCACACATAGAAAACACAGATTCCTAGGTTTTACTATTGAGTTGTGTCCTTGACCCCTTCCTCTTCTCTCTGTCTCATTCTCTGTCTCTGTCTTTCTAAGGTCTTATGATGCTATCTAGGGTGGTTTCAAATCCAAATTCATAATCCTACTGCCTCAACCAGTCCAATAGCTGAGACTACAGATGTGTGCCACTGTGCCTAGCTTGACCCTTTCCTAAGTATAAATGGCACACAGTTGTGACTGATGATAATCCTGTCTTACCCCAATGGGTTACTTCTATATTCACCTTCATTGGCAACTGGTCATGTTTCTTGGGTTATCGTGGTGAAACATCAGGATATTTGAATCTGATTGGCCTATTTATTGGTACCAGGTCATAGGTTATCACCATTTCATTTCAACTATGAAGTGGGGAGTTTCGTTGTGAAAGAGGGGTGAATAGGCTGGAGATACTGAGATGCCTGAAATGTTTCATAACTTTGTCATTTCCTTTTTGCTGGGCAATTTCTTTGAAGTAACATTTTCCAGTAGACACAATGAAAATTGAAATAGTTCATGGAAAATATAAGAAAGCTGGAGAGTTTTGGCAGTAAGCAAAGAAAAATAGAGAAAATATAAGTTATTGTGATCAAACGTTGGCAAAAATTTAGATTGATGATATTTTGTGTTTGCAAGAGTGTGAGAAGATAGACACTAGCACATTATGAATGGGGTAAAAATTGCAACCACGTTTATTTTTATTTTATTTATTTATTAGACAATGTCTCACTCTGTAGTCTGTAGTCACTCTGTAGTCTATAGGCTGGTACTAAACATAATGTGGGGCCCAAGTTGTCCTTGAACACAGTAATTCTCCTGAGTCAGCCTCCCAAATGCTGGGATTACAGGCCTGTGTCACCATGTCCAGTTTATGTAGTGTTTGGTATTGAACCCAGGGTCTTGTGCTTGCTAGGCAAGCACTGAAACTGCTAAACTATGCCCTTAGCCCTCCTGTGATGTTTAGAGGGTAGCCTGATACTGGTTATTAAAAATTTGAATTCTATGTATAGAAATTCATCTTAAATGCATGCACACACATGTGTGTATGTGTGTGTGTCTGTGAGAGAGAGAGAGAGAGAGAGAGAGGGAGAGGGAGAGAGAGATTACAGCATCAAAAGTAACTAGAGAAAAAATCCCAGAGATTTATTGTACCAACAGTAAACAACAAGTAAAAAAGTCATCGTTATGCATTTGTATCACAGGACTGTATGTTACCTTTAAAAAGAATGAGTTATAACTGCACTCACTGGCATGGAAAGATAGTTCCTTGGCCTACTGTTTAATAAAAGTCATAATTTTGAAAATATCTGTGTAGAATGATCCCATCAACATTAAAATGTGTGTGAGTATGTGTAAGTATACAGACAGATGACACAACAAAATACTCAATATTTTATAATGATAATGACAGAGGGATAGGATTTTGAGTTCTTTTTACTAATTTCAGGAATATTTATTTTCTTCCTTTCTTTGGTCTTTTGTAAAAGGACTAACATTTTCTTTGGGCTATATGTATAATTAGAAAAATAAATTGAAAATTGTTTGGGAAAATATACTTCCCAAGATATTTGCCAAAAGAGTTCCATTTAATATCTCATTTTACAAATGGCTTGCTCGGATCTTTTGATTTCACTTATGTATGTATGTGTATATAAGTGTGTGTGTGTGTGTCTGTGTCTGTGTGTGTCTCTGTATTATTTTTTTAGTACTGGGAGCTGAACACAGAACTTTAACTCTGAGCTACAACCCTATCCCTTTTTTATTGCTTTATTATTGGAAACAGCATCTTAATTGCTTAGGTTGGGCTCAAACTTGTGATCCTCCTGTTTCAGCCTCCTAAAGTGCTGGGATTACAGGCGTGTACCACCAAGCTTGGCCAGGCATAATTCTTGTATGCAGGGTATTAGTGAAAGTTTGCAGTGTGCTATGAAATTCCTCTTTAAATATGCTCAAAGCATTCCAATAGTGGCCAATTAAATAATTATAATAATGAAATCATGGCCAATTAAGTGAGAAGTAGGACACGAACTCCCTGGAGACTAGTGTGAGACTGTGCACGAGGTGCCCCCATGTTCCCGTGTTGATGGCCCCAAGCCCTAAAACCTCAGGAGAGGACTGCGTCTGGACATAAGGTTTTGAAAGAAGCCGTTAAAGTGAGGCCATGGGGTTAGAGGTGTAGCTCCGAGGCAGGCCCCTTATCTAGCATGCAGGAGGCCCTGGGTTTGATCCCTAGTGCCTTCAAAAATATTTTTGAAAAAAATCATAAAATCAAATAAGATCCATAGGCTAAGCCAGTGGATCCAAACACACACTGAGGCAAGGACTCTGGGAAAGAAGTTCTCCTGAAGGCAAGAAAATAGCCACAAGGAAAAAAATCAACCCTGCCGACACTTTGATCTCCTGTGACATTGGATCGAAAATATAGTGAATGTTTATAAATTTAAAAAAAAGATTACAGTAGATACATGACCATTCATCTGAGCTCAGGACACCCCGTGGCTGGGAACACGCTTCTCCCGTGGTTCTTGCCACTTCTAGAAGCAGTTCTGGAAGACCCTTTCCTGGGGGTCTTTAGTTACAGAGTTGTGGCTGCCTTGACGTCTTGAGTTGACTCGAATGTTTAGATTTCATGATTGCTTTGACTTGGGGAAAAGCTAGACATCACACAGTTCACATACGGGGGACGGGGACACATGGTCATGTTCTTCCGAGCCGGCCTCTTTGTCGAATGGCACTGGGCAGCACCCTGATGGTCGTCTTCATCACATGTTGTAAGGATACTTGGGAAAGGGCACAGAACTGCGGCAGAAAGTGGCAAGCACAGTGAGGTAAATGTGTTTGAAGCTAGGGGAAGTGTTCGGGGGGTATTAATGGAAATATGTCTTTTGCTATAAAAAATGAAAACAATTTTAACATTCACTCTATTTTTTGATCACCCTCTTTGTATTTCTAACTTCCAGAATCGTGAGAAAGCGAATTGCGATGTTCGTTGTTGTTTGAATCAGGGTCTCACTATGCAGTCCAGGCTGCTCCTGAACTCACGATGTAGCTCAGGTTGGCTTATGAACTCACAGCAATCCTCCTGCCTCAGCCTCAAAGGGGCCACAACACCCAGCTTATGGGGAATCGAATCCAAGGCCTTGCTCTTGATAGATAAGTATCCCACATGCCCCGGCCCGTGCAGTGTCCTGTTGAAACCATCAGCCTCTGGTAGTCGTCAGGCGGCTGTAGCAAACTGGCCAGAACAGATCCACTTCATCGTCACCAAAGTTTTAAAAATGCATCGTACGTGAATGAACTTGAGCAAATTAGTGGTCAAATTAGCGAAAACAAATTAGTGAGTCCTGACTTCACGATGTAACATGGGAAAGAAACTTAAAGCAAATGCCAAAGAAATGAAACAATTTCACTGTGAGGATGAGCTATAGTAACGCAATTTGTAGGCACAGGTGGTTGTGGGTCCTGCAATTATAGTCAGATAAAGTTAGATACGAGTTGGATAGCAATATGACTTCATTCAGGGCAATATGACAAACCTGCCATCTTCTTATTTTATTATTATGTATATGATTCTTTAGAGGAGGAGGGAAATGCTAATAATCCAGAGAAAACTTAAAAAGGCAATTAGAAGAAAGTGTAAACCAGTTTCAGGTCAGTATTTATGTAGTGGCACTAGGGATCAAACCTAGGACTTTTGCACCGAGCTACATCTCTGTCCATTTTTAATTTTTTTTTTTAAATTTTGAAACAGGGTCCAATTAAGTTGCTAAATTACCTAAACTGGGCCCCGATTTGCAATCTTCCTGCCATCAGCTTCCAGGGCACCTGTGCCGCTAGATCTGGTTGAACTGGTGAATTTTTATTTATTTATTTATTTTCCCCTACCTGACCTGAACTGGTGAATTTTTAATGTAATGATTAGTGAAGTTCACGTAGTACTTTTTCCAAAAAATCTATTTTTTTAAAATTAATTTTTTAGGATAATGGGATGTGTAGGTTTACAGATGTATCAGTAGAGGAAAGTTTACTTTTACCAAAGGTGTGGTAGCTACTCGATGGTTACAGAGTATGAAATCCTCTGGGAAAAAGTTACTTGGTGTGTTGGAACGCAGTGTATTTACAGGAAATGTTTCCGTTTAAAACCATTGATATATTAATAGTTTCCAGGCACATTTTATGAGAGAGCCTGAGTTTGTTCTCTTTTGAACATCTAGGAAGAGATGTTTTGAAAGTAAGCACTTAGCTTTGCCTGGATTTCATTTATAAAACAAGGGTCTTAACTCCAAATGCCTCGGACGTGAAACCTGCCTGGAGTGGTGACTTCCCCCGCGATGACCAGAGCAGCTCCGGCTCCGTCCTTCCGACTCTTGTCCTCTTAGGTTTCCTTTCTTGAAAAGTAGCAAATGGATCCAGCTCCTGGCTGTCCCGCCAAGGCCTCCAGTTTAGTTCTCGGATAGTCTGTGATTTTGCTTTCATAAATCATTTGACAGTGCTGCTGGGGAGCCCCGTGCTTGGGGATCGGATGGCCACGTCTGCGTGGGCATCGGGCATCGGGACACCTCCTAGAATTAGGAGCGTCTCATTAGGAGGAGGAAATGCCCCTGGAGTCTGTGGAGCAGGTAGGAACGCTGCCTTGTTCTCAGCGCAGGGAGAGTGCTTTTGACCCGAGGTTTTATTTTTTTTTTTTTTTGTCTTTCTGTGTGTTGTTAAAGCCCCCTAGTGGCCAGGTGACCCCAGTCAGGTGCCAGGTGTGCCCTGTTTTGGGGGAAAGGGGAGGCTCCTACTGTCTTTGCTATTCCTTTTTTTCTGATCTCTTGGAACTATGGGAAAAAACTATTGAGTTTCTAGTATGTTCTGACTCCTTGATTTCAAAATTTCCCAGGAAATCTTGGCTTCCGCCTAGCAGGCTTCACAAGAAAGGGAAAGGCCAACAATTTCTCCAGGTGTTCACCAGCTTTCTTGTTTCCTGTGTCTTCCCACTGAACTGTATCCCCAGACTTTTTTTTTTTTTTTTTTTTTTTTTTTTTTTTTTTTTGAGAGAGGGTCTCGTTAAGTCACTCAGTTGCCCAGGCTGGGCTTAAACTTGCAATCCTTCGGCCTCAGCCTCGCAGGGGGCTGGGATCATGGATACTGGCTCTCTGCAGTGCGAGTGCACGTTGTCAGTGTAGACTGAGGTGTCCTCGAGTCCAAGTCGTGAGGCAGCTTCCTGGCTGCTTAGCCCCAGGAAGGGACAATACAGTCACAGTCCAGATCTCTGAACTTTCTTACAGAACCTGTAGGAAGCTTGTGGCCTTGAGAGAAGATGCCAAATTGAGGCAATCAGGCGCTACACCTGGATTAGGGTTTGGGAACCACGCCTAGACTGGGAATTGAGAACACGCCTGGATCAGAGCGTGGGTGATTTGTGGGCTGGCCAATGAGGGAAGAGCGCCCACCTGGATGTGGGAGGGCCCAACTGGGAACTCCAGCAGTATAAAAGGACGCAGCCAGGGGCGAGGCTTCTCCCTCCGGGAAAGCTCTCGCCTTTGCAGTGGTCTACGGACGCCCACGTGCCGGATTCGCTCCCGTCTGGGCTTACACCTGTCTGACGGTCGCCGATCCTCAGGCGCCAGTCTTCGCCATTGTTCTTCCAACGACCGAGATCCACAGCCGACTCTCACCTCACCGGCTGTCCTGCAGCCCCGGCCGGAGATCCACTTCACGGCTGAGCAGCCATCTTGGACTGTCTCTATCCTCGGATTTGTAAGCCTTCCTAATAGATCCCTTTTGTTTTAAAATCTGTGAGTTCTGCTTCTTGAAAAAACCCAAACTAATACAAAGCTCAACCAGCCATTTCATGTGGTTATACTCATGTGACCTGAGTGACTTGCTGTGAAATCAAATGACCCCTCGACGTAGACTCTATAGTGGAGATTATGGAGAACTCCTCATCTCTCCCAAGAGCCCACTTTTCTCTGCCCACGTGGCCCCCGTTGGGCACAGGCTCATTGATAAGCCTGTGACTCACTGTGAACCTCACCCTCTGCGTACTCGTACTCGATGACAGGAGAGACATCTGACGCACCCCGGGGGTATGCAGTGAGTCTTCGGAATAAGCGGAACTAAGCGAATCAAGTAGATTTGAGGTATGTTTCCAAGGAGATTCTTAAGTTCCAAAAAATGGTTTTAAATTAAGATGCTTTTGCTGTATGAGAGTGGTATACAGGGCAGCATGCTGAGTGCCTGGGTCATGCAGAGAAGCCCTGCGTGGGATTAATTTCAGGTCCGATGGAAACCACATGCCCTCTTGATCCGGTGCTTTCACCCCTTCAGCCTATCCTCTAATTCTCTCCTCCCTGGGAAGCATCTTTTATTTCTCCCCCTCATGTTCAGGCCTGAGTTCTGAGCATCTGGACCCACCGTCCCATGAAGTGCGCTCTTCCCGAGGCTATCACGGTGTGAATTTCCAGCCCCTGAATCTTCATAGCCCCTGTGAGACACTGGGCACCTAGCCACTTCCTCGTTTTCTACTTCCGGTTCATCTCTACCTCTCTGACTGCCTCTGTCCTATGCCTTTTACCAGCTCTGCCTTCCCTGCCCAAATCTAAGGGTTGACTTTTTTTTGAGATTGATTTTGGGGTCTCTTCATGTTGCCTCAGTAGATGGATGTATACTAGAAGCACCTGGGAAGGTTTTTTTTTTTTTAACCTCACATATCTAAATCCCAGAAACTTACTTAATGGGTCTCTGGTGTTTATAATTAGACAAAAAAAGATTCCGCAGGTGATGATTAACTACAGCCCTTGTTGAGAACCATGGCTCTGTGTCTCCCTGTCTCTCCTCTGAGTGATCTCACCCTTTCTTATAACTTTCACATGCCAGTGGCTTCCAAGTCTAAATGTCCACTCCAGTGCCTGCTTTTAATTCCAGATCTACATGTACAGTGCATTCTTGGGTGGCTCAGAGGTCTCTCATAAAACTCAGTGTGTCTTACACAGACATCATGATTTATTTCTTCAAATAGGCCCCTCTTCCTGTTTTTTCCACTCCAGCAAGTAGCTTTATTGTGTAGACTTCCAGACAATAGCGTGTTCTCCTTAATTCCCTCCTCTCTACCCCTCATGGCCACCTCTCCCCAATCCTTACTCTTACATACCTAGTAGTGATAAGAAATTATTTTTTACTACAGAAAATGCCCTTTCTTTCCTCTTCTTTTTTATTTCTCTCTTTCCTTCTCTCTCTCTCTCTCCTTAGTACTAAGGATGGGGTCCACAGCCTTCACACTGAACTATAACCCAGCCCATTTTCATTTTTGGCTTTGGGACAAGTCTTGCTAAGTTGCCCAGGGTGGGCTCAAACTTTTGACTCTCCTGCCTCAGCCTCCCAGGGCGCTGGGATTACAGGTATGCACAGTCACACACCTGGCTGCAAGCTGATTTTCCAAGTAATAATTTTAAAGTGTGGGATTTTCTTTTCGTTAAAAATAGCTGCCTAATTTTTTTTTCTTAGTTCAGTGATGGTCCACACCATCTCGCAGGCAGGGCTCAGCTTGGCGAATGACTACTTCACATTCACTGTGTCAACCAGCGACTCAGTGTGCTGCTTCAGAGCCAGATAGGTGTGGTTTTGCCTCACTTGGGGAATTCAGTAAGGATCGTACTTCATGTCAGCAGAAGCCCTCGTAAATCTCTGTGTAGAAGGACTTAAGTGAAAATTCTTCTAGTCAGCATGGCTGCCTGCAGTTTCTTTTCTTTCTTTTCTGGGGAAGCTCCCCAGTTGTAAGGGAAAGGCCTTTTTGAGGGGAGGAACTTAACTCTTCACAATCAAACACTAGTTGAAGGAGAAAGTAAAAATGCTAGGGAGTGTTATCTGGCTTTGTGTGGAAGAAGTATGTATGCTTCTCCCCCAGCCGGCTCCTCCGGGGAGTCTGCCAGAGAAAACAGGCAACATGGCCCTCCCCGGCCCCCTTCACAATGGCCAAGCTTCTGTATCTGGCCGTGAGCAGAAACCACGCGTCCTGGGGTAGGAAGTTATCCGGCAGCACAAAAACCTAGATAGACGAGGTAGGAGAGGGAGGCAATTTAATTATGTTTTAATTGTGAAAGAACTTTTATATCATTACTATTTCAGTTTAGATAAAGTGCTTTTGTTATTTGAAACACTTTGAGCTTTACTTCTACTTTTTATTTTTTTATTTTCCCCCCATTTTATTGACAGGTATAAGTGCAAAAATTAAGGTTTACATTGGTTTGGGGCATTTTGTGCACATACATATGTAGTCAAGGTCTCAAGACCGTTCCCGCTTTCCTTTCGATCCGCCCCCTACCCACTCCCACAACCCACCTCCCGCCCCCTGTTCCCTTTATTTTTCACGCTAAGTTCTGTGAGATAATTGTGATCCGGGATCTGGGTCTCTCATATCAGAGAGACCATTCGATATTTCACCTTCTGCTTCTGACTTACTTCACTGAGCATGATGTTCTCAAGTTTCTTCCATTTGCCTGCAAAAGCCTCCATGCTGTTGGACTTTATAGATGCATAGTATTCCATTGTGTATAAATACCACAGTTTGTGTATCCACTGGTCTGTTGATAGGTATTTTGGTGTCTTCCGTACTTTAGCTATTGGTAGTTTGCTGCAGTGAACATGGATATACATGTATCTCTGTTGTGTTGTTTTTAACTCTTTTGGGAATATTCCCAGGAGAGGTATCACTGGATTGAAGGAGATACTTACTTCCAATCTTTTGAGAAACCTCCATACTGCTTTCCATAGCGGTTGTACCAATTTACATTCCCACCAGCAGTGCAGGAGGGTTCCTCTCCAGCACTGATTGCTATTTGAGTTGTTGATATAGGCCAGTCTCTCCAGAGTTAGATGGTATCTTAGCATTGTTTTGATTTGCATTTCCCTTATGGCTAGGGATGTTGAACATCTTTTCATGTATTTATTGGCCATTTGAACTTATTCCTGAGTGAACTGCCCCTTCACTTCTTTTGCCCATTTTTCAATAGGGTCCTTGATTTTGGGGGGCTTACTTTTCTTCAGTTGCCTGTATATTCTGGTTATGAGCCCCTTATCTGAGGTGTTGGTGGTGAATATTTTTTTCCAGTCTGTTGGTTCTCTTTTTACAGTGTTGATAATTTCCTTTGCTGTGCAGAAACTCTTTAATTTGACATGACCCCATTTGTTAATAAGGGGGACAATTTCTTTTGCTTTTGATGTCTTAATGTCTTTGCTTATACCTATGTCTTTTAGATATTTGCGTAATTTGTCTTCTAGAAGGTTCCGTTTTTCACTTTTATACTTCTGCTTTTTAAAAAATGTATTTGGCTAGTCACACTGGAGAGCCACCTCAGAGCCTTCACCCGAAGCTCCATCCCTAGTTCAGTGTCTTGCTTAATCAGTCATTCAGGGGCTCAGGCCTTGCAGTCTTGCTGCCTCAGCCTCCCATAGTCCTGGGATGATAGGCCGACACTACCAAGCTCAGCTGAGATTGAGCTTTTAAAAATAATTTATAAATTATGTCTTCTGACTTTATAGATCTGACTAAGAAAAACTGAGGTGAGTGAGGTGAAAAGCGGACACCTATTAAAAGGGTGTCTGTGTTTCTACCCCTGACACCTGCCCCTCTTGGCATGAGGGGACCTGTGGTTGGCTTGGCCTTCATTTGAATATTTAGTTGGATCTATGACCTCTTGTGCCTTTTCTTAGAAACCCTCAACCCCCCAAAATAAACCCCACAAAAAACACCACTTTCCCCCCTGAGTGTAGCACTGTGTATCCCTCTACAGAGCTCTTGTCATTCCGTTGTTCCTTAGCCTTTATTAGCAAACTTGGGCAATTCTTGGACATGCATGAGCTTTGAAACAAACATAGGAGTTTCAGTGTTCATTTTCTATTGACTGCATTACAAAATCTCCCTAGGAAATGGATATATTGTCCATCTGCATTTATATCTGAAGCACTTCATAGCAGCATAGATTTAGTACTTTATTAATCGTTTTCAATATATATGTATATTTCGCATCGTTCCTGGCCCCCAAACCACCATTCCCTGTGTGTGGGTATGCATGCGTGCATTTGCACACACTTAACCTCTGTGTCTAATTTTGTGTGACTCGGGAAGACTCATGAGACCTGTCATCCCACCTAGTGATCAGTACTTGAGGACCTCGTGTGCACAGAGTTCTTGAGACTGAAGTTGCTACCTTGGGGTTAAGAGTGGCCTAAGCATTTCCCCATCACCAGATATTTTAGTATTTCCTTTGGTGAAGAAAAATGCAAAATGCAGCCCCTGTAATTCATAGTGACACTTTCTTGGAAGGAAAAGCTAAGTGAGAACGCTTGAGATCCGAGTTAGGCTTCAGAGTCATTTTGATAGAAGCTGAGGAATGAGCACAGCGTGACTTTGTTCTGTGGCCAAAAGACTTGCTGGGCATTCCCTGTGACTCAGGCTCTCGCTCTGCCCCTGCGCTCCCCAGGACTCCTGCTGGGGGCTCCCCAGGAAGGCTGCTTGCTTGGGTTCCCCCTTCCCATGTACTCAGCAAAGTTCCTGTTCCTCTGAGGTCATCTTCACCCACCACTGTCTTCTACCGACTGCCATCTTTTGACCACCTCTCTTTTCTCGTCATGGTCATTGATGGCTTTGGTAGTACGCCTTGCCTGTTCTTCTTTCTTCGATCGTTACTGAAAAGCTCTTCCTCCTCTGCCTAAGGTCAACTCCTATTCCTGGGTTCTGGATTCTCTGCTCTCCCGTTGCTCGATGATTCCCGCCCACTGCTCACCGGCTTTCATTTCCCCTTCATATATCTATCCCCACTGATTCTGTGACTGTATCTTCCCCAAGGTCTCTGCGTCTGTCACGAGTCTTTCTGCATATAGAATATGCCTATTCCCAGAACTTCCTCCCTCATGAGGTCTGAGAAGATTTTCCAGATTGTCAACCTGAGCATTTCATATAGTCTCTCCTGCCCTGGGCTCCCTGTGGTTGCTAGAATGAGGTTCAAACTCATGATGTGATTCCTGGGAGACGTTGGTTAAGCCTTCGGAGCTGCTTCTGGTCTGACCTTGACTTCAGGAGAAGATGACAGGTCACCTCTTAACAAGTTCGGTAGTGATATGAGTTGGTGATGTTTCTTGTGTTAAAAAATATTTTTTAAAAAGATAATCTTCAGTATATAATTAGCTGGACTGAGAGTATTAATAGGGGACATTGAGCATATAGAACTTTGCAGGTTTGTTTCTAACATTTGCAGATTATACACCTTTAAAACATTCCTCTGGGTACATTTTGGGTAATATTCAGAGAAACGTGATTTTTGGGGAACGTTGATGAAGTATTTAGAGATCATGACTTCTACTTTTGCAGAATTATCTATGTAAGGTGTGTGTTCCATTCTTCTGTGTTTTCCTAAAATGGGGACAAAACTACCGTGTTACTTCTGTGTGTGTGGGCCCTCATTAATGTTATTAGGACAGTAAGATGCCTTGGAGATAATGATCTTTTCCCTTAATATAATACACGATGATTTGTGAATCCTTTGGAACTTTTAAATCCCCAAGGTTAGGCTTATGCGATGATCAGAAACACGTTGGTGGCATTCCTTGCTTCTCATTGTATGGAACATGATATAGGATACCCACAACACCCTCCATGGAACCAAAAGGAAACATTTGCAAACATCATGACTCTTTCCAAACCTCAACTATTGAATTATCACACATCTCAGAGGAAAGTGATGATGCTCTGTCTTCCAGATTAACAAAAAAAATCCTGAAGTTAGTTGTTATTGCCATGGCCAAGGGCATAGAGGAGGGGAATGTTTTACATCTGGACTCAAACCTGGGCATATCTGGTGTCAAATCCAGCAGCATCACACTCTTTCTCAGTAGGACCCATCCTCTTCTCAGGTTTGTGTATGTATATATATATATCTTTATTGCAGTGCCCAGGATTGAACCCAGGGCCTTGCAAATGCAAGGCAAGTGTTCCACCACTGAGCCGTATCCCCCACCTTGCTCATTGTCGATCGAATGGTTCTTTGTATTTTCTTCCCACTGGACAGAAAGTAGAAGCAACATAGTTGGGGATTCCCGCGGACTTCGTGGTTCTCCTTGCAGAAATTCAGTTCATAAAACCTTATTGTTTTACGGGGGGTGGAGGGAAAGAAAGCTGAGGGAATATGTAAAAACATCATATATCAGGAAATTCCTGTGCTCAGACATTGGGGGAGTGATAACTGACGGTCTGTGTGGCTTCCGGTGATGACATGTAAACATTTGGTTCAGAATGTTAGCTGAGCCCTCGCTTGCCCCGCCAGCACAAGGTGACGACTTACAAGCTTCTAGAGAGCTGGGTGATGGTGTAATTCCTTTGTGCTTGCAAATTGGGGATGACAGGTTAGACAGGTTGTTCGCATTGCTCTTTGAAAAGGGAAGGCCAGAGATCTTAGATTGCTGGCATTCCTCAATTTACATAACAGATACAGTCCCCTAAAGTTTATGTAAATGGACTCATATTTTTAAAGCACTGGGGAACCCTTGCCATTTAAACATTCCCTGTCTTGAATCCATTTGAAAGTGACCTGAACTACTGGGATATCAACAGTTGCTGTGCGGATTTGGCTTTCCAAGTAAGTAATTTATTAAAAGCAGAGATTTTCTTTGAACTTGTCACACACTGTAGCCATGTAACTAACACACAGTGGGAGGTCTGAGAGCAGGCCCAGGGGAAAAAACCTGAACTTGACAGGAAGATGTCTTCGGGTTGCAGTATAACTGCTATCAATTGTTCCTGTGTGACCGTTGGCACATTTCTTTTGGTTAGTCTCAAAAAAAAATTGCTTCTGCACTGAGAACTTTAATTGAACAAGTCCTGTCATTTCCAGGCAGCTCATGTAGATGGTCCTTATTCCGTGTGCGTGGTGATGTTCTGTTGCTTCCATCTAACACCACTTACTTGTTCATTCTTATTCTTGGGCCTCTGACTGTTTTCTACTTTTCAAGTTGTAAAGCAAAGACCTCGAAAAGCAAATCTTTATAGTATGAATTTATGAATTCCTATTATATAATCGGTAGGTTAGAGTTTTTGAAAAGTAGACTAGGTGTTGTTTCAATCTGAAATGTTCCCCAGGAGCTTCCTGTGTTTGGAGGATGACTGCATCATAGGGGTCAATGCATTGATTTCCTGTGCTGCTGGTTGGCATGGTTGGAGGGGTGGATCACTGACCCTGAGGCATGACCTGCAAGGATATGACTCCTTTGGTGGCTCCACCTTTCTCTCTCTCTCTGCTTCCTGTCTTGTCATGCTGTGAACAGCTTTTCTCCCACCAGGCCTCTGCCATGTCCCTCTGCCATTGCCAGCTGCCCATGAATGGACTGAGTCCTACTGAGCCTATAAACTAAAATTAATCTTTCCTCCCTTAAGCTGTATGTGTTGGACACTGTGTCCCACTAACAAAGTAACTAAGACACTAAGCATAGAAATTTTAAATTCCATCAATCCTGAACTTTTATTCCCTGAAGGGTGCACTACTCTGTAGCCTCATGAACAGTGTGAGCCCACATGCTGTCCCTGTCATGATTACCAGACATGACTAATTTTTTTTCATTTGTTAATCACAAAGTATTTCACTGTTGTTTTTATTTATATTTATTTAGATGTCAGTGGACTTCATAAGCAGATTTTACTTGTGTGTTAGGCCAAACAATTTTGGAAAGGAATTTTGAAAGCAGTGGTTGGAAAGGAAGAGTGATTAGGCAGGAAAGGTCACCCAACTCTGAGATAGAGTTGGTCAGCCTTTCTTCCTGATGCTCCTTTGTTAGGAGGGCTGTGCAATAATTTACAGGGTAATAGCAGGATCCACCTAACCTCAATAGTTTGCAAAAAAACTGGAAAAAAGACGTGAAAGCAGGCCCTGTGTTACCAGGAGGTTCCTGGCGGTCAAGGCGTCCATTTTGGTTCTGGGAACTAGAGTTGGTAGTAAGATCTACGGAAAACGTAAGAAAAAAACTTAATTTCAAGGAACATGAGCCTTAAGATCTTAGGGAAAAAATGATGATTATTTCATGGAAAATCATTTTGTACCCCAGCTCTGCTTTTTAGCTGGAGAATCATTAGCTGACATTTTGATTGTTTCTAACTGGTACTGGTTAGGGGCTTAACCACTTTAACTCATGGTTTGACTAGCTCACAGATTTTTTTTTTTTTTTTTTAAAGAAAATGACCCTTAAATGTGTTAATGTTGAAAAAAAGTCATCCTGTGCAAATATGCAGTCTGATGACAAGCATGTCCTTAGGATTCCATTGTAGTACTCTGCCTGTCTCCCTACCCTCCGTCAGCCCCATCCTACTTCTTGCTTAATACTGTGATAAGATTTTCTTTTATTGGCATTTGTATTAGTCAAAGAAGAGAGAAGGGAGAGAAAAAAACCAGACCAGAACATGAAAGTGATCTCTTTTTGATTTAAGGGAACACATGAAAGTTGATTACAATTCGAAGAGATTCGGGTATTCTTCTATTACCCCTTATGACTGTAGTGCCCTTTGCTTCTTTCTTTCTCTCTTCTCTCTCTCGCTTTCTTTCTTCCTTTCCTCTCTTTATTCTTTTATTCTTTTGTGATACTGATGACTGAACCCAGGGCCTTTATGCTAAGCTGCATCTCTGGCCACCCTGTCTCCTTTTTGCCCCATTTCTGATGAGACAGGATCTCCCTAAGTCATTAAATTGCCCAGGTTGGTTTTGAACTTGTGATCCTCCTGTTTCAGCCACCCAGAGTGCTAGGACTAAAGACCTGCACCTCCAGGCCTGACTTGGAGTGTACTTTTTAAAACATGGGCCACTATTTAGAAAATCTGTGACAGAAGGATTAAGCACCTACAAATAAGGGCAGAGGCTATATCTCTCGAGAGAACCAAAACATCATTGCCAAAGAATCACAAATGGTAACTTTTTTTTCCACCTAGAGGCTGTAGAACTCCAGTTGGAGTCTCCAGTCCCGCTTGCGGAGTATTCTAGCCAAAGCTCACCTTCATATTCAGAACAGGCCTATGTGGTACTTAAAGATAAAAATTATGACGCTAGCCTGTCTTATCACCTAGGCCATCCTAATTAGTGTTACTTGGTGGGGAGAAAATATGAAACACTGGGAAAAGATGAAAGGCCACCGAGGAGGGCGAAGCTGACGTGCCGTGTGGACATGAAAAATAGTGGTTGCCAGGATAACTTTTAGGAGAGAAGGCTGAATTTAAAGTATTAGGTTGTTTGCAAATATGTAACTTGAATACTCTTTATTTCAGCAAAATTTAAGTAAATCCTGCTTCTATGTACATTTTATATAAGTTTTAAAAAAGATTTTATTTTTTGTGGTACTAGGGATGGAGCTCAGGGCCTTCATGCTGAGTTATATTCCATTTTTATTTTTGATTTTGAGACAGGGTCTCATTAAGTCACTAAGCTGCCCAGGGGGGCTGGAACTTGCAGTTCTCTTGCTCAGCCTCCCACCTTACTATTCTGCCATGAGATGTTCAGGAAAGGTTCTGAGTTGGGCCAAGTGTTGTGGAGGAGAGAGAGCACGTGGAGACTAAGTGAGCCACAGACCGGACCAGTGAGTAGAGGCACAAGCCAGTCGTCAAAGATTCCCTTGAAAGTGGACCCTCTCCCTCAACATTCCACTTTCTGTAACAATCTGCGAGTGTGGAATTCTTTGGATGAGGGAGGTGCTGTGGTTTGAATGTTTGTACCTCTTCCAAAATTCGTGTTGAAACTTAATTCCCAGTGCAACAGTAGGAAGAGCATTAATAGGTGGACCATCAGAATGTGATGAGTCATGAGGGCACCACCAGGGATGAAACAAATGATCTTGTAAAGGGGTGTCCTTCTGTCCTTCTACCGTGTGAAGACCCCTAGAAGGGACCACATGTGAGTAATGAGCCTTCACTGGGCACTGCACCTGCTGGCACTTTGGTCTTGGTCTTTACAGCCGGTAGAACTGTAAGAAGTTCCTCCTTCCCTCCCTTCCTCCCTTCCTCCCTCCCTTCCTCCCTCCCTCCCTCCCTCCCTTGCTTTGTTCACTCGCTTCTTTCTTTCCTACTGGGGATTGAAGTGGGGACCTTCACACTGAGTTGTAGCCCTAGGCTTTTGTTTTCTGATCTTGATACAGGGTCTGCATCAGTTGCTACATTTCCCAGGCTGGGTTCAAACTTGTGATCCTCCTGCCTCAGCCTCCCAGACTGCTGGGATTACAGGCCTGTGTCACTGGGCCTGGTTGGGAAGTCGGTTTCCATGGTTTGCAAATTACCCAGTCTTCCATTTCTATTATAGCAGCATAGACTAAGATGGGGGACGGGAAGAGCAAGGGGTTTTCCACCTGATGCAGATGTTATGTTCAAGTCATCCCTGTGCACATTTTGTAAGTCATGTGCATCCAGAGGCAGATAACCGGAGTTCCACTTTTGGGATGTGCTTGTCAGGAAGGAAGGAGCCACCTGCCCTTGTTCTGGATAGGAAAGCAGGTGCAACACTGGAGAATCTATTGGAAATGTTGTGTCAAGACTACATGTGTGTGGGCCTGGGTGGGCACAGAGTAGCTAAGTGGAAAACTAGATGCTTAGCATCCATAAGGCTCTGCATTTTACACATGTGTGTCTTAGTGAATTTAATCAGTTATAGGAGCAAAAACTGTGAAAGAATAGTCATTGATGTCATTTTCTGAGACAAACCTGGGAACAGCTCTCTGCCTTGGCAGATGATAGGATTGTCTCTGCAGAAAATCCAAATCTATGACAAAAGATTTGAGTTTAGCAAGACTAAAAATGTCAATTCTGTGTTAGCAATAAATCATTGGAAATCAAAAGTGAAAAGCTAGGGCCTTTTAAAATAGCACCAGAAACATAAAACACTGAGGTAAAAAAAAAAAAAAAAACTAAATTTGTGCTGAATCTGTGTGTTAAATACCGGTGGAAGAAAGACCTAAGTCAATAGAGAGGTTTATGTCATTCATGTATTGAAAACTTAGTATTGCAAAATTGCCATTGTCTTCAACCTAACAGATTGAACATTCCACACAACACACGCCGTATGACATGGGAATGCCACTAAGTCAGCGCCTGTGTCTTGCCTCCTGCTTGACTCCGATTGAGACCTGGGAGAAAAAGAATTAGTAGACTCTTATTTTGGCTGTGGAAATCTAAACTCGAGCCCCTGGGAATGCTGTGTCATCTCTCATATGTTGCCCCGTGTCCTTGAGTGGTGACTCTTGCCCAGAGGCGCTCTCGTGTTACCTTTCTCGCTGCGTGTGAGGTTCTGGGGTTCGAGCCCAGCGCCTTCACTCTGAGCTACATCCCCGGCCCATGTTTTTTTTTTTTTTTTTTTTTAATTTTGAGACTAAGTCTTACTACATTTCTCAGGCAAGGCTGTAACTTATGATCTTGCTGCCACAGCCTCTGAGAGTGCTGGGACTACAGGCTGCACTACAAGGCGGGATTTCATCATTTTTGAAGAGAAGAGAGGTGGCTAAGGGTTCTGCAAGGGCCCATGTGCCACGTGTTGGGCTACAGTCACCCCACACGCTAATAGCAGGACATCTCCTTGGAGCGTGCGATCTTGCTCACGCGCAGGTGCTAAAGGCAGCGAGGGTTTTTTACAAGGACATGGTGTCTTCGCACAGCTGTGCTCTTTGAGATCTTTTCCAGCTGATCTGAGGCTGTCAGTGGGTGCCCTCCCACAGACCAAATCAGTCCAACCCAAACCTAGGCAGCTGGCAGCAAACTGGAGGAAGGAGGGGTAAGCAACCAAAATTTGGGCTCAGGAGGGAACTTTAGCTACATAGGGACGAGAGCGTTAGGACCCGAGGTCAGGCAGGAAGTGGCCTTCAGCTCGTTAGGAGGGGAAGAAGCCCAGGGCTGCAGCGGTGTCCAGCTCAGGGATGGCAGGAGGGCTCAGGGTCTTGATTCCTTGGTCTCCAGTACATATTCAAATAGTTCATTTACAACAACCTGAAAAATCACCAAACACTCAAGGAATCCGTTCAACAAAAGACATTGCAAAGCTTCCACTACGACAAATGCCCATCATGGCCGGGAAGTAATGAAAAGCCGACTACAGGGACAGGCGTGTACATTCACAGATCAGAGGACCAGTATTGCTCAGGTATAAGTTGTCCTCAAATGGATCTACAAGGGGTGATCGGTGTGTCATCGTCTACCTTATAACTGGGACTGGTGTGGTGGGATTTCAAACTCTTCCCCAAAGGCAAAATGAGTATGAAAGATAAATACTTTGATTCAGTACACGAAGGGAGCCGTGACAGCGCAACACAAGATGCTCCCAAAAGGGGACTTCCCGAACTGACTCAGAAAGTGGCAAGAACGATGGGGTGAGCGTGCTTGAAGTTAGCGGAAGTTCTGAAGGGAATTAATGCCAATGTGTCTCTTACTGGCATACTTCTCTAAAAATTGAAATATTCACCATATTAGTTGATCCCACCTTGTCAATTTAAAGCCAGAGTTAAATCCAGCATGATTTCTTTTTTTGGGGGGAGGGGGAAGGGGGGGATTGACATATCGGTTATAAAATGGGTAAAGAAAAAGCCCTGGATAGCCAAAATGATCTTGAAAGTGTTTTGTATAACTTAAATATTGATGACTGAGGACTGTTGTTTAGTTTAATGACTGCAGCTTGTTTGGGGAAAAAGTTATAATACTGATATGCTGAAGAGGTTCTGTCTTCTGTTCTCAGTTTCCGTGTGTATTTAGCTGGGGGTTAATTCTGAAGGCGAATGCAGTTAAACTGCATTTGCTTCTTGTTTGCTTTTCTTCTCTTTCTGATTCGAAAAGCTAAGATGGGCTGGAGATGGGCTGGGGGCGGGGAGCCAACAAAACAGACCATTGCGCTGTGGGCTTCTGTTGGTTTTCAAGTACATAGGCAAAAACTTAGCTCCAGCATACACAACTCTCCAAATTTACTAACAAAGTCTCTGTGTAAATCTTAGAAGGTGGTTTGTATTTGTAACTGCTTCCTAAGGTCCCCCCCCTGCAACCCCAGCCTTTCTCTATATACATGCTAACCATAGGGTTTAGAAAACTAGGGCTGTTTAGAGAATGGTAGAGAAAATTGGATGCAAGCCAGGATGTGTTAAACTCCTAAATGTAAATATCTACTAACATCCCCTGGTGAGTGGGAGCGCAGCTAGCCTATTCACCAGCACTTCCCATAAATTCCCATGAGCTGGGCTGCAAAGTTCACGTGGATACAGAGCTTGAATGGGGCTCCTCCTTTCCTGTGTACAGCCGGTGAGTGGATGTGAACAGTGATGACAGCTGCTGGAAGAACAAGATCGAGGGCAGGAAAAAGGATAGCGCAGCCCTCATCCTGGGCTCAATTGGAGCTAATTGGAGGACCAGTCTCCGTAGCTGGGCATACTCATTCGGGGCTCAAATGGCAGACAGATGCTCTGAAGGCCCTGGCTTCAGGTGTCCCCTACTTGTGGATCTCGTCAAGGACAAATTTGATTCGTACCCCACATTCTGACCTCTCTATAGTGCAAAGTGTGGGAGTTGTCCCCGCCTGCCAGCGCCTCTCAGACGGCTCCCACCACCTTCCCGTACTCCCAACTGCTTATCGATTTCAGAAATGCCTCCACATTTTGCTCACAGTCCTCTGGAGACTGAATTCTGGGAAAAATGATGTGGCAGAAATTGGAGCAGAGAATGGGGGACAGACTCCTCGTAAAGGTTGCCGTGGAGCTGGCTGATAGGTTATTTGAGGCAGAAAATGATCGGCCGTCACCAGGGAGGTGACAGTTCTGGGAAGGCCTTGCTTGCCTCTCTACAGTGGGTAAAGTTAGAACAGGAAGTGAAATTTAGGAACAAAACAGAACCTAATTCTGTAGTTAGGATGATGGTATTTGGTGATTGGGGAGAAGATTAACAGCTCCAGGCATTTGATCTTTCTAAAGTTGACTTTTAAATCTAGTTTTTTAAAAAAGAGTATTTGTGAAATTTATAAGAGGTAAGGCATGTTGTTTCTTATGCACCTTATCGAACTCATTTCTCCTAGTTCTACACTGTCCCTGACAGCAGCCACCGGCTACTCGTGACCATGACACCTTGACCTGTAGCTAGCTCAAACTTGAACCTGCTGTAATTACATGTTGTACAGTCAATTTCTAAGGTTTAATGTAAAAATATAAAGTATGTCAATAATTTTTGTATCAATTACAGGTTGAAATGATTTGGAGACACAGGATTAAAACATATTAAAATAGATCTTTTTTACTTTTTTAATGTGATTAGAATTTTAATATTACAAGTAGGTCTTATATTTCTAAGGACAGCACCTCTTGATTTTTTTCTACACTGGGATTGAATATAGGGTCACATGTATGCTAGGCAAGCACTCTACTCCTGAACTAGATTTTTAATATAAGAAATATGTAAAAAGAAATCTGATTGGGAGGTAAGAGCCGTTTATAGACACTTACTGATTCAAGCTATTTCTCTCCTGGAAACAAAAAATATTCAGAAATGATCTGCACTTTGCTGTGAGATGCTTACAATTCCAGTTTGTGGGAGAATACTAGTGACAAGATGCATTACTATCTAGTTGTTTTTAAATCTTAAATAAAAAATAAACTTTGCAGAAGTTTCCAGAAGAAAAAATGACCAGCCATCATGAATCAGACAAGGGAGAAGCTACAGGAGAAGGCAAGGCCCCAGGGACACAGGACCTGGGGTAGGAACTCATCTTGGGGAAGGGAGTTCCGGGGGGAGACAAACACCTTGATATGTGGGAGGGAGCAATGACCTGTCCAAGGCTGTGAGAATCAGTATCACAGATTCTAAGTCCGCTCAAGACACAAAATTGCCTCCACCTTATTTTGTCCCGCCTTTACGCTGAGGTGTGCACGGGCCTTGCCAGATCCGTGTCAGCAGAAACGTCACCCACGCGAGCCTGCATTCTCCTCTAATCTAAGCCAGAAGGTGTCCTGCCTGTATGGTAGGTGGCTCACCCCATCCCCCTTAGTCCTGATTTCTACGTAGTCTGACATATTCAATTTCATGTTTCTTCCTTAATCTTCTGTTGACCAAGTTTTCTAGTAATCACATTGAGTAATGTTCCTTCCTCAGAACATTTTCCAGTATTATACTCCAGGCAGCAGCTGGAGTGAACCTCCCCAACCTATCACAAGTAGGAAATTATTTTCATTCTGTTCCCTACCACATGCTTACATGCTCTGACACCAAACGATGTCTTAAGCTCTTCGAGAAAGGCTTTTCTGTTATCCAGCTAGTGGATAAAATCGTCCTGCTCTGAATGTCGTGGTTTTTGACTTTCAGCTGAAAAGGAGGCAGATCTGAGTGTCACATTCAAAATCCAGTGTTTCCTTCTTTTTGAAAAGTTGTGGTATCACAACATTTAGGTGAGCAAACTTGACTCACACTTTTGAATAAATAAAAGAATATACATTTTTAAAAATGCTGCTGCTTTTTAAAGTATTAATCTGAGAGGTGGCCAGAATATTGCCGAATGTTAATGACACTGAGGATTCACTGGCTACTTGTGTGTGGAATTCTGATATGAGCATTTTAATGCTGACTGGCTGCTTTGTATACAAGTTGATGTATTGTAAAAGTTTTAGAACCACCATTCTATTTCAGTTTCAGGAAAATATTTCTCAACGCATTGCTTTTTGCAGAGAAACGTGGCTTCCAATTTCCTCATTTTTCTTCGAACATTGGCTTTTAATTACACGTATATGATGATGTCCCTTCCAGCCACCTCTCTCCATTCTCAAACCATTTTCATCCCATCTGTCAGACACTTAAGAAGTCAAGCACTCGCTTGTCCTTCCTATTACCGATGGGCAGCATTTATCCCTGGAAATGTCTGCTAAGAAAATCAATCTTGCTAGCACCAGTCATTAAAATTAACATGGAATTTGTTCACGTAGATTAGACTTTTCTTTTATGCAAGTGTCTTCCTTCAGTCCCCTTCAGGAGAAAAATGACAATCCAACCCAAGTAATAGTTTTTGAATGAAAACCTTCTCATTTAACCAACACGTGTGCAGCACGATTTTCTTCCAGAATTACATTCAGTGTTGTACGTGTACCGATCAAGAGCAAAACAACAGGCATTATTTGCTCTTGATCGGCAACTGTCTGAACACACGTTGTGCGTCTGCTACCGTGTAAGCTTTTAGCTCCACTTCTGGCTGACCCCAGCCAGGTGGGGTGGACGTAGCACATCAGAGCTCGGAAGCAGGATCTTCTGACCAGATCCTTGCATCCAGGTAGAGTAACACAAAAGAAGGTGATGGTTTTGAGTTCATTGTACTGACCTCGGCTCTGTGTTCAGTGGAGGCTGAGTCAGGAGCTGTGTGTCAGGACAATGGTGAGGCTGCAGGGTGTTCCTGGGGTGTAACCTTGGAAGATCAATTGCCAAATCTTTTTGTTTCCTGCCAGTCTTCTGTATCTGATTCTTCAGCTTTTCTGTGGATTCCAAGAAATCGTTCCGTGAAATTTTTTTCTTTGTAAGGAAGCCAGAAGTCGTTTTGCTTGCATCCAAGATTTGGTCACAAGTAATCAGACCAATGCTATTACAAATTTGACCATTCTTACCATCTCACAATGAGAGAACCAAGGGGCAAGTGCTTAGTAGGTAAGGTATTCATTCTCAGCAAATGGCACAAGGCTGGAAGTACAGGAGTTTCTCATTGCTTGTTGCTGGAATTTGTTATATTCTTTTGATAACATTGCAGTTTGTTCTGGTGCATGGTTAAGCTAGTTGGAGCCATTTGGATACTTGGGAGACTTGCTTTTAAACTATGTTAATGTGAGTCCAGGACAATTTTTAGTCTAGGCTGATTTAACCCTAATTCTGAGATGACGTGTTCTCAAGATGCTGTCCAATATCTCATGTAATACAAAGGTTTGATTTTGTTTTTTATTTACTTTATAAGCAGAAGAGCTATTGTTCAGCCTTAAATTATTGTCAGCCTTTAATTCCTAGAAACACACAAAAATTTATTCCTCCTTCTTTCTTGGTCTATCGTCTCAAGAGGTTCCCTCCCTTGTCTGTAGTCAGCGCTGAGACCAAAACTTCAAGATTCTCTGCCATCTTCCCAGCTTCCTTTCTGATACGTTGTTTTTGCAGTCTAGTTAATTTGTCCTCCTGGAAATTCCTGTCTCTGTCTTCTAAATGGAGTGAGACCATTGGGTTCTGTTTGGGTTTTCCCATCCTGCACCACAGCATGGAAACACTCTGATTGTTGTAACTGGTGCAACTGCATGGTGCCCCTCATTTATTTTCCCATTCTCAGGGATCACCATCTGACACTGCTGTTCTCTCGTAGCTAAAAACACCACACACTTTGCCCAGTTTTCCAATTGTTTAGGATAGGACAGTAAATCTGTTTTCTATTATTTCATCTTAGTTGGGACATGAAATCCCCTTGTAGGATCTGATCCTTATGACAGTAGGGCTTTTTTTGGTAGTAGTAGTAGTAGTGTGGAACTTTATCTCTATAGCATATCCCATAGGTATTACTCATCAGATATTTGTCAAGTGAATAAATGCTGCACAGTGGTGGTGGTGTTGGGGGTAGAGGTCTTACCCCACTGATAGTCTTCTTTAGACATAGCCACAAGTGTCTGGTCATCTTTGTATTTGTTCCTAGTCCATTTCATGCTTATTAAAAAAAAATGTTTCACTTCAAAAATCATCAGCTATTTGCTACCAAGTGTTAGGGGCTGGAGGTGGATGTCCCCCAAAAGCCTCATAATTTGGATGTTTTAAAATGCCCATAGGCTGTTGAGAGGTGGGAACTGGTTAGAGGGGCTTGGCCCAGAGGACAGACCACCAGGGCAGGGCCTTGAAGGGAAGCTCCTTCCTCTCTGACTTGGCTTCTGTCTGCCATGTTGTGTAGAGCCCTGTGGCTGTGACTCCACCATGTGCTTCTACCTTTGGGGGCTGTCCATAAATGGACTGAGACCTTATGAAACTGTGAGCTAAAATCTTTCCTCCCTTGAATTATGGATGTCAGGTATTCTGTACCAGACACAAGAAAGTAACCAGGACACCAAGTATGTTGGAAGTTATTATAACTTTGCTAACACAGGAAAAAAAATGCCTTTATTATCACCGTCATCACCATTGTCCCCACCACCACCACCATAACTATCTTTTCACTGTCATCACTGCCATTACCATGATCATCATCACCACCTTCATCACTATCAATATCGTCTTCATCACCATTTCATCACCCTCACCACCGCCATGACACTGGGCATCACACTGCACAGATTGTCCCAGTGACTATTTTTACCACTAATTATAAACAGAAGAACCAGGATTATGCTTGCCCTCTGAATCCTAAATCTACCTTTTTGAGTATATTACATGTGTAGTTTGGTAAAATCTTTCAGAAGGGTACTTCCTTAAACCTATTTTTTAAAAGAAATTTTATATTTGTAAAAAGGATGAAAACGTACAACTTTATGTATCCATTACCCACTTTCAACAACTATCAACATTTTGCCAACCTTGTTTCATTTGCAATTCCTGCCATTTCTTTCACCTTTTTCTAAAGTGTTTTTAAAAGTTCAAACAATTGCAATTTGTTTATTTCAAAACAAGTATTTTGCCAGTAAATCTTTTCAATTTACTCACAAATATTCTTTTTGATTAAAATAAGATTTGACCATTTCATTACAACAGGGCTTCACCAACCTCTCACCTATGATAGGAGGTTTGCTTTTCAAAGTAATTCTAAAATTTAAATGGACTTTGAGGGAAAATTAAATCAAACATTTATATGTTTACTTGATTGACCATTTCTCTTAGGTCAGCCATTTTTTTCCTATTGCTTTTATAATCAAGCCATCTCTTTTTATTTAAATAGACTCTAGTAATCTCTGAAAATTTGCATAATTGGTTTTAAAAGTTGTTGCAAAAGTGATGGCTTGTTTATATAGTTATTGATGAGAATTTCTTCCTCTTTTTGTTTTACAGAAGAAATGCCAAGATTTAAGATGATTAAATCCTAAGGATAAACTTCAACTTTTTTTAGTACTCACCTAATCATAATTTCTTTTTTTATGTTTGTCTAAAATTGTTAGTGTATGCGGAGTGTACAAATTTGGAAAAATACAAGCATCCCTTCTGGGTAAAGAAATGTAAATTTATTATGAAGCTAATGAAACTTAGAGAGTTAGGATCCCTCACTAACATAAACTCCTCCTGAAGACTTAAGAAGGGACCAAGCTTAAACTCCCATGAGTGTGAATCCCTCTTCCTAATTAAAGTATATATACATATTACAGTTTTATATTTTAAAAGTTAAAATAGAACTTTAAAGTCATATAAGACAATTTTTTGACATTTTTGTGTTGTTAAATCCATCAAGTTTGTTAAATCCATCAAGTTTTGTGTTTGAAAACAAAATCCTTTATTGTTCAGTAATTATAGCAGAAAGTTGAGCTAATTTGTGGGATCCGGAGTTTCTTTAGGTTTAATCAAAGTTTTATTTTTAATTTTTAAAATGATAAACTTGTATTTAGAAAAAAAACAATAGTTACAACCTCCTTGAGGGCTGTGTTTTGGAGATTGTCACAATCTTTATCTTAATATAAAGATTTTTCATTTCTGATCTTAGAGACTTTTCTGCATAAAAACCTAACATAATTTTTTCTTTTCACTTTAAGGAAATGGGAAATATATTATTAAAAGTATTTTTATTTCTGTGTGCTCTCCTTTGAAATAAGTTCCCATGGTTTTAAATAACAATCTTATCAACAGTTCTCTTTGAAGATACATATTCCCATTGCCAATGATTTGTACACAGTAATTTCTAATTTTGGGGAGAGAATGAAGGATATTTTTTTCTTCTTTGCATACAGATTTCTAACACTGGACCTAATGACTTCTGTAATTGAATCTTGGAGATACTGCTTCTCATTTTCTTTATGCGATCTATCTGTAAGTGTGATCTCTGATTTCTTTCCCATTTGTTTGTAGAAAGCTCCTTTCTTTGTTAATTGAACCGGATTAATGAGTTATTTTCCAACTGAAATATGGTATTTTTTCTGACTTGAGACTTCGAATTGGTCAACAATAACACTGGTTTCTCATTGTTAAGTTGCATTTCATTGTAATAACCTCTGGACTCTATAAATAACTAAGAAGGTAAATCATTTAAAAATACAGGGTTCTATTAGTGACTAATATTACTATTTACAAAATGATCCTGAAATTGTAGTAATGTTTCAGTAGGCTTTGAAGCATACAAGAGAATGATATTCAAGGTAGCTTTGGGATTGACAGTTGTTTTCTAATGTGGCACACGAACTATAAGTAAAATCTTATGAATCTGTATTTTACAGGGTTTTTTTTTGGAATCTACCTTATTGACTTTGCATAAATCTTACACAATAACTCTCTGTTTGCCAGAGTATTAAATTAACTAAAATATCTATTTTTGACCCAAGAGTAGCAGAAACAATGTAATATCCTCTTCTCCAGGTTTAGTCATATGCTTTCTTCTACTTGATGTTTGATTAAAGAGCTGAATAAGTTTGATCCTCAAATTTGTACTCTTTGCTACAGATTCAGATTCTGCCTGGTTTAACTTCCAAACTTATTTTTAATATTTATGTTGACAATCCAGAGGGACTGCCTGACCTAATTAATGGTACCGTGAGATAAATGTTGGTGTCTACTCCCTGGAAAAGTAAACAAAACTCCACGCATTCACCATTAAAGCCACCTCAAATTACACATAGATAGTGTCTGTTTCCCCAAGCAGATGGCCAGCCCGGGGCGTGTCCTGAGGTTGCTTCATTCCGCTTTGTTCCTCTGAATCATCCAGCCCAGGGCTTCGCATGTGGTGAGCACTCAAAAATGTTTATGGATTAGGAAGAAATAAACACGTTTAAAATAGATTCGGAGAGCACTTCCTTTACAGATGCTGTGCTGTGGGTCTCGGTCGGCTCCCACGGGCTTCCCAGAGCTCCCCTCAGTGCGTGTGGCCCTGTGTTCACCAGAATGCATGATAGGTAGAGCAAGAACAGGGTCGTGGGTTTGCTCAGGCACAAGACGGAGATGAATGGGCCTCCACTTCTAGGATGGGGTCAGGGAGGTGCATTGGATTTCCTGCTGGGACCTTGGGGTCCTGTTGGGGTTGCCATCTCCTTTAGACCTGGTCTTCAGACTTGTCAAACATAGGTGAATATGGTAGGCTAGTGAATAAGGTGAGAGACCAGTGCTCCACAGGCATCACACTGAGCTACGTCTCCAGATCCTTGTTACATTCCACTTTGATTTTGAGATAAGTTCTCACCAAGTTGCCCAGGCTGGGTTTGAACTTGTGATCCTCCTGCCTTATCCTCTCAATGTGCTGGGTTTACGAGTAATTCCATCCACGGCACCTGGCTGTGAGCATCTTTGTAAAGTGCAGATTCTGAGCCTGCAGATCTCTGAGTTGCTCCCAGATGATGCGAGGCAGGGGTCTGCTGAACCCTTCCCTGCATGTCTACTCCTGTAAGTGGAATAGAGCGTGCTCTCCATAACTGATGCAAAACATCAGCAGTTCTGTTTCATGCCCAAGCCGTGCACCTTTCAATGCAGATCAGGGCCAGTTCGGTTTTTGAGGATGCGTTTCAGATGGAAAGAAAGAGCCTGGATTCCAAACACTTCACGTTTACTACCAAGTGCTTAAATCCAGATGCATTGAGAGCACAGAGCTTTTATCATGGGCCACAGAGCTGGGAATTGTGGGTTGGTTTCTGCTTGAGGAAATGCAAGTTCTACTAATAGCAAAGAAGGAAGAGTTGTAGGAGACAGGGTGAACAGTGTGGCCCCTGTGGGCGCCTCAGAGGGGACCCTGCCCACTGCAGGCTCTAGGCGCCAGATTGCAAAGGGAGTCCCAGAGCAGAGAAGACAGTTTTCCTGTTTTGCAGGGCTTAGGAGTGGGAGACTGGAAGTCCCCTGGGGCTGCACCTGCCTAGGGGGTTAGCATCACTGTTCTGAGCCTCCTGGACAACATGAATGGATATGCTTAAGTTCTAGAAGTTGGCCTTGTGATCTAAGTCATGTGCCCGCTACATGACCAAGAAGCAAAGAACACTTACTCTGTGTATTTGGGCGTCATCCTACATTTTATTTTTATTTTTTGTTCATTTACTATTTTCGTACTTCCCAAAGTGACTTACTGCTTCTCCCATTATTATTTTTATCAGTATAAGTGGGGTACCTAATAATTACCTTCAACTTGGAGAGTTGGTGTGTATATGTGTCACATCCTCAGTATTTTCACTTCTGCCCCCTGCCCTCCTGTCCCGCGTTGTCCCAGCCCCCTTCCCTTCTCCAGGACATCTCCTTCCCTATTTCCCACACTCTTTTATGTTGTTCTTTGCATTGTGTGTGCTTTGGGTTTCCCGTATCGCATCAGTCAGTATTAAACTTGCTCCGATGTGTGACGTCAGGCTCCGCCTGAACTGAGAAGAGTGGGAGGCAACCAGGCGAACACGAGAGGAGTCTCGGGAAAGGCCGTGCTGCAGTTCCGTAGGCTCATGCTATGGTGCCTGGCTCATCCCACTGCGTGTCCTTACTTAGGGTCCTTAGTTTTGGGTAACTAGAAGAAAACCTTTCCCTGAACCCTAGCAGGTCCTCTGTGACCAAGGCAAAGAGAATTGAAGCTGAGTTTCCAGTGCTCCACGCGGGCTGTGGGGTTTTGCTCGCTTGGTTAGAATTCTATGCCCTTTGGTTTTCTCTTAGCGATGCTTAGGATCCAGCCCTTGCGCTGAGACCTGGCCCATTTTTTGTTTATGATTATTTTCATTTGGAGGCAGGGTCGCTCTAGGCTGCTCAGTTTGGTTCAGACTGGCAATCCTCCTGCCTTAGCCTCCCAGAGTGATGCGGTTACAGGCCTGCGCCACCGGGCTCAGCATGGGAAGGGTCTGAACCAACTGACATAAGGTCACCTTCACAGATGAGGTTGGATTATCCTATCCAAGATAAGGCACAGGGAGAAGATGTGGCAGAAAAACGTGCCTTTGATTAAATCACATGAAAGAGGAGGGACAGAAAGCTGCTGTCTGCCGACTGTCTGTACCCGGTGACCCACTGAAAACCCACACAGCCAGGGGGGCATCCGGCTGCCATGGGCCCCACTTGCTTTACCCCCAGCAGGACTGGGGTTCTCCCCTCCTCTGCCCTTGCAGATGAATAGGGGATCTGGGAACCCGGTTCAAGCTGTGCAGGACTCTTGCAGGCACAAGTCCAGTTGCAACATCTGGTGGCTTGGGAGGGGCATTGGCCCGAAGCTTGGAAAACTGTTGTGACATCCTCGTCCTCACGAGAGGCGACCTTCTACCGGGCTTCCTTTGGAACTCCTGCACTGCCCAAGCTGACCACTAAGGAAGCAGGCAGAATCGTAAGGCAGGTAATGTCCTCAGAAGAAGTGGGCTGAGACAGCAGGGCCCTGAAGCCTCCCAGGCCCATGGTGGTCCTAGGACTCTGTCTGTCTTCATGTCCTCAAGCTTTGCCCTCACGTTAGGGAGTGAGCCTGTGAGCACCACACTCCCGGGTCTCACACTGAGTTGGTAGCAGCCCAGGTTCCTGAGTCTGGGCATGAAACCTATTGCTTCATGCCCAGACGTGGAACATGGAAGCTTCTTTTCTTTTTCTTTCCTCCTATTTCACTTCCATCCTTCCTTTCTGCCTGCCTTTCCTTCCTTTTTGTCCTTCCTTTCTTTAAAAATAAGCTTCTTCAGGTGTTTTTGCCGACCACTTAGGAAGTGTTGTGGAGGAGTGGGGCGTGTGAGCACTGCGGGTTTTTTATGCTGCTCCTCTGGCAGTGCCCCCAACTGTTCTCTGGCCTCATGGACCAAGCTGGATGTCCACACACTCTAAATACTGCCTCTTCCTTTGTTATTTCTGCTGCAGAGAAGGCCTTGCCATGGTACTGACATATCTGGGGAGGACAGCTGAGTGCTGCCCTTAGGACGGAGCTAGACTGGGGTCATGGTGTAACATACACGGAAACAAGAGCCAGAGGGGAGAAGGAGGGGTGAGAGGGGGGATGGGGAGGAAGCAATTAAGAGAGGGAGGCAAGGATCCATGTTACCTGTGCGCATATGTCAAAGAGAACGTGTACCATGTGTAGAAAGACCCTGAAACTGTGTCCCATTCTGGCCACCGTAGGCACACTACCTCAGTTTTCCAAGTTTCATTGTCCTCTCTAGAATGAAGACTTAAGTAGCACGGAGTTAACTGTTTGTCAACGCAGTGGGTAAAGACATTAAAGCAGGACTTGGTATACAGTAAAACTCCAAAAACTTTCTCGTCTGTCTTTCCTCTTAAAAACCCTATGGGACTAGAGATGGGCCTCAGTGGTACAGAGCTTACCTACCTTGTTTGAGGCCCTGAGTCTAATCCCCAGTACTGCCAAAAACCATAAAAAATAAAAAAACAAATTAACCACCATCTTACAAATTCTGGATTTTGTGCACAAAGGTAAATGAACACAAGTCATAAGAGACAAGTAACTTGAGTTACATGTGTACCAGACTCACACGAACTTTATCCCTAGATTTTGCGAGTATGAATGTACTTCCTCTGTACAGCCCCATTCATCAATGTCCAGCTTGAGAAGATTGTGAGGTCATGCTCTGTGTTGGGTCTTCTGTTTGTACGGACATTTATGAAATTAAGTTTTTATAAGGAAGAGTCTTTTTCTATGTTGGGTCCTCCCTGCTTCTTTGCTCACGGTATTTGTTTTATTTTGTTTCTTGGGCGCCTCTTTTACCCACGTTATGGCTTATTTTAGCTTGTGCTAGAGACTGGATCTAAAATATCTTCCAAAGGCTTGGGTGTTAAAGGCTTTGTCCTCTGGTCGGTGCTATTGGGATGTGATAGAAATTTCAGGAACTGAGACCAAAAGGGAGGTAGGTCAGGGGGAACATGTCCTGGAGGGGCAGAATGGAATCTCTCTTCTTGCTCTTTCTCTTTTGCTTTGGGCCATGAAGAGAACTCTCTGGCTCACATCCAAAACCAGTGGTTCCATCTGGTGATGGACTAGACCCTCCCATACTGTGAGCCAAAAGAATTAATTTATTTCAGGTATTTGTTACAGTACAGAAAAGCTGACTAATACAATCTTTCTAGGCCTTCCAAAATTTATTGACATCTCTTCCAAAAGCAAAAAAAGTGAGGGAAAAGAATATTGTCTCAGCAAGCCCAAGTTGCTGTTGTTATTATTTACAAATGCAGAGAGGAAGGCAGAAACCACATGACTTCCCTGATTGCTTTTGGTAATGGTTCCACTACTTTGGATAGTTGTGAGTGGTTGGGATTAGGGAGGTAATACATTGTTTTTCTAGATTTTGCTTTGGTATTATTTGAAGCCCTTTCAGGACTATCTTCATAACTTCTTCACTCAAGAGACTAGATTTTACAGATTCGTTAACTTTACTGGTTTTTATTTTAGGCCTAATAATGGATATTCAATCTTTTTCTTTTTTATTTTTTCAAGTATTAGTGAATGAGCCCAAGGCCTTTGCACTGAGGTATGCTCCACCTCCTTTTAAATTTGTTTTCTTTTGAGTCAAGCTCTTCCTACGTTGCCTAGAAAGCACTTGAATTTGCAGTCTTCCTGTCTCAGCCTGCTAGGTAGCTGGTGGATATCTAACTGTTAAAAATGCTGTTGCCATATCTCTAATGGGGAATTGAAACCCCCCTGGTGTCATTCAGATTCCCTGGAACCCTATTTTGGTTTTCAGAGCCTGTGGGCTCTGACCATATCCTTAAACCTGCACCCAGTACCTCGTGCTTCCAGACATCTGCCTGTATGGCACAGGCCGCCTGCCCCGCTCGGCGCAAGCCGTGGGGAAGGAATGCAGTGCTGGTGGCCTATTGTTCTAGCCTGGCCGACCCTGGAAGACATTTGTAACATGTTTTTTAAGTTTTAGGTTTTAAAGCGAGTATTTACGGGGTCAGCTGTTTAATGTTTTTTTCACTAATTAGACTAATCCCTTACAGTTCGCCTCGCCTTTGTGTTTTATGTTTATTGTGATCTATACAACACACAAAAATATATAAAGTCTTTACTATGGTGAAAAAGCCCCCTGTAATAACTAATTAAGTAAGTGCATTATTGAGTCCTTCTTGGCCGGTCCGTGGAGCCACATGGTTTCCCCTCTCCTTCTTCTTTTCGTTTTGGAGGCTTCCCAGGCCTGTGCCTTTGGGGCGTCGGTAATTAATAGGCCTTTGTTCCCAGTGGGTCCTCTGTTTGCAAGGCCCACCTCCCCGACTGATGCATTGGAAGAAGCAGAGAGGGTCCACGGGTTTTATTCTCCCATTCCCTTAGGGGTCTTGTGGTCTCTGTTGGATTTCAGGCCTCAGATTTCCAGAAATCTTAGCTCCCCAGCTACACTGGGTGGCCAGGTCTGCCTGCCTGCCTGCCTGCCCTAAGTGCTATAGAACCATGGGCAAAGAGCATGTCTGGAGGAGGCAAAGAAACTGCCCAGCAGCTGGGCTCCATAGAGGTCCACCCTGGGTTACAGGATTCCTGGAAAGATGATGTCCAGGGCCCATGCCACGCTCTTTGTTGGACTGAGCCAGTACCGGTGTGTCACCGCCATCTGGTTTTCCCTGGAGATGTTTACATGCAACAGCTCTATGAAATCAGTCTACCATGCAGGCTCTTCTTACTGAGAAAATGTGTGCAGATGATTTAACTTAATGACTTCGTTCAATTGAATGGCTTCCAGTAGCATAGTAATGTGTTTTGAGAAGTTCTGAGGGAGAGGGCGAGGAAAAGCTGGTTTCCCATCGCGTTCAAATCATTTTCCATTCCTCAGGGGGAGACAGGAAAGTCTGAGAAGGCGGCGGAATTAATGCAGGTTACCCATTACTTCATTTTATAATGGTTGGCAAGGAAAACATGTTTAGTCAGTTAAATCTGTTGATTTGGCTCTTCCAGGCATTCCGAGGAGAGGGGGCCTGGGCTGGAGGGGACAGGGAAATGCGCTTCTGCTGAGTTGCCTTCCCGGAGAGAAGTGAGTCTGTTTTATAAGCAACACCTGGATTTGAACTTGTTTTCTAGTGACACCTGAGGGTTTGCTTCAAGGCCCCGTGAGAAGGAACCCAAACAGCCCATCTCTGCCCCTGAGGATGTTATGGAGAAGTGCAAGATTTCGGGTCACCTAGGCTTAATTTCTGCTCTGGTTTTCAGGTCATGTAGGTTTAATTCCTGGTCTGCTGTTTGCCGGGGGTGTGATTTTGCATTCTGCGGACCCTGAGAATTCCTTACTTCAGAGAATTGTTGCAAGAACATCATGAAACCGCAGATGAGGAGGGCTTTATAATCTGCGAGACAGTGTAACGACACGTTGTAAAAATTACTCTTAACGCTGCACTGAGAAAGTACGTTTTCCGCTTTAATATGATAGCACAGAAAATAGAGGCTATGGGGAGGCCTGGATTGTTTGAAGGAAAATATCACCTTCCCAGATCTGTTCCAAATGGCTTGACTGGGGCTTGTGAAAAGAGGGCCACCTGAGAATCAGGTGCAGCGGGGTTGTGGGAGCCAAGTGGAGCCAACGAGAGAGAGAGAGAGAGAGAGAGAGAGCCCGAGCCCAAGGACCACTGAGCTACATCATCCCAATTTTATGTATTTATGTTTTGAGACAGTGTCTCACTAAGTGGCTAAGGCTGGCCTCAAACTTGACAAGCCGAGTGGATGGAATTATAGGCTTGCACTGCCATGCCCTTTTCAAATCGTGGTGTATCAGCAGGACTAGGAGGGGAGGCAGTGGACCCTACACAGTGAGGTTGTCAGTGCTGGTGACCCTGGCATCGGTTGCCCACAGACTGGCCAAACAGTGCCAGGTGCTCACTTGCGTAGGCTTGCTGCCTCTCCCAAACCACCAAGTCCACTCAACTATCTCTTGCATTTCAGGAAAGAGAAACCCTAGAGTGGTTAAGAAATCTGCCCAGATATGCATAGGGAGGATGTGGCAAGATAGGGACTCAGCTGACTCACTTGGATCTCATACTCTTAACCACTTTTTTTTTTTTTTAATCAAAAGAGGAAAAATAGGGCAAGGATTTTCTTCCACACTCTCCTGAGTTCCCACGTACAGGAAGTTTTGTTTCCCTATAAATTCTATCAAGAGTAACCCCAGAATTCCTTAGGATTGCCTAGAAAAACAAATTGGGAGAAGGGAGTTGTGCCGTGTGGCTCTGATGGTTGCTGCCTGCAATTAGCCAGAAGCAGGGGCAACTCGGAAGAACTAGTTCTCAAGAGGTCTCCAACTCTCCTTTTGAGATTTCAGGACAGATGTCAAAATGGAGACTTCTGCTTTCCCTGGGGACAGACACTACGTTTTTGGCTTCTAAGGATTCCTTTCATCATTAAAAAACAAAAAAGTTGGTGACCAGTAAACTCAGTGGAAAAGAAAACCAAACCCCAACCCTCATTGCAGACCCTGTCTTCTCATCACTTTTAAGAAACCAGCTGTGATTTTGAGGCTCTGAAACTACAGGTGTGCTCTGAAAGCAATGCCCAACGTGGGTTCTGCTGGGCAGGCGAGGCCCCTCGGCTCCTTCAATTTGGAGGCAGTTCACTCTCACCTACCTTCTGATTACATGTCTTCTGGATTCACTGGAGCCTCTGTTAGTTTTTAATTTTATTTTTTTATGCAAGCAAGACTTCAAGTGCTTAGTGATTTTTTTTCTTCTGATTATCTTAGCTGTGCTTACAAATAATAAACATTAGACCCTCCACAAAACTGATGGAAAACACCTAACAAAGTGAGGCTGATTTATATTTTTATCTGTAATTGTTAGTCATATTTTGTCAGCTTGAAGGGATGGAGAAATGCTTAGCAAATTAGTAAAGTCCAGCTCTAGGTACATCTGCGTGTGAGGGACACGAACGGCAGCAAACTGAGTGAAGAAGGCCCACCCCAGTGCGAGTGGCATCAACCAACAGAAAAAAGAAGGAAGTGTGGCCGTGTTTGAAGAGCTCTAGTCTTCCCGGTCACCTTTGGATACCGGTCTCCAGGGCTTCAGTTTCCTCAGCCTTCCATCACAGACGTGCACTGACACGTCTCCAGGGACCGTGCAGATCTTCACCCGTGGACTCGTGCTGCACCTTTGTTCCCTCTTGTTCTGCAGCCTTCGTTGTCTTGGCCAAGCAGCGGCAGGATTCCCCAGCTCGCCACCATGCAGGTGGCCATTGTGGATTCTCTCGTCTCTGATCCTGCAAGCCTACCTAATAAATCCCCTTGCATATTCCTACATATATTTCCTATTGATTCTGCTTCTCCAGAAAACCCTAACTAACACAGTCCCTAATAGTTACATTGTGTGTGACATCCTTCTTGCATTTGTTTCTGTTCTTCTTACTGGCCACGCAGAAGTGAAAACTTGTGAAATACAGGCTTTGATCCTTAAGAGTTACCCTCTGCACACACATCTATATGATTATGAAGATAGCAACTAAGAGTTTCAGTAGGAAATCCATGATGCAGGGAGGGGAGAGGCTGTTCTGAGTCATGCTGGGTCAAATCAGGCCCTGTCCCTGGGAGTAGTGCCTAGAACTGTGTGAGTGGTATTTGCTTGCCAGTGTCTGAGAAAGATCTGGAACAGCGTGGTGGCAAAGTTCCCAGGGTCAAAAAGATGGCACGCAAGGCATTTCAGAGAGCAGGTAGCCTAGAGAAACTGAAATCTCCAATCTCACTTCTTGTTGAAAAGATCGTTACGCAAGTACGCAAGTACTTGATACTAGTCCTTGGGAAAGTATGTCCTTAGAAGGGACTGCCCGGCTTCCAGGCCTCTCACTCCTGATGTTGGTGAGGCCTCTTTCTGGACTATTATATCCCTTCCAGGCAGCAGCATAGAAAGGTCCTTAACCTGAAGGTCAGGTGGCTCTATCTTCCTTGGCTTGGGTACTTACCGGCTACTTGAACTTGCCTCTTAGAATTTTCTGAGACTCAGTTTTCTTCTGTGCTTCATAGAATGGTTGCTAGCATGAGGGGAAGTCATCACCGAAAAGACTAAAAACCTGTAAAGAGCTGTGGACTGTGGAAGTTGAAGTTATCCTTAGAACCTTAATTTCCCGTAGAGTTTTAGAAGAGGCAGGTCTTTGTTGGTAAATTAAAAATGAAATAAAGAACTTTAAAAAAATTTTTGTTCAAACAACATTTATGGTAAAATTACATATACTGGAGATCATTTATGTCATATGAACCATTTTTTAAATTATATAAGATTCATTTTAATGGCAAAATAGATATCTCATGTTGGGATCAATGCATCAGTTTACAATTAGAACTGGACTCTTGATATATTTCACAATAATGTTCTGACAAGTATTATTGGCATACAGATGGTGATAGTGGTTGAAAATTGATTTTTGACTGCTTTGCCTTAGTAACATTTCTACAGTTATTCAACTTATTTACAATTACCAAATTAAAATGATTAAATTAGTATGATTATTATTACTCCAAATTATATGACATCCTACTTAGATCACTTCTTCATTAGGCATAGGACAGTTATTTTTATCTTGGTTCATGACGTTTGACACGTTTTTCTTTGTTTAGACACCATACAGCCCATGAAGCTTTGTGACTTTAGGGCCCTTCACTGACCCTGACTAATTTGATATTTGCATAATATGAACTTTCTGTATTTTTCCTCTTGAAGTAACATGGGAGGAGAGACATGGGTGAGTTTGATAGTCGGTGAAACCAGCTCTTAAGGACACTGTCATGTCAGCTTCTGGCATGGTCCCCCTATGTGTGGCCCTGGCCACAGTTGTGCTTGTGCATTGGTTTCTCCCACTAATATTAAGCTTCAAGGGACCGGGACTCGTCTGTTCATCTGTGTCCCCCCGCTTCTTCTGTACTTCGCGGCAGAGGGCTCAGTATGGATTTGTCAAATGAATTAGTATGACCAGCAATGTTCTTGACTCAAAGGGTCCATTTTTTCTGAAACTCCTACGGGTGAGGTATCTCTAGAATCTTACTTCTTTTGAGCAGCTCGTTTGTTCTTACCATCTGAATGCTCGTTAGCTTTGTCTTCAGTCATTGTTTTCCTGTCCTTGTTACCGCTAGAAAGCTTTGAAACAAATTCTGGTTGACCTTTAGCAGATGTGCAGGACCTTATGGTACATATTTCGTGCACTGGCCGCTTTCCCACTTAACCATTTACACCCTTTTGGGTGGACAAGGACAATTCCCAAAACTTCATGGTTCTGATGTGTCACAGAATTTGGAATTCATGTCTTTTCTGAAAAATGTTAAATTTCATGTCATGAGAATTTTTTTAACCAAAATAAAGTAAAACCCCCAATTTATGCCCTTTATTTTTCTTTATCATCCTTTTATTTATTATATTGAATATTTGATGTGTCCTTTGCTTCACCTTAAAGACATTTGGCAACAGGGCAAGCTACAAAAGCCAGAGGAACTGCTGTCATGTACTAAAGGCAGCAGATAAAGGATTAGAAGTTCAAGAGTGTGCCATGTTCCTATGATAATTTCTTTGAAAATTTTGTTTTAAAAAAATTTCCTAGGGATATAATGATAAATGAAGTTCATACTGAGATTCTTGGGTTCTAGCCATGAAAAATACTTTAATTACATCAAAATAGGGACTTCGGATGTGCACTTCATGTTGAGAGCTATGTGAGAAATGGGAAGGTCACCCAGAGAACAGTTCTTTGCCAAAGACGTGGCTTAGTTTTTCTCTCTCTGTCTGTCTACTTTGTCATGCTTTTATCCATTGGGAGAACTGTATTTTCCTATGGGTTCCGGAGGTATCAAAGAGTGGAGAAGTGACTTCCCACCCTGAGAACTTTATCCAGCATCAACCCTTGCAGACATCCTTTGGGATTAAGAAACGCTGTCTGATCCATTCAGCTATTTTTAAACCTTACTTAAAGCACTCACCACAACTTTCACAGAGCTCAAGCAAGTGGGCTTGTAGCACATGCAGATCTAGGGGTGACTTCTTGTCTTTTTTCTCTACTTCTGGAACTCTCCTGAATCCCCTGTGTTGGGGATGGGGAGTTTTGGTACAGCACCACTTTCGGTTATACCCAGGATTATGTGACTTTTGGTATTTGCTATGTACTCACTCTTGGCCAACACAAATATGTTATCACATTCGACCTTCCTTTGCATAAGAATGACTTTGGACGGCTGCAGGATTTTCTAATAAACAATAATGAAGGAAATGAGAGCACCTGCCACAGGAAGGAAAACCTCCGACTGCAGATTCAGAGATAGGACATAACAAAGCCATCGGCGGTCCTCTGCAATGATGGTCCTGTCCAAGAATGCAGAACGCTATGACCGCTTGTGTGGAATGTCTGGACTTGATTGCTTGTTCCAACACAAGCAATCCTGGCCAACTAACCGGGGAATATTGCCTGAGCCATTGTCACTGAATGAACCTGCAGGCATTCACTAAGTGCCTCTGCCTGACCCCAACCCAGGAGGGAAGGGAGGGCCAGCTTCTGGTACCACTAAACCTGAAATTACTTTGTGGTGGGTAACAACTACAATGACTACTCCCAACCCTTCTCCCTTCTCTGTTACTGCCCTGGCCCTGCTCCTGCTCCTCCAACCCTAATTAAATCCAAGCTGTTGTTATTTAGAAGCCTTTTTATGAAGCTGGTACCTGGGCTTGGGAAGAGATAAGCTCCCCTATGTTTTCAACAAGAGGGAAATAGCTTGTATTAGCTTCAGTTTCATCCTCTGAAAAGAATCCAAGTAGGCCAGAGCATCGCCGAAGTCTTGTAGCTTTGTTTTATAGCATTCATCATGTTACCCCACTTCCCAAGATGTTCAGACTTCCCAAGGAACCCTTTTTACCTTTCCTAGATTCTATTTTCTTCTGTTACTCCTCATAGGAATAGCCGGCTCTGGATTCAAACCACCTGGGTTCAAATCCTTGCTCCCTGGTGTGTGGCCTAGAAGGGCTTGAGCGAGCTGCTTGAACATTCTGAGCCTCCCACTCTTGATCTGAGGGGGTGGTCTGCCTCCTTGGATTTATTGGGAGGATTGTGTGAGAAAACCTAAGTATGATGGTTCTTGTGCTTTTTCTTTGTCGCTTCCTTTTCCCTCCTGCCCTTCCTTGTGTCGCTTCCCTGCCCTCTCTCCTACTCTGTGTGCCATCTTTCTGTCCTCCCTCCCCTCTCTTCTTCCTTTCATATCTCATTGCAGCACTTGGGTCAAAGCAGAGTACAAAAGGGATCCATCGACAGATGTCAGGTAGGGGTATTTGAGTTCCAATTTCTGTATCCATTTTTACCTGCTGTCATGACCCACGAGACCCCCGAGGACCTGTGTCATTTGATCCCAGCACACTCTGCGTGGTTCCACAGCTTACCAGTGAAACCGCAGGCTGTGGGGCTACGTGGGACAGGTGAGAAGCAATGTGCTTGCTTTTCCTCCGGAAATGGATGCGGTAACATTTCGCCTTTTGAAAAGAGAATCTGGGTTGAAGCAATGGCCGTAACTTAGTTCAGGAAGTTTCTTTACACATTCACAGCCTCAAAGTCTCTGGTTCTTAGAGGGATCTCCTTCTGGAACTGTGACCACCAGTCACCAGTACCATGCGCAGGACAGAGATGGGGAGGTAGGGCACATGAGCCAGAAGTAAAGAAAAAGGAAGAAAAACATTGAGGTTTGCCTAAGTGGATGGTTTGATACGTTTGTAGTTCAGTTTTAGGAGTGAGTGAGTAAGTGTGTGTGTGTGTGTGTGTGTGTGTGTGTGTGTGTGTGTTGTTGTTGTTGTTGTTGTAGGGATTGAGTCCAGGGCTACATATAGAGCTACCTCCCTAGTCCATTTCTTTTTTTAAACATTTTGATTTGGAGAAAAGATCTTACTAAGTGGCTACATTACCTAAGCTAGGCTCGAACTTGTGATCCTTCCCTCTTTGCCCCCCCCCCCCCCGACCCCCCCATGGTGAGATTACAGACCTGTGCCACCAGGCCTGGTTCTTTCTTTTTTTCTTTTCTAAACTCTGCCTGTTATATTCTGAAACTGTTGCTCAAAAGCTGTAAAGGCAGAACCATGTGCATAGGAGGGAAGGTAAACATGTGACAGGGCCCCCCTGACAGTGATAGCCGGTAGCTTATTTCTCAAGTACCTGCTTCCAGCAATCGTAGTGATGCACATTGCCTTGGGCAAAATTTGGAGGCATAGTTAAAACCAGGGAAAAAAGAACGCTCTAATTTCTTACCAATGCCAAGGTCAAAGAATGATGAGTCCATACAGACTATGCCCTTGCCAGTTCCAGATTAGAATGCACATTGGTGACAGTGCCACCTGCACCAGAAAGCATAGTGACCCAAGACTCTTTGAGGCACTGTGTGATATGCTCAAAGAAGAGTATTCTGCTCTGGGAGAATTTGGGGAGAATGGGGTAGAGTGAAGAAGACATGGCCATTGGATTGAATAAAGGAGGAAAAAAGAAATCATTGCATGGTATGGGATCCAGAACACACCTGAACATTAATTCTTTGTGAGATGAAGTCATAGGGAAATAGTATATTTATGGAAGTCTTTCCACACATGTGCTAACCTCTAACTTCTACTGAGGTGGAGCCCAGGAATTCAGCTGGACAGATTCTCATCTGATTCTCTTAGTAGTGTGAACCCTGTAGGTTGCATGTTCCTTATGCAAATCTAGTGCCTGAAGTTGGCTTGTAGGTTTCCCTTTAAATTCTTTCTGTCTTAAGCTATCAATGGTTGCAAAGAAAAAACGAATATCTTTCAAGCAAATGGAAGCTTTGCTTGTCTTCAATTCTCTTGTAGAAAAATTTTAACTCTAACAGAGGCTCTAAAAAGACTCTCTTGTTTAGAAAATTGTTACTCAGAGTGATGATTTAAATCAAAGAGATAAAGGAAAAATCTGGATGTGGCTATTGAATAGGATTTAAATTTGAATTGTCCTTTTTAGAGCTTTGGTTTCTTAGGATAAATTAGGGTGTGTTGTGAAAAGGTTTTCATTTCCAAGAAAATATTTTTTTTTTCATGACAGCCAATGTCATATTAATCTCATGCTGCTGCATCGATGGCAGCACATTGGACTTAAGGATGATGACTTGGGTGTGCGTGAATTTGTTGTGTTGCAATACAGCAGTTGTAACTCATAGCTACCTGGAGGATGCCACGAGGATGAGTAGAAGGCGTTGTGCATTAAGAAACTTGCCCTTTCTCTTGGTAGTACCTCCTACTTCCCACACCAAACGGAGCATGCATTTCTGTCAATTTTAACTTCTCCTATTTTCTTTGTGCTTCTTAGTCTGAGCCTCAGATCAATTTTCCTCTCTGTTCTCATTCAATTCACTCTTGCCTCTTTATTGGCCAAACTCCTGCCATAATAATGGTTCCCCTGAACTTCAGTTGAAGCTGTTGGGCTGTTTTCCAGCACCTGCAGGATCAGGCCCGTTGGAGGCCCTCCACACTGTCAGTCTCCGCCGTCTGCACACTCTGGTGCAGGGGAGGAAAGAATCTCTCCTTTCCTCCTTTGTAATACAGCCTCCATTGCTGTACACACGGTTCCCCCTTCCTTTCACCTTTTTGCCCTTCAATTCTTCACCTTCAAAATCCAGCTCAGGCATTATACTTGGCCACTGAGCCCCATTTCCACTTTCACCTCGGTTTTACCTCCAACTGTATGCATTCTAGGGGTCCCCAGGCCATGGAATGGTACTGGCCTTTGGCTTGTTAGAAATTGGCATGTGATATCATAGGAAAGACCAGGAAGGGAGATAGTAGAAAATAGCAGGAAGTGAGTGGCAGGACAGGTGAGAAGCTTCATCTGTATGTACAGCTCTTCCTTGCATCGCTACCTGAGCTCTGCCTCCCGTCAGATCAGCTGCGGCATTAGATTTTCATAGGAGCATGAATCCTACTGTGAACCGCGCATGCCAGGGATCTCGGTTGCATGCTGCTTATGAGAATCTGATGCCTGCTTATCTGAGATGGAGCTGGGTGGTAATGCTGGCACCTTGCCTTGCTCCCATTACCCTTCACCTGTGGAAAAATTGTCTTCGATGAAATTGGTCCTTGGTACTAAAAAGTTTGGGTCCCACTGCTCTTGGGCAACCAGACATGGATTGTTCAGAAGTGAAGTCCTTTTGTAGGCCCTGGAGTGCCAGCCCCTGCTTGGGGCACCGTTAGGCCCTCCCAGTTGATCGAGAAATTAGAGAGTTACTATCTGTACTGGTAGTAGACTTCTTGAACTCTGTTCCAACATTCTGGTCAGTATCTATTTGGGCACAGGGGTTTATATTTACAGGGTTTTTATTTTTTGATGCCGTCATCTTCTCACACCTTCATGATCTCATGGATTATGGGGTGCACTTACTACTCCTTCCACCTGCCCTTCTAGACAATAGTTTCTCTGAAGGCAAGGATGCAGTCATTCTGTTCTCCAAGTGCCCAGCAGCCACCCCAGAATCTGCAACACAGTGGCTGCTCCGGACATGTTGGTTGAAAAGGAGACAGTGTTCTGGGGGTGAGGAAGTACCAGAGGGACTGAAGTGACATGTACTTCCTTCTGAGCTGCTGCCTCTGCATGTGGTAGTCGTGGTTCTCAGCTGGGGTGATTTAACCCTGCTCAGGAACACTTGTCAGTGTCTGGTGATGGGTCACCAGCAAGTCCTGGGGCAGAGTGCCAAGGGTCACCTAGTCATATAGGCCGAGGATATTGCTAAGCAACTTACAGATGCACAGGGTCCCACCCCTAGCCCGACAGAATAATCTAGCCCCAAATGCCTAGGCAAAGCATTCCTTTCCTCTGTGCCCCCTGAAATTCGAGTTCCATCCTCACCTTTGTGGATACCTCTTTCTCCCCACTTCTTCCTCCCTCCATAGTTCTGTAGCGGCTGTACACAGGACCAGAAACCAAGGGTTACCCCTTCTTTCTCCACATTTCCTTCCCTCCCGCCCGAGGAGACCCCCCTGCATCGTATCTTTGTTGCTGCCTTTCTGAAGTTAAGTCTTTAACTATTTCTCCCAAAAGTGACAATTTCCAAGTAAGGTGTCAGATCTGAAACTTGCAGGAGCAGCAGAACATAGTTGAGCTAGTGTTTGGATCCAAGGGAGGTAGGGAAACTAAGGACCCAAGAGATTAGACATTTGTCTGTGTCCAAAAGAGACTAAAACACCCAGCAGAACATGGCAGAAGGGGGCGGCCATTCGGTTCTGTTTGTGTGGAACAAGCCGATTTCTGCTGCCACCTGAGTGGCCTGTCTTGTTTTATCTACCTACAGCCACCATTCCTCTTTGTTCCCCACAGACCAACTAAACTCAGTCTGTCTCTGATTTTCTGTTTGGGCTTTTTTTTTTTTTCTAAGTTTCTTCCAATGAACTCTTATTTTGCTGCATAATATCAAAATATTTTCTTCAAAGACAATTTCCTTTAAAAATAAACTGTTATCAGGATAGAGGCTATGTTCACAGCTGGTAAAAGCATGATTAAATAATCACTGTATGGGGAATTGAAAAGCAATATCATAATGTAGCCTTAGAATCCAAAGACAAAATCAAAGGAAACATTCCAGTTAGTTAAGAAAACTTCTAATCAAATGAAGTGTTTGAACTCTACTTGGTTTTCTTTTCTTTTCTTTTTTTTTTTTTTTGGCAACTTTCTGTATGTGCATGTTTTACTTGGTGAGGTTTTAAAAGAGGTTATCTTTATACAGTTATGAGCTTCCTGAGAGTTTGGGTAACCTAATTACACATAAAATAGTCTTGCACACAGTCACACTAAATGCTTGAGACATAAATTTGGTATGCATGAGTCTTTATCTTTCCTGCCAGTCTTAACCATAGCTCCATATTTTTTAAAAAGATATCATTAGTCTAAGAGGAAATAAGAATATTTTGAGTAGAGACTCTTAAATTGTTTATTCTCATGGAGTTCCCTGGACACATAAACTCTTCAGAAGTATTGAAGTTAAATCTACTTTTGAATGGGAAAGGGTGGGGCTTAGCCAATGACCAGCAGCTAACTCCTGGAAATCCCAAGATTTCTTCAGGACTTAATTTATCTCATTTGTGGCCTGGGTACAACATCTCCCCCTTCAGGTTTGTGCTAGGACTAAATGTACCAGAGCCAAGCTTTGGTGACAGCACATGGCTTGTCCCAGAGAGTTGTGGTCCAAACCACAATAGCTGTGATAGGCATACTGCAGAGTTGGTGATTCAGAGATCACTTAATTCTTATGTAGAAATTTATCATTGAGACTGAGTACAGGGATTTGTAAAACAATTTTCAGAATTTTTAAAACTACAAGTGTAACAATTATAAAATGAACAGTAATTTTATGCCTTTGATTCGGGTCAAGTATCTTTTGATTTTTATGAGAATTTCTGTATTTCTGGCCTCTCTTCCTTCATACCATTAGATATGCAATCTTGTATTAATACCACAAATAAGAACAATTTTACCTGCCTATAATTGCTATACAATGTAAATCTCCCCAGAAAATATTAGTTGATTGGTTACATTATTCTACTGTTAACCCAAGATTTTTAGATAATAAAATTTACCTTTAAAACATTTTAACATTATTTAAATTCATTCAAAATATGTACTATATCTTTTGAACATTTTGAATTTTTTATGTCGATTTCAGTGTATCTGAAAAAGGAAAACTGAGGCAGTCTATTTCAGAAAGCTGTATTAAATCTTAAAAAATGAAATAACTAAAAATTGCCCCAGATTTTCTGAAATGGCTTAATTTGTTTTTACTGTTTACCTGTAACATAGACTATTTTAATACACGTTTATGTAATATGATAACCAAAATTATATATGATTAAAAACATACTTCTTAGCTTCTATAAGAGAATGACATAGGCTCTGGAACTCTAAGGAGCACATGCCCCAGGCCACTTAAGCAAATTACATTATAGAATGTTTCAAATGCCTTTACATGGCATCCCACTTGTTCATAACTTATTTTCACAAAAATCTGAATTTTGCTTAAGTACTTACACATCATTTTTGTATCTATTTTGTAAAGTTGCATTTAACTTCTTTTTGGGGGGGGCGGTTAAAGACTGCTGTTAGTATTAATCCAACAGAGCAAAACAACACACAGGTATCTTAATTACATCCAGGTTTCTAAACTCTTATAGTAGTGCTATGCCATACCTGTTTAGGAGGCTTAGATTGGAGGAACATCAATGATACGGTGACCTTGGATCCGTTCAAACCACATTTTATATATGGGTGCATCGGACATTAGACGATGAGATGTGGCCTATTGTTCACCAAACAACCTTCTCTGAGTCTAAAAAAAAATGGAAATAAAGTCGGTGGTATGTCAATAGGGACTCAAGCATCCTCGGGCATATGGCTTTGTATTTTTGTCCTATGAGCCTCGAATTGAACTTCTGCATGGGATCTGGTCTGGATGAAATGTCATATCTGAGGCCGATCCTTATCTTCTAAACGTTTCCTTTGTTTCTCTGGTTCTTTGGGCTTTACCCTCTTATTTTATTGTGAGTGGCCCAGAGCTTTGATCTTGCAGTGAGCTCTGGCTCACAACACAAACCTTTCCTTTGGTGTGACACGCGGAAGTCATGGCGATGCTCGGAAAGTCTGACGAGACAAGAGGCTGCTTCTTCTGTGGGAAGGGCTGAAGGCAAAGAGGGTGACCTCAGAGTTTGGTGTCTCTCGTTACATTATGGGAAACTGAAAATTCACACGGGTATTTTGGCTTTAAGAAGGCGCACCTGGGAGAACAAGTTTGATGTACAGTATCTATCTGTTTCCCGTTTCATTCACAATAGCTTTTTGCGCTCAGAAAGTAAAATTTCCTCTATTGTGTGGCTGCAGACATGAGCTCTTTCGAGTCACCTTTCTGATTCCGAATTTCTTTCTGGTTAAAAAATGATGATCAAAATAGTTTTTGAAGCCCTACAGTGAGAAGAAAAAGTGATTAGTGAGCATAAATTGCCACAGTGTTTTTAGCCCAAATCCTGAGAAGAAATGCTGAGTGCACAGTAAAAGTAGAAATTACAGTTGTTTGGTTTGCATGTCAGAGTTGATATTTCCTACTTAAAGTTTTGCTTTTTTATTAAGGGAAAAAGGGGCATACAATGTACTGAAAATATATTTTATCATATTTACAGCATCAGAGAACCTATTAAATAATCACCTATTGGGGAATGAATTTAGGCCAACAGACTCCCTACGCATGTTAGATATGTACAGTGCTCCCTAAAATTAGGGTGTTGTAAGTAGAGTGTTTTTGATTCCTAATTCTAAAGACGTTTTGGGAGAACTTCAAAGATTTCCTTCTTCATAAAGGTCTATTAGTAAGTTAATTTAAAACATATTAGTGGCTTTTAATGTTTTTTTGTGTGTATTTTTAAGCAGAAAACGTTAAGCAGCAAACCAGGCTATTAGTGGCAAGTTTTTAATTTTGAGATGGACACCAATAGTTTTATGTCCCTCAAATTAGAGGCAGCTGAGACGCTAAAGAAGTAATTAGAATGGGAAGATTTTATTTGTCTGTATCTACATCTCTCCTGCTCTACTGACAAGCTTTCATAGACCTTGAGAAAGTGTAGCCGAAAGAGCCAGTTTAGAAATGTGTCCACAGACAACTCGCAGTTTCACTGTGGAAGAAACAAACTCATTACCACCAGTGCTATGCTGGCTTTTCATTTCAAGTCATCAGACTTGTGTTACAGTACTCTTTATTTATATGTTTTGTATACACACTGGAAAAAAAAAAACAGGGCTCATCTGGTAGCTACTAAATAAGCACTGAACTTTGTCCAGTGGGTTCATAACCTGAATTCAAGTTGTAGGTAATGTTTGTAATTCTAAAAATGCCAACATTTGTCATTGTGAATTATGTTTCCTTTAGGAAATTCCTTTACCAAAGAGAGGCAGTCATTTTTGACACTAATCAGATGCCTCTGGGCTGACCCTCCCGCTGAATGAGGCCAGGCTTTCTAGGTTATTAGTATTTGAAAAGAAATAACCACTCAGGGTAGCATTTCAGTAAATAATGACCTACAAGACCTAGTAGACGTATTCCGCAATTTTTCCCTCCCGCAGAAATGATTAACTTAGAAAACATTACAGGGCTTTTCTTGTGTCCGCTGAGCAAGGGTTTGTAGTTCCTCATTCACACTTTTTCCCTAATCCCATGGCTTTGAATTCTTTGCCTTGTAAGTTCCTATATATAGATTAGAAACTGCTTCTGGCTATGCAGAATTACAAGCTTTTAGAGGAAATTCAATCCATTGCAAAAGGTTTTGTTCAGAGAAACACTGCTGATTCCGTGTACATTTGGATGACAGAAAAAAAAAAAAAAACACTAGTTAGCTGGGAACAGAAATTGTGTTACCCACTTAAAAAATAGCTGTCGTGATAATTTGTGCGTGCGTGGCTAAGTTTTCCTCTGGAATGTCTTTGACTTGCCTGCCGTTTACACAGGTTATGCGGGGATTGAAAAAGAATTTTCAGTATTTTTTAAAGAACGACAGGCTTTTATGATTCTTAATACTCATCTTTGTGTAAAATAGAAACAAATCCTTTAGTAGCGAAGAAGGGAAAATATTTGGATTTCATGAGCTATTGGAAATTGTTTCCTTCTTGCATTTTTTTCGACTATTATCAGGTAAAAAATTTGGAGAATTCTTTAACACTGGTCATGTTCTTCCAAATGATTTCTCTGGCTAAACATGGCCCAAAAGGGGACTCCTCTCAGGGACTTGAGCGGAAACTTGTGATATTTGGCTGCAGAACTCCAAGGGATCAGTAACACGGACACAGGGAGTGGGAGGAGGAAGCTGCGTAGCGGCCCTGGGAGAAAATACTGAATGAATATTTCATTTATTTATGTAGTGGGATTCAGATTTTTTTGTTCCTGTGGAACACAGGCAACAGTCTGCAGCATTTGTTGAGGGGCCAGCTGGGCTCAAAGGTAACCTGTTCTTAGGGCCCTGGAGTTGCGTATTTTTATTTTCTGTGCCCTCTCCCACCAACAGGCAAGGCAGAACACCCACAGAAACCTCCTTTATTGGTTTGAGTATTTGTTTCTGTCATTCACATCTAATTTTCTTCCCAGATGCCTTTAGCAGACTTTTTTTTTTTTTTTTTTTTTTGGTTTGGTTTGTGTAAGTGACCTTCATCTGAAAGCAGCCCCGACCCTCCCACTTCCGAACACATCCCTAGTGGATCAGCCTCACCTGTAGTGTTCGCTGTTCCCTGTGTTTAACCTTAGCAGTGGGTGGTTCTCAGGGTTCATTCAAAGATGGGAAATGCATTTTTTGATTGACTTGGCTGGAAGGTGCTCATATAGAAGGGGTGCTGGGAAACGAAAATGAGCAGACATCCTAAGGAAGTAAGGTCATCAAACTGGGCAAGAGGATGCTTCCAGAAGGTTCTGTTCAGAACAGGCTTCAAGATTCCAGAGCAGGAATTTCCCAGTTCCTGGCCCAGTGCTCTGAGATAGGAAGGGCTTTGGAAGTATTTAACCTGTCTGTCTATGTGCCTTTCCCATCTTCTGATCAATGTTATTGACTAGTTGAATATCTGGGAGACTCTGTTTAGAGAGAGAGAGAGAGAGAGAGAGAGAGAGAGAGAGAGAGAGAGAGAGAGAGAGAGAGAGAAGAGTAAAAGGGAGGGAGGGAGAAAGAGAATGTCCTTAAAATGATCATGTCTTCATTGATTTGAGACCCTGATTTATTTCACAAATCACCCTATTGAAAACAACACTGGAAATGCTAGGCTACAGAAGCCTGAGTTTCATTCGTTTCAATCTCATAATGTTTGAATGGGAAAAAAATCCTTACACCAGGGAAATTGCTATCAGTGGGATGAACACAGGATGGTGAGCTCTGAGAGGCTGGGCCTGTGACTGTCCCACCCCCCCGACTTCCCAAGAGGACGTTTGCTGAAGAGATGAATGAGTTATACTGCAAGCCGCAGCGGCCAAGTCTTTGGTTTGCTTCTTTTAATGTCATTTATATTAGGTTTGAATTTGCTTTGAAAGCACAGGAAGAAAGACTCTATATAAACTAAGTGGCCATTGTTTTTGCTAATATTATTATGTCACACCCAAGCCCCAGTCCCTCCCAGGCAACAATCAAACCAAAGCCATATCTGTCACGTGACGCCTGAGGTCAAGTCAGTTCATCTCTGCCTCTAACTGAGCTTCATATAAAGCACTAAAATAAGGGTAAGAAAGTCTATTTTTCTTTTTGAGGTACACACTTAAAAATATTTTTAAGGTGAGAGGCCAGAGAAAGAATATATCTTGCTTCCGCCAAAAGAGCGCGCGTCCTCTCGCAGACCTACTCTCTACCTCTGGCTAATGCTTTTTTTCTTTCTCTTCAGATGAAGTTAGCAGAGAAGGGATTTGGGACTACTAAGTTGCTGTGGAGAGGAAGTCTTGTTGTTAGGTACACGAGGACATCAATCTGTCTCATACTAAATGCTGAATTTCAGATACAGCAACAGACCCTAAATGAGTTTGTCCTGAATTGTGGTGTTGTGAAGGGCAGATGAGAGGCCGTGAATTGAGAGCCTCATGAGAGTACGAAGGTGTGATCAGACATACATGAACTATTTTAATATTTTGAGGCAGTGATTACGGTAAAAGACACATGGCTATGACTGTCCCCTCAAAATGATCCCCTGACTTTGAACACACTTATCCCGTCGTTCTTGCCACTTTTGGAAGCAGTTCTGGAAGTCCTCTTTCACGAGTGTCTCTAGTTGTGTTGTTGTGGCTGTATTAGTATCTGAAGTCAGTGCAAAACACCTACTTTTCATGGTCATTTTGAATTCGAAGAAGAGCCAGAGACGCGATACCCAACACCCACGACTTAGAGGAGAAGAGGTTTATTTTGTTTTCCATCTCAAAGGTCTCAGTCTGTTCATACGTCAGCTGACAATGCCAGAAAGCTCTGGAGTAGAGAAAAGCAGTTTACAGGATGGTGGAAAAGAAACAGAAAGGAAGGGTGGAGGTGGGGACCAAAATATACCTTCCCAGGCCACACCCCAGCTACCTACCCGTCCTTCCAACCAGGCCTTGCCTCCCAGCAGCACTGAAATCATCACTGCATTCATCTACTTGATCCATTTAACCTGTGTAATCCAATCACCTTCCAAAATACATGCGGCTTTTGGGAGACATTCCAAACTCAAACCATCACATTCCGCCCTTGTTCCCTAAAAGATTCATGTTCGTCTCATTATGCAAAATGCACTTATTTCATTTCTAAGAGTCTCCAGAGTCTTAACAGGTTCAGTGTTGCTGAATAAATCCAACGTCTCCTCTGAGGTTCAAGAGAAAATCTTAGCTTTGAGCCCTGGTTAAGATAAAAATCCTTTCAATATACAGTGGCACAGGGTAGGTTCTCATTCGAAAGTGGAGGAAAAGAAAGAAATGAAACCAAAGCAAAAGCTGAAACCCACAGGGCAAATATTAAACCCTGTAGCTCTGCATCCAGCCCCCGGGGCAAGTTGTGGCAAGATGTTACCTCCAAAGAGCTTGGGTTGCCCTGCCCCTATGGCATTCCCAGCGGCAAATGTGTGGCCCTACCCTTTGGCTGGCTTTGCTCAATGACAGTGGTTTTCACTAGCAAAAGATGCATGTTCCTGGTATCTCCAGTTTCCTGGTGTCTTGACTGCGTTTTGGTTTGGCTGTGAGCTTTATACACTGCCCTTCAGGGCCTCTCAGATCTTCTGAAAACAGGGTAGAAGCCTCTCTGACCCACAACTCTTACATTCTGCGTATCTGTAAAATGAGCTCCATATAGGTGCTGCCAAGATTGCCTACTAGCTTGACTAGTGTTCTGGTTCCTTATGGATCATGGCGGCGGCTGGCTTTGAGAGCCTGAATGACTGGACTTGGGGAAACATTTCTCTAGGTGGCCCTGTAGGGTGCTCTGGAGCTCTCTTCTGAAAGGTCAGTCTTAGAGCCTTAATCCTGCAGTGCATGAGGTCTGGCCAACTCTTGAAATGCCTTCAATCTATATTTCCTATGGTTCTGATCCAAAGTTCTTAACTTCTCTTTAATGCCAGTCTTTTAAGCAGCCATACTCTTTTTTTTTTTTTTTTTTTTTTTTGCACCAGTTTTGCGCACTTTATTTTTTTCTGGCAAAACTGGAAACTTTTTATACCTATTGGCTCTGCCATTTTTTTCAGGTTTTCTGTGTAGGTCCAGCTAAAAGCAGCAGGCAGTACCCAAGTTATACCCTGAATATTGGGCTACATTGAGATTTCTGCTGCTGGATTAATTAATCTACTATCCTTAATCTCAGTTTTAGGCAAAGTTTCAGGACATGGGCAAAATACAGGTACACTTTTTACCAGAGGGTAGCATATACATGGCTTCTGGTCCAACTAACATAGAGTCCTCCTCTCCATTAGAAACCTCTTGAGCCTAGCCTTTATGACCTGAATTTTGATCAACAGGCTGATGTTCTGAGCTTGGACCAGAATTCCCATCAAGTTCAGTTCACATGATTCTAGGGCCTCTCTAGCCAGCACCTCCAAACCTTTCCAAACTCTTCCCACAGAACAGTTCCAAAAATTTCTCAACCACATGATTAGGCAAAGTTACAGCAATGACTCTACTTCCCTGGTACCATTTCCTATTTTAATCTCTTTCTTGTCACTGAAACACAACACCCAACAACAGCTTACAGGAAGAGATGTTTATTTTGGCTCGTTCTTCAGGGGTCTCAGGTCATGGTCAGTGACTAATGGCAGAAGGGGCTGGTATAGAGAAAAGCAGATCACAGCATAGTGAAAAGGCAACAGAGAGGAAAGAGTGGGGCCATGGGCTGGAATACACTTCCAGGTTGCGTCCTCGGTGCCTATTTTAACCAGGTCATACCTCCTAACAGCACATGAAATCATCAATGGATTAATTCACATGATCTAATTAACCCCCTTACCCAATCATCTTCCAGTTACATGTGGCTTTTGTAGGCCATTCCAGATCCAAGCTACAACACTGGAGTTCCCCTATTTCATAATGGGATAGTTATCAGCGAATAGATAAGGAGTGTCCCACTCAGAAGCTAAGGACCACTGAACACGAACAGTGAGAAGAATGAAGAGAAGAAGGAAAGGTCTAATGGATACACTGAAAACAACCCAACAATCCAGAGATTCAGGGACTATGTCAAGCAGTGTAAGAAGGCCAGCTTAGATCCAAGAATGCACGGTGCCACTGGTAACATCCTTTCCCATGGACTTTGGTTTTTTTATTTTTAGCTTTGTTTAATGGCTGATACAACGCAGAAACGAGTCAGCGAGCCCAGGTTCTGTGTCAAGTTGGGAATGCATGCTCGTCAGTTACACCTGGTAAGGTGGCTGAGAATTGTGACAGCCCCGGAGATGGCCCAGAAGAAATTCCCAAATACCTTGCAAGGGCTTCTGGGACCACATGCTTAGTGTGTTCTCCCTGGGTGAAGATTTCTCCGCTGGTCACAGCACAGCTGCCGAGCCTATGTGTGTCAATAGCTCAGTGCAGTGCTCTGTCCTCCCTGCCTCGCTCCAAGCCTAGCACGAGGGAAGTCAGAGCCCACACGGGTGCAGTAGGGCCCTTTCAAAGGCTTATCGCTCCTGGAGAAAGGACCATAAACATCTGCAAGAAGTACCTGGGCCATAGCCCTCCACGGGGAAAAATCGTATGCTGTGTGAATTCCTGTGGGAGGTACTGTTGCAAAACAGAGTAAATGTTTGAATTAAAAAAAAATTATTAGAGGAAAAGACCCATTGCCCTGAATTGCCCTCAAAATACAACCCCTTGCTTCAAAACCCCTTGTCCCATTCTTCTTGTTGCTTTCTGAAGCACTTCTGGAAGTCCTCGTTCATGCATGGCTTTAGTTGAGCTGTTGCGGTTGCCTTGATGTCCTGAATTAATTCATGTTATTTTAGCTTCGAGAAAGAGTCAGAAGTTGCATGGTGCCAGATCTCTTGGGTAAGGTGGACGAGGACTCACCGTTCTGTTTTCATAAGTCTGCCTTTCTATTGGATGTTGCTTGGGAGAAGCCTTCACCATATTTTTAATCAAAACTTGGAAAGACATGGAAAAGGACTTCCAGAACTGCTTCAGAAAGTGGCAAATGTGTTCAAAGCAATGGGGTGGGTACTATAATAATTTTTTATTTAAATGATTGATATAATAATTTTATTTAAACATTTTGTTACATATATTTTTTTTGTGGGGGTGACTTAGTGTCATAAAAAGAATGTGCTGTATAAAATGAAACAATATTTTAACAGCCTGAATATAGGCTGGCCATGATTGTGCATGCCCCAGCTAACTTATATCCAGATACTAACCTGTCTTGACCATGTCCACCATGACAGTCCTGGCCGCTCACCAACTCAGCCCTTTCTGATGACTTTGTGAGGGTCTTCCTGGTTACATAAAATCATTGACGAAATTCGCGGTGTTACTGCTTTCCCATTGGGTGACCACAGTTGTGTGAAACTTTCTAATAACTAAAAGAACTAAGCAGCTAACTGGTTAAAGAAGCAACTGAGTGAGATAAGGAGGAAAAGACAAGAAGCAGCAGACAGGAACACAGAGGCAGGAATAAGGGATGGCTTCACCTCTCTGCCATGTGCTTTGCGGGAAATGAATTAAGTATACGTCTGGGCTTTGGGTAGTGCTTTGTTTTTCTGTCCAGATAGGTTGAATCTGGGGACTCTAGGGACTTGACACTGAGGACCAGACCCAGTACATTGACTCAGAGCTACACCTTCAGCCCACTTTTACTTTACATCTTGAGATAAGAGACTCTACAACTATCACGTTGTGCAGGCTGGGCTCACACTTATAATCCCCTGTGTCCGTTTTCCAGGTGCTGTGATTACAGGCAATGTTATTTATTCATTGTATAGTTTGCTCATTTTTTTGTAAAAAGAAATGTTCATCAAGTCAGTCGATACCTTCCGAGACAGGCAGGATTCAAGCAAACGCTGTAGCTGTCACAGGAGACAGGGTAACAGTGACCTAAACAGCAGCAGGAGCCTACCTTGAAGAATGGCAGCAGTAGCTTAACCCCCGCAAAGCACTACAGGCCCTTTATTTCTAAATCTTCTGGTTGTCTGAGAGGACCCAGCAGTCTCATCTTCAGTTTGAAATTTTATCACCCAGAAGATTCATGGATTCAAGTGTGGCTACCATGATTTTGAAAGCACTTTAAGGATCAAACCAACCTATCTGGAGCCTCGTTGGGGCTCTGCGGTGTACAGGCTGACTAGCATCGCTGTATTGCCACAAATACTTTGAAGGAGAAAATAATCAGAAAAGTTATTTTCAGTCCATAATCATGAGTTCTTCGGTTTATATCATTTCATGACTATGTTCAAGGCTAAAATTCTAGGTCATACCATTGGGCACATGGTTTGCTAGCCCTTCTGACCCCTCAGAACAGATCCCAGGCATCCTTGCATTAGTTCCAAGATGCCAGAAATCTCAGGGTTACTGTGTGTGCTTAGTGAATCTGAATTAATAGATTTTTACGTAGGTCTTTCTATCCAGTGATGAGTGCAGGTGTCAGCAAGGCGGTACTGCGAGAATGACGGTGGACAGTGGCTCTAGCTTTGGCTTGTCTGTGTCAGGCAGAAGCGTGTCAGCTGGGTCCCATCTGTGGCCTGCTGTTTTGTTTATCTCTCCCTTTTTGAGTGAATAGAAACTGTCTTGGGCCACATATAAATTCTAAAACTTCCTTTATGAAAATTTTCATTATAACATTAAAATGAAGGGCAAAATATAAAGGTGGTGGGCTGCAGGTTGGCCATGCCTGGTAGAAGCTGCACGGAGGGGTGGAGAACTGAGGCCTGATACCATTCTGGGAAGAACAAAAAACTGGACTTTTCACCCCAGCCAGTAAAGAGCGAATTTCCAGGGTGTGACCTGCAGAGAACATCTGTGACCTTCTTTATTTCAGAAGTTCCAGGAGGCGGCCGTGGCTCTGGCTGCCACCACCGGTTGAGCTGGTCAGCAGGAAGCTTGGTCTGCCAGGAAAACAAGGGAGGGACATGAGATTTTTTTTTCCCCAATTTATCCAGATGCCTGAGAGCTGAGCACTGATTGGCTAGAGAGCCTTGATTTGCGTGAGTCTGTCTTTCCTGGTTTGAATTAGATTCCATTGGTCACACTATGCTATAACAAATCCCTAAGTCTTGGTGGTTTAATTCAACAGAAGTTCATTTTTCACTTAGGCAAAATCCATTGGGTGTTCACAGAGTAGCCTCGATGGGATTCTCCTCCTAGCACAGATTCTGGGATCCAGTTCATCCCTGAGGTTCTCTGCCATCTTCCAGGGTTTTCCCGGGCTCTTCTCCTGAGATAAGCAGGACGGGAAGGTTGACTGGCATGTTTCAAAGATAAGCCTCGGAGCAGCAACCTGTGCTTCTGCCATATTTTTGCGTCTACGTCTAGAACATACTGCCTGGGCAGCTGTTTGCCCTCCAGCCACCCTGCCGGAAGCCCCGGTCTGTGTTGGGAAGACCACGTGTTCATTGTCAAAGCAGAGAGGGGAGACTATGCAACCCATTTCTCTCTCCTCCGCTGTCTTCTATGCTCCTGTCTTCCCTTGTCCCTGAGGATCTCGCTGTCATGCAGCTAGGTTAGGCTAGCCATAAAGCAGGGACCGATCCTCTGCGGGCGGCCTGGCTTTCCATGAGGCCAATCCTCACGTTTCTGGGAACCATGGAGATCTTATTCAGATCAGAGCACAAGAGCTAATTTGTCTCTAATTAACCTTGGCTAATTTATCACTTCCAGTGATGGAGCTCTTTTCCAAGAGCTTTCTTCCTTTTCTTCCTCAAGAATCCCATCACTCTGGGAGGCTGGAGCAAGTTCTAGGCTAGCCTGGGAAAGTTGAAGATTAAGCAAAACCCTGCTTCAAAATAAAATGTAAATGTATGTCAGTGTAAAGGTCCTGGGTTCAACCCCCAGTATCACACACGTGAGCGTGCGTGTGTGCTCACACACCCCCATTCTCTAAAGTGACAAGAACACAAACTGGTACAAGGTAGATGTGAACCATTCCAGTTAAATATATGTATATTTCCCTTAATCCTTCCCATTGACATAGATAATTTAATTCGTTCATTCTTTGTATATTCAAAGTGGCTTCAGCGGGAGGTTCTATGATACTTTACCAATAGGTCAAGATAGGTCACTCATCCTAATGAGTTTACGAGTTTGTGGAGCCAAACATCTAATTTTCTGAGTTTACAGGGGAGAAATTGAATGACAGCAGAATTAAGGGATTAGTCTACTGTCATTCTCACAACTAATTTTTATTGCTAGATGTTCTTAAAAATCACACTTAATCATCTAATTCCCCAATCACACCAGCTATAAGCAAACATTTGATGAAATCAGATCAGAAGTTGTAGGTAACTTTTTCCTCATTTTATTGATATGTGTAAGTGCAATACATAAAGCTCACATTGATCTTGAGTATTTTGTGCATATACATATCATCATTGCTCCTACAAACATTTAAAGTATATTTATCTTTTGTGTATTTCAAATATGCGTTTACAAATCCATGCTATTAAAATTCAGTTGCCCTAATTCGGGAGCCGCTGGGATGAACATTCAAAAGGTTTGCTCAATCAAAACGAGGTTTGGAAGATTCCAGGCTGTGCTAGATGTTCAGACAGGAGAATCTTCCCAGTTTGTCAGCTGGTATTATGGTGAAAATGTGTTCCCTGTCAAACAACATGCTGGATTTGTTAATGCAGTTTACAAAGCATTAGGAAAAGGTGATGCTTTCAATGCAAATGGCTTATATGGGGAAGCATTGATATATTAACCAAACTAGGTAGAAGATGCCTACTTAGTGCAATGTGGATAGAATTGTCATGTAACAAAGACTGCCAAGTGGGCTGAAAGTGACATGGGAGGGGGGATTTATTGACCAGATGCAGTGAATCTGAGATCAATTAATTTCACTTTGAAGTTTGTTCTTGGGCCAGATCTTCAATAAGAAGGTAGTTTCCAAATCACTGGTCTGTGAACAGTGCTTGTGATTAATTACCCTTTTATAATCTCAGGAATTCTCTTCTTTGCTATATTTTGAATAACTCAGACTCCATGGGGAGTTGTGTTTTGGCTGGTATATTTGGAACTGCTAATAAACACCTACTTCCTGTTTTTCTTACTACTGTGTATCACAAATTGTAAAATTACTTGTGTTGCCATCTCTGTTCCTTGTGTGTTCAGTCAGCCCTGATTTATGTTGTACAATAATCTCCATCAAAGGGTCTTTGCCAAGAAAGTTCTCATTGCTTCAAAATGCAAGATACTGTATCTTACTGTTGCAGGACACACTTGAAGGAAGTTAGGAAAACAGACCATGTCATCAGCACGGAAAAAATGGAGTTTAAGAATCTTGAGCTCCAAATAACCCTTAGGAAAAAGTTTAGAGTATTTTAACTTTTTAAAAAACTTGCACTGTAAAAATCATTAGTTTTATTCTTTTAGAAAGATGTGACATGATAGAAAGGGGTTTTCTGTTTTTCTTTTAGTTGTACTTCTTTTTTTCCCCTTTATTTTCTTTTTGCTGAAGTCTAAGCCATGTATAAAACTAAAAACCTTTTACTACTGCTATTCAAGTTTGATTTCATAACGCTTGTTTTGTTTTCTTTTTCTGGCACTAGGGATTGAACCCAGGGCCTTTGCACCAAGCTATATCCCCTCCCCTTTTTAATTTTTAAAAATTATTTTAAGATGGGGTTGCGTGATTGCTAAGTTGCCCTCATTGAGCTGGAACTTGAGATCCTCCTGCTTAAGCCTCCCAGAATGCCAGGATTATAGGTGTGCATGACCACACCTGGAATTGGTAGTTTGTATTGCTAATTTTTGACTGGATGTCCAGCTTCTGTTGGACAGGCTACAGATTCAAGCTCTAGTCCAGGAAGCTGCTGGTTTGTGAGGCCTGGGATTCCTGTAAAGAAAGAGGTACCAGGGGTGAATTAGCTCCCGGTCTAACACTGTCCCTACGAGGAGGCAACTAATCTTTGTCTTCCAAGTCCAGACAGTTATCGAGTGAATGATGAATAGAAATATTTATTCTCCCTGGATTATAGAAAAGTATGAAAAATTAATTAATTTCCAGGTGCCTGGAATATCTACTCTCTTCTTGCTTCCCCTCCAGAGCTCCCCCTCACATTCCTGGTGACCCACGTGGCAGTGGGAGGGTTGAAAGTGATAAGGGACACACCTCACAGTCTATGAATTTGACGCTGCACTGACCGGGAAGTAAACTATCCTGACTCATGGGTGCTCGGGTACCTGTTCCCGATACCTGGCTTCCAGAAGGCTGCTCAGGTTTTTCTGCTTGTCCCCCCGTGGTAGCTAGGGTTCCCCAGAGAAACAGAGCCACTAGGATGCTGCTCCTTAGCTTATGGTGGGACTGTGACCAGCCCGCAGAAAGCTGAGAGTATTAAGTTAAAAATGCAGTTGATACATCTGACCTAGTGAACATCATAGCTGAGGCTTGCCTACCTTCCATGTGCTCAGAGCGCTTACGTTAGCCTACAGCCAGGCAGAAGCATGTGACAGGAAGCACAGTACAGTGGCGAATATATCTTGGAATGTCTTAGACATCATACACTGTAGAGTATTTCCTGTTCTCTCGTGCTGTGTATTGAGTCGGGGCTGTGGCTCCCTGATTCTGCCCGCTACGCAGAAACTACATGTCACTGGCCTGTACAAAGCTCAAAAATTAAAGTTGAACCAGTTTTTATTGCATATGTCATGACTTTTGTACTGTTGGAAAATAGAACAATCGTAAGCTGAACCCGTCAAGTCAGGGGCGTCTGTAGGTGTGTACAGATGGCCCCTATGAAGATCTCTTTCCTCATTGTCCCCTGGAAGGATAGAAGGGGCATGGGCATGATGGACTCAAGTCCAGACGTGGGGTCCCCAGGCCTCCAAGTACAGGGTGGTGCCAGAGATGGGAGCAGAATGGAGCAGACTGATCCTTGATGCCTTCATTTGCTATCTTGTCCTAGACAGACTTGTATGAAACTCCCCAAAATCTCTCCTTTCCCCATTTTCTACCCTCTCTAGGGCTGTAACTCAGCATTCTCCTGTCTCCTCCACTGCTATGTGTTGGGTTCAGAAGCTGTCTTCCTTGCTAACCTTCCCTAAACACCAGACTCCTGTGTTCAGCTACCTACCTTGTTTTCTCTCCTTGGAGATCCCACCCGCTTCTCTCTCACTTTACCATCTCTAAAACCACAATTCGAATGAGACTTTCTCACAACCAGCTCTTACTTTTGAAATCCTTGCTTTGGCTGATCACACCAACTAACACAGCCTTCCAGGCAGCTCTGCTTAGAGCCAGGGCCGACTCTTTGCTCTCCTCCGCTGTCCACGTGGAATTGATTCCAAGTTAATTAGCCATTCATTATTTGACATATGAGGTAGGCTGTAGCCCCACGAAGCTCTCTCTTTTTATTGGCTGCTCACCATGTGGACCTTTCCAGCTCCCCACCTGCTCTTGCTCCTGGTCTCTCCTCCCCACACAGCCTGGCGAGGCCTCAGCTTCCTAAGGGGCAGAAGCACACGCAACACTCACCCACTCGTCAGTCTGAAAACCACTTCTTTTGCGGATTGATTGCACGCAGACTCCCCACTCATTTAATTTTTTTTCTCTCCGGCGATGCATATATTCAATATGTCTTATGAAGCCACTGCAATCCACCAAAATCTTCCAGAGAAATTTCTCTTGAATTTTAAACAGTAGTGAATATTTTCTCTTTTGCTTCTTTTAGTGCATTTTGTTTCATTGTATCAGATTTTGGGTGGATAGAAAAGGGGAATAATAGCATGAACAGTATGTGCACAGCCTTTAGCCTTGTCCAACCCCAGCATCATAGCATTCTGTCATCTCAGCCCACTTAAAAAGGAGGTGGTGGGGGGGGAGCTTTTAAGTTTAAGAAATAAAACTTGAAGGAATAGAGGTTGGGAACCCCGGTTCCATTTCCCTCTCTTCCTCTTCCCTCAGAGACAACCATCCAGTACTGGATTCAGTACGTAGCATTACCACGCATGAGTACATACTACATACAGTAGTTAATATCTTACTTATTCACTGCTGGGACAAAATGCCAGACATCCACAGCTTAAGGAAGGAAAGATTTATTTAACTTGCTGTTTCACACAGACCATTCATGGATGAGCAGCAGTAGCGGAAACCCATGGCAGAGGCTGGGAAGCTGCTTCTCACATGTAAACACAGAGCCAAGTCAGTGAGGAGCAAGTTATGTGTGGGCCTCAGGCCGGCCAAGGTCTCCCAGAAGAAGCTGTGATGACACTTCTCCCTTCCTTTACTTAGTTCAAGTTGTCAGTTGGGCCTCCCACCCCCAGTGGGTGTCACTCTGTCACTTCCGGGTCCGCAGGTCAGTAGCACACACCTGAAAGCTCTGCCCTGCGTGCCCCCCAAGTCTCAACAAGTTGACACAATCCCTCCAGGTCAAGCCACAAGTACCTTTCCCTTCCAACCAGGCGCGTGGTTCTATAGGTTTCCTGCTACATCAAATACCTGAGGCTGTTGAGGGACACTCCAGATCCAAACCATAATGGTTATGTAACCCAAATTGCATTTCGTTATTTTTCAGCTACGTGGACTGAATATGTTACTATTGAGCAATTGATCTGCCGTGCATGTGGCTGTGCCACCTTATCCACTTTTCTTTCACTGAATGCCCTTGAGAGATTCTGTTGTATTAAAGGTTTATGCATATTTATCATAAACCCACCTCTTTCCCTTCGATGGACGTTTGTCTCATGTTTCCTGTTTCTGTGAGCATTGTGCTTGCCTCCTCACACCTAAGTCTGACAGTTTCTGGAGGATTTGTACCAAATGTTGGAATTCCACGTTGGTGGGTGTGGCCAGCTTTAGCTTCCTTGAATTTTGCTAAATGGATCCATAAATGACAGTCGTTTCGTCCTCGTGGCAAAGGTCGGTTCCTGCTTCTCAAACTCTGGTTTGCATTTGGGATCATCGGGACTTTCAGATTTGCCCAGTGTGGTCTGTGTGAAACCGGACCTTGTTGACATTCTAGTTCGCATTTGTCAAGTACACAAGAGAGAAGCCACATAAAACGAAAGTGAGAAAGATCTATAACACACCCACATAGTTCACATCCTAAAAGTAAGGACCTCTGCCCCACGAAAGGTGCCACGAGGTTAAAAGAGACAAGATACAAACAGGAAGAAGAAGAGGTATGTGGCACAACGCATTCAGGATCAGTATGCAGAACACGAAAAGACAGTAAATCTTAAAACAAGTCAACCTAGTAAAAAGGTATAAATATTATAAACAAGCAATGCCTAAAAGATGAAATCAAACACACACTTGGAGTTTAAGAAAACCTACTGGTTGTTAAACGAGTAGAAAGCCTCGTCACAGCAGATTTCTGCAGTTGTCAGTGGCTTTGTTGAGTTCCCCGGGACACAACCTCTGGGGCCAAGATGGTGGGGCAGGGTGAGAACTGATCAAGAGCTCTGGGCCTGGAGAGATCCCAAGGTGGCTCCTGAACCCAGGCAAGGAACTGGGCCCCTGGGTCCTTGCATCTGTCATTTGCTGACTATGGCCTTCCCCAAGGAAGGGAAGTGACCTTTGGCAGGGCAGGTAGATCTTTTTGCCAGAGAGGACTGTCCAAGGAGAAGTTCAGCTGTGAGCCATCAGGCGCCTAACTTGGCAGCTGGGGGAGGAGCGGCAGAAGCTGGGCGGGGCCCACCACAGCCTCCACTGTATCCAGTTCTAAGATCCAGTACACTCATCATCAAAGAGCTGGGGTGGAGAACACCTGCACCGAAGTCAGAGCAACCCTGTTTAACCCAGCAACTCCATGTTTATCGAGCTAACCCTGGGCACTGTAAGCATTCTCAGCCTGGATCAAGAAAGTCTTTCAACGGATACTGTTGAGTGCCTCAGGGTGTCCACCTTGGTGTGGTTGTGAAGGTTAAAGGAACGAATACATCTGAAGAGCTTAACGTAGTTTTTGGCATATGTTCGATGCTTGCTGAGTAATGACTACTATTGTTAACAATCGTGGATTAAAATATATATTGCTTTGGCTCTGTCAGTGTAAGACAGCAAGAAATTCCTTGGGATGCGCTTCTGTGTTTGTTAGATAAATAATACCCATGAGGTTAGTGGAATTTAGAGCAGGATTATTCTCTCATCTAAGCCGGTGAATGCCTTAGCTGTTTAATAAAACATATCCTGGATTCATAGTCAAAGCTGAGCTGACATCCGTCTCCTTGAAACCCGTTGTTTTTCTTCTCCAATTTTCATAGTATTTAATTTCTATGACAGGTGGGTAATCTCAGGCAAGGGTAACAATACAAATGCCTTATCTCGACCTTGACTCTATTGGGAACTGTGATAAGTAGCTTTCGGTGTTAGAAATGCTTTCTGTGTTTGAACTGGGCAGAATCAAACCCATTTTTAGAGTTAGAAGAGAAGATAGCTTTTAAAGATGACTTGGGGCAGTATTTTACATTTTTTCTGATTTCTTAAAATGTCTTTTTTATCAGCATATATTCCTAATACATAATAATTACAATCCCTTAAGAAATTGGCACATACAATTACATCTTAATCAATTCTACCTGCACGTCTCCCTGTTCTTTCGTCTCCCTCCACTCCCAGGTGCCTTTCCCATTCCCACAAAGACTACTTCTCTATTTCTTTTCATTTATTTTATCTTGCTCTTTTAATTATTTATGTTTTGTGTTCCTCATGTAAGATGTACCATCTTTGTGGTACATTTTTTTAAAAAAAAGTAGTGAGACTCTATCTCCTCCCAACTTTTGTCGCCTTTTCTATAAAGGAAATCGTATGTAGTGGCCCCTTGTTTGGAGCAAGAATACTCTGCAGTGGAGATGTGTAGCCCAAAATTTGCCTTCAAGGTCTGCTTTTTTGCAGTCTGCTTTTCAATATGGGCATCTCCGTGTACCTTTTGGACATAGTTATCCCCCAAATCAAAGCAAAACGGACCGACAGCAAAACAAAACCACTGATGGAGTGTAGCCAATGCATCATCAACATGCAGACATGCTTGTTTTTCTTCAGTCCTATTGGCTGTTCCTCCTGATAATCTTCTTTTTGTATCGCTTGGGATCCTCAGGACTCTATTCTCAGATCTCTCTTTTTTTCTAGTCACATTTTTTGGTTATTTTTCTCTAATCTCCTGGCTCTCAAATCCAATTTCATTTTTGCTTCATACATGCATACCTTGAGGTCAGATATATCTCCCTATTCAGCTGCAGATATATTTCCAACTGCCTAATCGATGCTAAAAAATATGACCCAGAGGGCCTCCTGTTCCTCTCCAGCAGAGCCTGCTCTGCTGTCTTATTCAATGGCAGCTCTGCCCTTTAGATCAGAGGTGGGGGAGCTTGTGTTCTTCCCAGGACCATTGGATATTTATAACAACATTCATGGGCTATACAAAATTATCAACTTAAATATTAGCCTGTTGTATTTGGTAAAGCATTTCATTAACTTACCCCAAATGTGATGGTTACTTTAGTCAAACCAGATGAAATGTATACAGTCTGTGGGCCAGGCATTCCCCACCTCTGTTCTAGATATGTAGATCTGAACATTTTCGAGTCTTCCCTGACTCTTTGGGGAGTTTCTGTCATGGCCTGTATTTAATCTATAAAGAAATTTTATGGGCTCTTGTGCCTGTAGATTCTGCCATTTTCAATCAGACCACTTCTGCTTCCTTGGCATGAACCTGTCTCATACCATAATCTAATAGCACTTGAAATCATAGATTAGCCACAACATCCAGATATATGAGGTGTTGTTGGGAGGTGACTGTGTTATTTTTTGTCTCTGTGACTCAATACCTGACATCTGCCACTTAGGAAAGACTTATTGCAGCTTAAGTTTCAGAAGGTCTCAGTCTGTTCATGGGTGGGCAGCTGGAAAATAATAGAATCACATAGTAGGGCCGCAGCTGGAGCTACAGCTGCCAGGGAGACACAGATTTGCACAGCATGGTGGAGCAGAGAGAAGTCTAGGAAGAAGGCCGGGACCAGCGCACGCGCCTCCAGGTCAAACCCCAAGCACCCACCTCCTCCCGCCTGGCCCCGCCTCCAGCACTACATGATATCCATAGGAACATGAAGCTTTTGGGAGACGGTCGAGATCCAAACCACAACAGGGGTCCAGATTCAAACCCTAACAAAACTGGTGTATTTTGAAGACTCAAAAGAAGGAGGGGACCAATAATTGCCTTGGGACACATCTTCCCGCGTTGTTCCGGGCAATCAGGAGGTATGGTCACCCTATTGGTGACTCGTCTTTCTGTCCCACACATGCTGCCTTAAAGTCCAGTCCTGACAGCCAGGATCTCCTTGCTGAAATCTACTTTAGACCACGGGCACACTGTTCTAATCCCCCCGAGCCTCTTCCTTCCGCACAAAGTAAAAGCCAAAGTCTTTGAAGTCTCAGTGCCCTCTGTTCCCTCTTTGCTTCCCAACTGAATGTGCGGTTACTCTCCTCTTCTCCCTCTTTCTCCAGAAGCTTCTCTGCTATTGTTCAATAATAGCACGCTTCTACCTCAGGGCCTTTGTATTTCCTGTTTCTCAGTCTGAAATGATCTACTCCTAGATATTTCCATAGCCTTTCATCTACCTCACTTAATCATTGAGACCTTCCCTTCCCGTGCTATAATTATAACCAGCGATTTCTGCCCCTATTCAACTTTCTTTGCTTTAAATTTCGATGGCTATTCTAACATTTTATATAATTTCCTTAATTTATTTCTGTCTTCTGTCAATAGAATAAAAACTTGATGTGGATAGGAGATTTTATTTTCCTTTTTTTTTTTTTTTTGGCTTCCATTGTATCTCCTTAGCTTAGAACAGGGCCTGGCACTTCGTTGTGACCTCAGGATATTTGTTAATAATGAAGAGAAGAAGTCTGAGAATTCTAATGACTTGATGACCTATGGAAAGCGCTAGGCCCTAATTTCCCATTTGCAGCTCTTGTGGGGTCTATGTCACCACAGAATTAATTCTCAGGAGAGGTAATTCTTAGTCCTAAGAGCAATAATGTGAAGACACAAGGATCCTGCTTAGGGGGTGAGCTGAGAAGGATTTCTGTTTGCATCTGTTGTGTTAGGTAATAGCACTGCCGTCTTGGGATGATCTGCCTCGGAAGGCAGAATTATCCTAAGAAAGTGGCCATCTTTGAGACGAAGAATGGTAGATTGTTGGCTGGGCTTTATGCTTATTTAGAAATCTGGAAACCTGGAACTGTGTGGTTGTGCTTTTTACCTTCCTTGACTTTTCTGAAGTTATAAACCTTGTCTTTTTGCAATTAGTAGGCTAATGAGTTAGTCAAATTTGCAGTATTAATATGTAAATTGCTGCTAGTAGCAACTGATTTCTTTCACTTCCAGTATCTGCCTTTTATTTCCGGAACTATTCCCAAAGTTGCTCATGAACATGAATCCAAAATTCTCTGGTTGACTTTAGTGGCTCTGATTCTCTTTTGCCTTCCAGTAGTTTTTGGCATTTGTACCTCACTTGCAAAATGTTCTTGAGCTTTTTTATTTTGAGGCTATACCTTGCATTTCTAATGAAATGAAAAAATCTTCAGAAAATGGGGGTGCATGCTATGTCTTTTTTGTTTAATCTTAAAGTTTGTCTTCTGTTTTAACTTATTTGTGCTTAAACTCAGGGCCGTGAGGGCTCAGGAGGGGACTGAGAAAATTTGATTCTACTTTTGATTTTATCTTTAGGATCTGGACTATCTTTTTAATAACCTTAATTTCTTTATCTGCAAAATGACAATACTGCTACTTATAAAAATGCCAGTGGGTAGGGTAGTCAATGAGTAAAACATTTGGGTACTGGTACCCGCTGGGCTGCTGCTCCTGGACCCTCACTCAGGCTAATCACCCCTCTCCCAGGCTTCTTCCCATCCACACACGTACAGTGGGCTCTCACCTACAAGCCACATTTGAGCAATTATGTTATGGCTTCTCTACAGTAGGTATGTGAACTCAGCTGGGATCTAAAACCCACAGAATGAGGACCGACGAGTTCTAGTTTCATGTGGCTCTTCTTTTGAATGAAGAAGAGACAAACTCAAAAGTTTTGGGCTGGTGGTTGGTTTGGACTATGCATTTGAACCACAGAGAATGTAGCTTTGTAGTTAAAGACAATGAAATAGAGACAAAAGAGAGGACTTGTGTGGCCCTTGGCTAGAGAATTTTAATCCCTTATTTATTTTTACCATTCATTTATTATTTTTAGAGTAACAGCAATCCAATCCTCGGGACTTCACACCAGCCCCCACACTCCCACCCTTATTGTATACTGTGGAATAACTTCTCTTTTCTTTCTCCTATTTTTTTTTCTGTTTCACATTCTCTTTCTGTACTTGAGCAATGGAGAGCAGCAAAAATGTGTTAAGATTCTGAAGTAAGTCATCACCTTTCCCCCAGCCTCAGGGATCTAAGGAATCCTTTGTAACTAACAGCCAACAAATATCATTTCCCGTGCGTGATGTCAATCTGACCCACGCTCTGCGGGTGAGAAGGGAATGGGAACGTGGGCCATATCTAGCTCAGTTGGAGTCAGGGAAGCAAGAGCACAGGCAGAGGGTGACAGTCTGGGCCAAAAACCTCTTAGAGCAAAACGATACGAGGAAGGAGCTGGTGCGGGTGTGTGGAGACCAGTGGAGCCGGGCCATCCTGCGTCAGACCCAAAGTGCCAGAGGACAGGCTGTGCTTCCCACCCTACACGCTCACGCCACCTCCAAGAGCTGAGATCAAAGGAGAAAACCGTGGCCTAGGGTGGAAGAGGAAGACCTGCAAGTTGAACTCCTTTCCTTCAGTTTCATACGGAACTTTTGAGAAGACGATCAAAGGGATTGTGACACGAGGATCCATTCACGTTTTCCACTGTGGAGGAAAGTTGAAAGTAGGCGTGTAAGCGCATCTTGGCTGTGAGGAGCCAGGTCTGCCTGCCGCGGGGCCTCTTCCCTCCTCCCGTGGTACTGCAATAAATGAGCCGAATCGCAGGTGCCATTACCAGAAATAACGTCAGACCAGAACGACATGCGCGGCCTGGCCTCCAAGAGGGGAGTGTGGGTCTGCACGGTGAAGGTCGCCAAGGAAAGCCACGTTTCTCGGCCATCCCTGATAACATGCTGAAACTCCAGAGCCTGCCCAGTGAGAAGAGCTCTGCCCCTGGGAAATGGCAGTGGCACCGGGGTTGTTGCTAGCTTGTGGTAGAAATGGATACTGATAGTTGGATGTGGAGCTGGCCTGTAATCTCATTCCTCTGGATGCTGAAGCAGGAAGCAGGAAGATCACAGCCTGGGCAACTCGGCAACTTAGCAGGATCTTGTCCCCTGAGGATGTAGCTGATTGGTCATTCTTTTTAAAAGATAAATGTGATGAAGATGAGGACTGGGAAACAGGGTCATAGGAGTAGATTGACCTGAGCCATGGCCTGCTGAGGGGCAGCCAATCACAGCAGAGGATCTGGAAGTTTGGACAGAATCCTGTTCAGAGTGAAGGTATCTAGCTGGCACCACCTAGGACTCCCTTAGCTTCAAATCTACCACTGGAGTCCCAGACTCCCCAGGGAGGTGTGAGGAGGAAAGCAGCCTCCCCTCCCATTGGTCTTCTCCTCTCCCCATACTTTGGTTTTAGTAGGTTTCAAATATCCTCAGAAATCGACGGTCATGTGATATGTCTCCCCCAGAAGTTCTGCCATAGTATATTCTCTTTAAAATAGTTGTCAATCACCACTCTGCAAGCATTTGGCGTGTGCCAAGGTGGGAACATCAGATGTTAAGACACGTGGCACCGCACATTGTACTCGATTGTTACTTAGCCAACGAACTAAGGGTGCTGTGAAGAAAAGAAAGAAATAATTGTGTTCTTTGGTTGATCAGTATAAAAAATAACAACAGAAAGATGAGCATAGTGTTAGCCGTTTGCATCTAAGGTCAAGTCCCATGGTAAGTAGTTAATGATCCCCTGCCAACTTCTTCCAAGCAATCAGTATTTTACATAACTAAAGAGCGCACACTTTGGAATTAGATCTGGGGGTCTGGCTGAGAGTTTTGGCTCCTCACGGCAAGTTCATGATCAATGTACTCAGTTTCCTTTTTGGTAAGTGGGAGTAAAGCTCCTTTGACAGACCTGTTACAAGAATTAATTGGAATAATAAATATAAATTATCTGGAGTGAATATGACTTCCTACCTGCTCTCCATGCCCACTTTTCCTTACAGATCACTTTTCATTTTTTTCCGGACTAAGAGTTGAGTCCAGAGGTCCTCTACTGGTTAGCCACAGCCCCAGGCCCTCTTATTTTTATTGAGACAGTAAGTTGCCTAGGTTGTCTCAAACATGCCACCATCCTCCTGCCCCAGGCTTCTGAGTGGCTGGAACTATAAGTATGTGCCACCAAGTTAAGCTCCTGCAGGTTACTTTTGCAGCCAGTAAAAAAAAAAAAAAAAAATAATAATAATAATAATAATAAATAAATAAATTATTTTGATGTCCTTTGCTTCCATCCCCCCAGCAATTAAACTTGGTTTTTAATTCATTTTTTATTCAGAGGAAGCTTTCCAAAAGAGGAACAACAAAGCCAGTGAAAACCAGTCCCTTCTGAATAAGCTGATTAATTGCTGCTGATTTCCCTGGTGTTGAGAACAGGGCCTGGCGGTTGATAGGCCCTCTGTGGTTTTGAGTGATTGCTTGGTTGTTCATCAAATACTTTAATTTAAAATTTCAAGCTTTACTTTGAAAGGGGTAGCCACTGTTGCCAAGCAAGGAATCAAATCTTTCTTAGAAAAATATCTCCATGTATGGAAGGGGACCACGATTTGTTCCAGAGAATCAGATTAAGGGCAGGAGTTGGAAGTCCTAGGGAAGGCAACCTCGGCTCCGTTTTGAAAACTGTTTAACATTAGAAATGCTCACTTGAGCTTCTTCCATTTGCCGTAAAGGCCTCCACACTGTTGGACTTTATTGATGCATAATATTCCATTGTATACAAATACCACAGTTTGTGTATCCACTGGTCTGTTGATGGGTATTTTGGTGACTTCCATATTTTAGCTATTGTTAGTTGTGCTGTTATGAACATAGTCAGAAGCGGAAGGTGAAACATCGAATGGTCTCTCTGATATGAGAATCCCAGACCACAACTCTTATGGAACTTAGAGCGAAAAAGTGAAACAGGAGGCTAGGGTGGGGGAGGAGGGAGGGACTGGAGGGTAGGAGGACAGACAGAAGGAGAGTGGGAGGGCCCTTGTCACCTTGACAAGATACATATGTGCACAAAATGCTCAAGTCCATTGTAAACCTTAAATTTTGCATGTATACATATCAATAAAATGGGAAAAATGCTCATTTGCACAGTAGGCCTTCTTGTGAAGGGTGTCATGATCTTAAATACGCTCCTTTTCCCTGAAATGTCACCCTGCTTGGAGCCTGTGTTGACCTGTGTGTGTGTGTGTGTGAGTGTGAGTGTGATGTACTCCATTGGGGATTGTACCCAGGGCCTTCATAACTTCATATGGAACTACATTTACCCCTTTTTTGTTCTTTCTTTCCTTTATTTTTCTTTTAAGACAGGCTTTTCTTGCTAACTCACTAAGTTTCCCAGGCTGGGTCTAGACTTTAAATCCTCCTGCATTGACCTCCCAGAGCACTAGAGTTACAGGTGTGTGTCACCATACCTGGTTTTTTTTTTTTTTAAATTTAGTTTTACTCTTTATTTTTTAATCAATTAATTAATTTAGTTAGTTGGTGTGGAAGATTGAGCTCAGGGCCTTGCACACACTAAGCCCATGCTTTACTACTGAGCTACTGTCCCAATTTCCTAATTAAATCACAAGAAGTTTGATCTACATACATGAGCAGTTCATGTCAGTGAACTTTAATTCGGGACTATACACTAGTGTATGAAAGTGTCAGCTTCATGTCCCCTTTCCAGGCCTTGTCTGGGGTGAATGTGAGGTACAGGAGATTGAGTGATTAGGGAAAAGGACTTGGCCTTGGTTTGTGACTCAACCTTGGGAGGGCCAGGAAGTAAACATTTGAAACTTGACTGCACACCAAACCAGGAAGCTCGAATCAGAAGAATGTTTTCTAAAACGTGTGTGTAACATGTTCTTGATTATCACCCACCCCGCCACCTCCTACAGTTGACACAGAGCTGTGCTGCGGGGCTAGCTAAGCATCTGAAATGAGGGACAGCCAGTCTCTGGCCATTTGAGTGTCACGTAGCCTTTATAAACCCAGTGGAGTCCTTTCCTAGAGATATCCATGGCCCAAAGGCGAAGGGATAGAAGAGAAAGAAGAAAGGCTACGCCGAACTGGCTTTGCCTCTCCACTGTATAATTTTGCAGTAGTTTTAAAAGATTAGTTATTAACAGAAACTAGTTTAATATCTCTAATTCAGGTAGGGAAGGAAATTTGAAATCCTAGTAAATTCTGAGGACCATATGCTCTGTTTTAAATCTAAAAATCTAACACCTCCCTCAAAATCTCATGTGTTTGGAAGATGATTTTATCATAGGGGATTCTTCTATTGAAGATTTTATGTGTTATTAGGAGATGGGGCCTGGTTGGAGAGATGGACCAATGGAAGTGTGACTTGAGAATATATTCACGTCCTGCCACCTCCCTTCTATCTCTGCTTCCTTGTCTCTGTGCATTGAGTCGTTTTACTCCACAATGTCCTTCTACCATTGCTGTTTTTGCCATAGGCCAGCTGACCATGCATAGACAAAGACCTTTGAAACCATGAGCTAAAATAAACCTCTCTTCCTTGAGTCGTGGGTACTGGGGACAGTGTCATAATGATAGGAAGGTGACTAAGGTTCTATATTTCTAGTGCTGTGGAGTGCCTAGAACTATTCTAGAAAAGGTTATAGAAACTTTGTCCTAGAAGATCCTCCTGTGAAGGGCTGCTGTGGTTGTTAAAAGGGTGGAAAAGTCACGACTAAGAATTTTACAATAGGTCAATTTCTGGAACTTTAAAGTTCTGAAGTAATGAATCCTAGTTCTGGAGATAAGAATTCTGGACTAGACAATTTCATTATGTGTTTCTGCTTATAAAAGCCCTGCTCGTAGCCGTGAGAATCTGTTCAGTGTGTGGGTCAGTTCTGTGCATTGTTTTCTTGCTACTTCAACAGAAGGGTTGATCAGGACTCTTTCATTTAATTTGTGGCTGTTCACGAGGAAGCTACAGAAACACCTTGGGCTTAATCATGGCAAATGATGTGTTTACCTCAGAACACTTTAAGTTAGTGAAAAACCTGGAAAATATCGATTTGACCATAATGCCAAGTCCAGAAAGCAGTAAATAATTCTAGCACCTTTCTGTGCCCATGGAACAAAACTAGCTTTGTTTTATTTATTTTTCCTATTTTAAATCTATTTTCTGTTTTAAGTCCCAGTGGGATACATGCTTGGCTTTGAAAGGCTCATTAAATCACAGGTCTCTAAGGGAGGGTTTGAAAAACACAAAAGCAATCATGAGCCCTACTCATTCCTACTGTCTTGAGTTTTCTGAGGTATTTATGTTCTGAGATGGCTGGTCAGCCTACTGACTCACTGGATGGAGAAAGCGTTTTAGTTTATCAGTGTGTGTTTGAAGAAATATATTCCCTCCAACAGTGATCTCTTCAATCATTTTTATTTTTTAGTCTTCACTTTGTGGTTGGCAGATTGAAAACCATGAGTTACATACATTGAAAGGTTTATAAACAATTCATGCTGCAAATATTCTTGCTCAGGGCATGTGGCTTGGGTAGAACTGGGTGGGCATTTGCTGGTATAAAATGTTGTTTCCTGAGATTAGGTATTTGAGGGAAGGTGCGTGCATTTATTTAACCAAAAGTTACCGAGAAACCTCTTGGTGTCAAGCCCCGGGTTGGACAGGGCAGACACCACTGTCTATTCTGTGGTTTTAGCAATGGATAGTAAAATTGTCAGGAATAGTATAAAAAAAAATCAGTTAAAGAAAATGGGAGACCAAATTGTGGTACTAATTGGACTGATACTGATTCCAGCACAATTAAGGAATGCAGTCTAATCCAGTGTTGTGTGTGGTCTTCCTGGGATCAGATTCCCATGAGCGTCACTTGGAGACTAAATATACTTGTAATCCCATTATTTGGTTAAAAATAAAAAAAATGTTGTCTTTGGGTTCAAAAATAGCATTGTTGAATAACAGTAATGTACCAGAAGCCGTATTTGCCCTATGTAAGCATTCTCACCTGATCTTTAACTCTAGTCCTATAAGCTGTATAGTATTGTCTTGGTTTTACAAATAGGAAGTTGGGACACGAACAGCCTTACAACCTAATTCTGCATCTGTGGAATGGGAACAAAGAGGAATGGGGATGAATTCTAGTTTCTGACTCCAGAATTCACACTCATGAGGAGTCACTGTTGTTATAGATCCTGTGATAGAATAAGGCATACTTGGAAACCAAAATCTACAGCTCCTCTGATAGGCTCCAGACCCCTTGGTACCTCCATTTCTAGTACATTCTCAAGCCAGATAGTCACTTCAGCCTCTCTTATTCCTCTCTGCCTCTTTACTCTCATCCATCAGTCCCTAAGTCCTGATGAACTTAGTTTTTAGTGTATTTTTTAATCTGCCTATATTTGCCTTTTTTCAACAGCAACCATTCGCCAGCTGATGTTTCCATATCTCTTCCAGTAATCTTTACAATGCTGCCAATGTGATCGTTCTAACAAAGACGTTCATGACACATCTCTGTGACTTTGAGATTCATGACCATCTGGGCCCTCTATTCCCTCTTTAACTTATTTTCTGCTCCAGGGACCTTGACCTCCCAGAGTTTTCTGTCCAATAAACTAAATGTCTCCTCTAGAAGCTGTCCCCAGCCCTTCCAGATGGAGATGGCCCTTCTGGCTCTGCACCTTGCTGGTGTCCCTCACTAACCCGGGGGTGTGACCTGTCAGATAGGTGCAGCAGGTGAGGAGCGCTCCATACCAAGCAGGCCCAAGCACTGCTGCTTGTTTCTCAGGTTCTCTCAAAGATTCCGCCAAGACATATCTGCAGTGCTGGGGTAGTTGTTGCAGATTCCGTAAGGTATTCTTAGTCATGAAAAATTTTTTCTTCTTCTTCAATTTTCAGGGATAATTTTGCTGGATATAAGAACCTGGGTCGATGCTTGCTGTTTTTTAATGCTTGAAGGATCCCACTCCAGGCTCTCCTGGCTTTTAAAGTTTGCCTTGAGAGATCTGCAGTAATTCAAATGGGTTTGCCTTGGTAGAATAATGTCTGTTTTTCTCTTGCTGCTTTTAATATACTCTTTTTATGTTATATTTCTGAGGTTTCGATTATAATATGCTGTGACGAGTCTCATTGCTGGTTGAGGTCATTTGGTGTTCTGTAAGTTTCTTGTATCTGGAAGTTAATTTCTTTTCCTAGGTTAGGGAAATTTTCTTGCACTGTTGCCATGAATAAATTCTTTACACCCTTGGGTCTGTCTTCTGCTCTTTTTCTCAGACCCATAATTCTGAGGTTGGTTCTCTTCGAATCATCCATCAGCTGGTGTATCCAGATACTTTGCTCATTTCTAACTTTGGAGCCATGCCGAATTATATCTTTTATTTCCTCAGCCTTGTCTTCAAGGTCTGAAACTGTGTCCTCACGATATCTGAGTCATCTTTTCCTGTTGTTACATATAATTCTCATGTCTTCAATTTCAGCTAGATCTCTTTTTAGATTTTCCACTTCTCTATTAAAATGTTCTTTCATATCTTGTATTTCTGTATTTACCTCAGCCCACCTTTTATTTGTGGCTTCGATATGTTCAATGAGCTCTGTCTCCACTGGGACCATTATTTGCTTAGATCCTCTTTACGCCTGCTGATCAATACTTGCATTTCTTTGAGAACATCTTGTTTGAACTGGTCGTTGGATTCATTTATTTGATTTTTGACTTCCTTCACTATTTCAGGGCCCATGCCATTAGTATCTGGGGTCTCAGTCATCTCTGTTGGTGCCCTGTTGCCCTGTCTTTTCCCCATGTTTTGGTGTTGAGGGACTTCACTTTAGAGGCTTAGCTGAGAGGTTTGAACAGCTATGATGGTGTGTGGTGAGGAGCCACAATTCCTCTTAGTTCTGTGCTGGGAGTAGGCAGTGAAGGGGACCTGAGAGTCTGATGGCCTCTGAGGTGTCTTCTACAATCCCCAGTCCCCTCAGCAAAGCTCTCGCTCCTGTCCTGGCTTACCTCCCCCAGGGCGGGGCTCTCTACCCCTGGAGGTGCGCCCACTACACTGCACCATTCAGGAGATCAGCCTTTCCCCCTCCCCACTTTTCTCCTCTCTCTGCCACTTGTGCCAATTTCTTCCTAGGCACTGTTTAAGGGTGACCCCCAAACCCCTAATATGCTCTTCTGGGCTTTCTTGTACTCTAAAGGGTTCAGTCTAGGGCTTTTCTTTTTTAAATAGCCCCTGCTTACATCATTGCCTGCTGAGCGCTGCTTCTGGTCTGGGCTCCTGGGGGGCCTTTTCTAGGGGCAGTGCACATTGTGTTTGTAGTATACACACCTGTGGGTTCATTTTTCAGAGGCTGGGGCTGCCAGTTGCCAACAATTCCCGCTTCTCCCAGATTCTCACTTTACCTCAGACGGAGGTTCTGGCTTTACTCTGTCTGTGATCTGTGGGTACCAGCAGCTCAGAACCATGCTGAGTCGGCTGCCCTTTTCCTCCACTTCCTGTATGTCTTCAGGATTTCTGACCTTCCCTGCTGTCTCCTGTTGGTTCTTGGGGCACCGCTTCCTCTCCTAGCTCCATCAGAGGTCTCGGGCCCATGCGGGCTTTCCTCCATCTTCAGATGCCTGCAGCTCCCAACCATTTGCAGCCGGCATGGGGCTGCTGGGTTTTTTTCCCCTTCACTTTCGATGCTCCTTCGGGATCTCTGACCTTCCCTTGGCCTCCTTTCAGTTGTTATGGTGCTCTTCTCTATCCTGGCTATATAGAACACAGATTTTATGACTAAATTCTTGACTTTTAAAGTGAGTCAGTTAGGAGACATTGTGCACCTCTGTTACTCAGCCGCCATCTTGACCCAGAAGCCACATTTCATTTTTATATTTATTCTTACTTCAAAATGGTCTCAATGAGAAGAAAATCTCTATATATGTCCCTGAGGTAGCATTGCAAATATTCAGCCTATAGAGGGTGAAACTGAGCTTAAAATAAAAGTGTATTGGAAGTCTTTAGAGCAGGTGAGCATCTGTGGGCAATATGGAGCAGTAGGCCAGAAGCTGAGTCAGGAGCCAGTGGCATTTAGTTCTTATCTGATCTCTGCCTTTTGCCAGCTGGATGACGCTGGCAGATTGTTTAATGTCTCTGAGCATGTAAAATGGAGATAGTTATAGTTATAAATATAAAATGAGGTGATATGAGAGCCTGGCACAGAATTAGCAATCAGTGGGGCTCCAATCATGTCAAGTAGACCTTTCATAAATGAAAACGCATCCAATGGGTTGGCACATTTCATTATGTAAACTGCAGTCTGAATAAGTCCCATTGGTTTCAATATTTTTTTTTTTCATGGTATAGAATAGGTCTTTATTTAGAAGAAAAGGACAGAGGAGTAAAAGGTCCTACTATGCAGAAGGGGTCCTGATTGGGGTTATCCCTTGATATAATTTATTTTTCTGACAGGTTTTCCACTAAGAGACCCTTACATTGCCCCAAAAGCAGAAATGAACTAGAGGAGAAATTAGCTGTAAACATTTACCCAAGTCAGATGAGTCCTTACAGACAGTATTAACCACCTTTGCTGACCTTGGCCAAGTCTGCCTTAGTGCATGATGATTTCTTTTGCCTTGACTACTCCAGAAAAGTCACTCCTGTGGCAAAGAATGACATGATTTTATAATCTGGATTCATAAGGTTCATCTCTTATCACGTAGGAGCAGTTGTAAATAGACTTTTGTTCTGTTGCAGCATCAGGACCAACATGTATTCAGATGGAGGTTCTGGCAGAAATGAATAGAACCGGTCCTTAAGCATACAGATTACCTCTTATGGGCAAACCGGGTCCAGGGTTTCACAGGCCTCAGGGCAGAGCCAGGGGAAATCAAAATTGCCATTCTTATTTTATAGGCAGAAAGCCCAAGGCATGAGGGGATTAAATAATTTGTATTGGAATGAGATTTTACTAACTCCATAGAAAACTGACCTACAGCTTAAACATGGATAGACCACATCCTTTATTTAAACGGTATTTTACAGTCTGTGATGAAAGAATACTAAGAGATGGAATTTCCAGATTGGCTGCTCATGAATTCACAGAAAAAAAAATTATGCAACTTTCCATTCATCCAGCAAACAATTATGCGGTACATATAAGTGTCCATACCAACTGCTGGGCACGGTGATGGTTCCTAGAGATAGGAGTCACTGTAGATTAGTACCAGCCTTTGGGGAAACCTGGAGACATGCATTGGAAAGCAGTTTTAAAAAGTTAGGAGAGTCTGAAACAGTGACGAAAATCTGTACCTGGTACAGTAGCGGCCCAGCAAGGCGTCATTCAGTGTTTGTTTTGCCCTGGGTAGGCTTGGCAACCAAAAGAATGCTACTGAACGTTAAGAACTATAACCCTTGCCAACTTTAAACCCACAAATAGACAAACATGATATATGTCTAAGTGCTAGCAGTCTGAGTGCATGTGTGCACACAAGATCTTTCGTGTTTCGTATCTGACATGAGATTGTAATTGCTTTCCAAATCCTAGAACAAGATGGGGCTTTGGAGGCTCCTACAATTTGACCTTTAAATAATAATTCCCTGCTGATAGTTATCTTGTCAAAGTAGGGCCTTCCCAAGGGGAGGGCCTGAAATCAACCCAGAGGTTTGATGGCTGGGAGGAGGGTGGAGTGCCAGGCCTTGCCAAAATTAGACACAGCTTTCAACTCACTTACGCACTCTGTTTGAAACCCTTGCATTGACTTTGGCAACGCCCATCTGCCTGGTTTCCTCCTGACCTACCAGCACCTCCTTAGCTGACTCATCAGCCTCACTCTGCAATGTTGGGGTTCTTCAGGGCTCTTCTGTTTTCTCACTGTTTTTTTTTTTTTTTCTCCAGGTAATTGCGTATACTACCTTGATTTCTATCACAGTACAAACATCCATCACTTTTACCTGCCTCCAATTCCAATTTCTCCTCTAACACCCAAATATGTATCAATATACCCTACTCTGAGCTTGATTTCTCTGTTGGAGGAGTGAGGGGTCTTCCAGCAAAACTCTCTTAGACTGGAGCTTTGGGGGTTTCTACAGTACCTGTCTGCTGTTCTGTACTTGGGAACAATTGTCCACTTCATTCAGACGTCCCCTAGCCCGAATGCACATTTGAGACATTGGAAGACTTTGAAAACAACTTATGCCTGGACTCCCTGCTGAACCAATTACACCCCGATCTCTGCAATGAGGGTCTCCAAGTGAGTTTCGTGTGTATCCAGGTGGAGAATGGTGGAACATGTTGTTTAATTTGGAAATCCATAAGCTATCTTGATCTTTCTTTTTATTATCCTTTCAAAGTCAGCCACCCGCTCATATTTTATCTGCTAAAACAGCTCTTGACATTACCTACTGTTTTTCATCATCAAAGCCACCACCCTAAACCAAGATATCATCTTTTCTGGCCTGAAATAATCTTTTAATTATTCATTGCCTTTATTCTTATTTCACATCCATACTATTAATCCACAATGCAACCAGGGCATTTTAAATAAACATGGCCACATTATTTCCTTGCTTAAAACATTACCCTGGCTTTTCACTTGGTCTCAGCATGAAGCCTCAGATACTCATGGTCTATAAAGATGTGACTATGGAACTGTGACTCTTTGGGTTGCTCTGATCAGCAGGCTTAATTACCTCTTCTCTTCTCAAAACGTATTTTCCTGGCTCTCTCACACAGAGTAAGCCCACGATCAGGGTGCATAAGGTGATCCATGCCTTCCAGAGTGGCAGTGGCCCTTATAATTCTGGGGGCTCCATTAGAAGTAGCTTTGCCTCCAGGTTATTAGTGAGTGGGTGTGGATTTGAAGCTCCTGCCCTCAGCTTGCCCCTTAAAGTTCAGTTACATAAATGCTATTTCATTTGCTATCTTTCTTTCTTGTTCAACTGTTCCTCCCATGAAAGCCACAACTATGCATGTTTCTGGTCACTGAGGTGTTCTCATTTTCCAGCCCATACAAAGTCATTCTCTGATGTGTGGCTGACTGACTCAACCACTGAGTCTAGTCCTGGACACGGCTGTTGCACAGAAGATCAGAGTAAGGAAAATGACATGAGTGGAGGCTTTGGACACCTCTTGTACCACATGCCACCGTGCTCCACGGAGGGACTCTGTCATGAAGGTAGGTGTGAAGGCCCAGCTGCCCTCCTGGGTATTTCCGATCAGGAGATGCTTTTAGGCTCTTCCCTACCAAAGTAAAAGTTCTGTCCAAAAGAACTCCAGATTGTCACTGTAGGCTGCTTCATTTTATAATCTGACATCAGAGCAGAAATGGGGAGTGTACTCCTTAAGGTCCTAAACATGATTCTATTGAAAATAGCCGTTGAGACACTTCATTAAAATAAGCTGCTGCGGAATCATAAGAGAGGCGGTAGAGTTATAGAAAATTAGTCTAATCTTTTATGGTTTTACTTTCACTTTCTAATGTGATTGTTTCACCAGCGGTCTCCATGTTCAGATGTGACCATCTAATTTAATGGTTTGGAGGTGGGGGGATTTTGAGGTTAGCCTAAAAAACAGACCTTAATTGTGTATCATTTTAACTATGAATAAATATACAGATTTACTTCATCTTTGAATTTTGCCTCATCCTCAACCTAAACTCTCTAGGGTAGGGATTAAGGATGAGATGAAATCTGGGATGGGTTTGTGTCAAGGAGGGTGGGGGGGATCATGGAAACGAGGTCCCAGAGGTCTGGCAAACAACTTGGACAAACGAATCATATTCCTAGTGGAACTGTTACTCTCTGAAGGAGCCTCCCCTGCTGTAAGTTAGAAGGCGGCATATGTTCTGACTATTCGCTCGCATTGTGCCTACCTCAAAGTCTTAAGATTCATCCCTGAATTGAGAATTGCCACTGGCATTTGTTTTTCATCAATAAGCATATGGGCTCTCTATTTTCATTTAGAAATAATCTGTGGGATAAACATTTCAATTTTAATTCTTAGTTCTGTTACTCTGCTTGAGTGTCCACTGGGAAAGATAAAGGTAGAAATAGGAAGAAGGTATCTGTAGCACAGGCGTAGCTCATAGACTCCTTATTGCTCATAAGACACTCAACTTCGTTTCTAATTTTTTCAGTTGTTTCTATATATGGACAATTTCTCTAAGGTTAAGCTCCTTCTAAATGGAGGTGGGGGACAGGCAACTCACAGTGTAACTTGAATAATTCTAATACACTTTAAAAATCTGTGCTTTGTTCTGATTCTTGAGTCAACCTGTATTTATACAAAATAACATACATTCTATACTCTAATAGTGCAAGAGTAAATTTAAAAAAAGAAAAATTTGAGGTTCTCATTAGAATAAAATCCAGGAACCAAAGCAGATTCATTACAGATTATAACATATTGTGAGTATGAACATTAACTACTTCTTACTTGCACAGGCCCCTTCAAAAGCCCTGGGAGGTCCCTAGTCATGTAGCCATATTGTCAATTATCTTTGGAAGACATGTAAAAATAAAATATTTTTACTTCAGTTAATGAGATAATGTTTTCTCTGTTTTACTTTTACCATCTTTTGTCACATTTTCCCTCGCATTAAATGGTTTGGGGGTTGCTACAGATCTTTCGGAGAATGAGCCACAGGAAGGCCGCGTTGGAAATCCATGTAAATTTAGGAGACAGGGTATGTCTCCATTGCTTGTAGTCATATCCATGCAGAGTTGTTTAGCTAATTGTTTTGGTGTAGAAATTACTTCCTGGTGCATTCCTACCATCCTTTGCTTTGACTAACCAATATTTTGACACCGAGCTTGGCTGTAGACATGCATATGAGCTGTAGCTGAACTATGGTTTGGAAAAGTGTCTCCCAAGGGCCCACATGGTAGAGGCTTGGTCTCCAGCCTGTGACATTATTAGGAAATTGTGGAACCTTTAAGAGACAGAGTTTAATGGAGGAAAATTCGATAATGGGGGGATATTTTTGAAGGGGGTATTGAGAATGTGTTGTCTTTAGCTTTGCTTCCTGGCCGTCTTGGGTTGGACAGCCTCCTTTTCCATGCAATCCCACCATGACGGACTTCTCCACACAGGCCCCAAACCATGTGGCTAATGGAGTATGGACTGAACCCTCCAAAACTGTGATCCACAGTAAATCTTTCCCCCCTCATAGGTTCAATATCTCAGGCATTTCATTGCGGTGAAGAAAAAACTAACACAAGCTCATACCACCAAAAGTATTTATATGGTGGAGAAGAAATATAGTTTGAAATGTAGGGGGCCTGAAGCCAGTGTGTGGAAGACTCAGTCATCAGGTGTGTAAAATTATGAGAAAATTATTCAGTTCTCATAGCTGCATTACATGGGCATATTAAGGAAATATTTGCACTTAAAATGATTTATAATAGAATATTAAGAGCAATGGTAGCATAAAACTTATAACAAGTTTGTTGACTAGTTACTGAGAGAATATGTCCCAAAATTGAGAGTATTTATAATTGATTGCTACACAAGAAAGCTTAAAATACCCTAAAATCATGTAAGTCCTGTATAAAAGAGTCCTGATTTCCCTCAAATTTGACAATTCTAAGAATGTATGCATGCGATACGTGTGATGGTAAAAGCAACTCTTTAAAGCAAAAGAGCAATTTTAAAAATTATTTTTATATGAGCAAATTAATTTTGATTACATTGTACATTTGCATGCATGTGTGTAACATATTTTGATCATATCCAACCCCCGTTATTCCCTTTCTAATTTCTTCATATCTACTCATAGATTAAAGGAAACTTTTAAACTGTCTAATTAAAAATAAATTTTGGCCAGTGACACTAGAAGAAAGAATTATCTTTCTATTCTAAAAACAATGTTATAAAAACATCGACTTAGGAAGAAATGATTAGGAAGTATATTATTAATAAATACAGGAGAAAGATTTTTCAGGTGTATGTTTACAGTTGGTATAAATTAATATTTCCTTTTAAAATAAAATGTTGATGCTTTTGTAGTTCTACAAGTTTTTGGACTTTCATATTTTTATTGTTTTAAAGAAATGTTTATTTTCATGTCTAATTTATTCCTTTTGCTTCAAGTGTAAAACTTGGGCCTCACGAGGCCCAAATCCAACACTTTTCAGGGCTATCTTTTCATGTTTCTGAACGCAGGATGATTTCACATGTTGACAAGGTACTTTGACATCAAATAGCGGCATCAAAGCATTAGGTCCAAATGCTCTGCTTTGAACCATGCCCATCCCAAGGGCGAGGCTGGACACTGCTGGCTCACATCTCACAGTTGCAAATTAAGGCTTTGACATTATCTCCCAGTACGGTCATACCTCCAGTTACCAGGATACAGAGCTGAAATCCATCACGCACCTTTCTGATCATCATGTGTCCTGTTAACAATCAAGCTATTGGCCCTGGATGCATTTTAAATCATTATTTTAAAAAAATGACCTTATGACTAGCATAATTATATTTCATTGATTATTTCCCTGTTAAAGACATTCCTTTATTACCTGAAAACATTTCAGGAGGCTCCAGTTTCTCTAGCCTTGACTTGTCCTTGATAACTTTCTCTCATGCCTCTGTCCTTGGCCTGTGGGCCCTAAGAGCCCACTGGGCTTGATTTTTTTCCTCTTCCTTGGTGCGTAGCACACAGTAGGCCCGCAGATGGTCATTCTTCTTTGCTTCCCTCTTTTATTTGCTCTTTTCCTTGAAACACATTTTTCTTTTCTTGTCTGTCAGGTATGAGGAAATTTTTACAAAACAAAATCATACCTAATACATTCCAGTTGTATTACCAAATGGCTGCTTTGTTAGGCTGTCTGGTGTGACAGAATCCAGATGACAGCCTGCAGCACAACACCTAAGAACCGTCTTCCCACCTGGAAAGACTTTTCATTGCTTCAGACGAGAGTCCTGTGAACCCCAGCAACAACACACTAGATGGAACAGATTTCTCGAGAGAAAGACTTGAGCTTCACAGGCAGAAGAAGACCTGTAGTCCTGATCTTGGGGACTGGATTTGAACTGCAGTCCTGATCATGTGGGCTGAACAGTAATAATGATAAAGGGTAAACCTCTTATGCCGTACAAGGTCCTTTCACATTTGTCACCAATGCCAGTGTCATCCAGTGGAAGGAGAAGCAGATCTGTGAGACTGTGACTGGCAATGAAAAGTCTTTCCAGGTGGGAAGACAGTTCCTAGGTGTTGTGTTGCAGGCTGTCACCTGGAGTCTGTCACACTAGTGTGTCCTCATCCACCCTATTTGCTTGATCTGGTTCCACATGTCTTCTGGCTCTTCTCCAAAGTCAAAATGACAATGGAAGAGATGTGTTTTGAATCAATTTAGGACATCAAGGTACCAGGCACCAGGACATCAAAGACACTCATGAATCTCAGACTTCAGTCCACTGAGGGGTACATGATTTGGGAATTTAAAAATTGTATTATGCATGCTTTTTAGTCTTCACTGCCTTCTCCATGCTCAATATTGTTCAAATTATGACTTTCAAATAATAAAGCAAAATTTCAGTGGAAGGAGACACTCATAAAAGAGGACATTTAGAATTGCTTCACAAAGTGGCAAGAGGTAGATGTGTTTGAACTGAGGGGAAATATTTTAAGGGGCATTAATAGAAATGTGTCCTTTACTGTAATGTTTTTAAAAATATAAACACACACCATCACATCACATTTGCTGCTGCTATGTAATGACGCATACACTTTTGATAGCCTTCATCCCGAAATTTTCTTACACTCTGTAAGATGGAAGCCATTGTAGAAAACACTCGGATGTATGGCGATGAGTGAGAGGTGTGTGTTGCCATGGAAGAGTTTACAGTTCAAAGAGGCTCTGGTCATGTGAACTCTTGGCCATAACACACAGTTTTTAGGGGTCTAGGAAGCACCAGCAAGACCCAATAGCATCAACGAGCAGAAGGAGCCATGAATGCTGTAGGTGGGTCAAATGAGATTTCTATTCCCAGCTTTCTCAGGAAATCTCCAAATTGTTCTCCATAATGGTTGAACCATGTTGGAATCCCACCAACATAAGTGTTTTCTTCCCACAGTCTTGTTGTCTTTTGAGTTTTGTCACTGGAGTGATATGGAATCTCAGTGTTGTTTTGACTTGCATTTCTCTGATGGTCAAAAACGTTGAACACTTTTTTATGTGCTTGTTGGCTTTTTGTACTTTCTCCTCTGAGAAGTTTCATTTCAGTTGCCATTTCTTAATGAGGTCATTTTTTAGTTTAGTTCTTTATATTAGGTGTTAAGCCTTTGTCTGAAATAGAGCTGGCAAAATTTTTCTCCTGTTCTGTGGGTTGTCTGTTCACCCTGTTGATTGATTCCTTTGCTGTGGATAAGCCTTTCAGTTTAATGTAGTCCCAGTTGTTGATTCTTGGTATTTCTTGTACAATTGGTGTTCTGTTCATGAAATTCTTTACTGTCTGTGTGTCTCCCAGGATTTTAACTATTTTGCCTTCCAGCAGATTTAGTATTTCTGTTTTAATATTCAGCTCTTCCATCCATTGTGATTTAATGTTGGTGCACAGCGGAAGGTATGAATCTAGTTTCATCCTCCTATATATGGATAGCCACTTTTCACAACACCATTTGTTGAAGATGTTTTCTTTTCTCCAGTGAATCGTCTTGGCCCTTTTGTCAAACATTAGATGGCTGAGAGCACTTGGATTTGTCTCCATGTCCTCAGGTCTGTTCCATTGTTCTTCCTGTCTGCTTTTGTGATGGTACCACATAGACTTAGCACTGTTGCTTTGTAGGATACTGTGAAGTCTAAGAACCTTAGATTTTAATGCCTCTTCCTACTGTCAAATATTCTCCAGTGGAAATAGTTTGTCTCTTTCTAATTCAAATCTTGTCTCTGTGCCTCATTTTAAAACTAAGCCCTTCTAGCACTCTCTCTTTCTGTCCCTTAGATTATGGTATTTGTATTTGCTAAGCCTTTTTCGTATTTAACTATTTACTATTTTCAGAGAGTGAGAGGGCCAGTTGCAGTTTTGTTTTCTCTGATGATTCTAACCTTTGTTTTTTATCTTTACTTAGGTGTTCTGTTTCTTTTGCTTTGTTTGTTTTTCAGCCCTACCTGCTCTAATGTCCTTTGCTTTGCTCATGGGTTAAGACCGATCTCGCTTCTTCTAGTCCAATTCTCTTCTTACCCTTGCGGTGTGCTCACACAGACAGCTCTCTGTAAGTGCAAGTTGGTGATAGTTTTCAGTTACAAATAGCTCTCAGTTAAGCAGCATGTTTTTCCTTTTACAGTCCTAATTGACGTAGGCTTAGGAGGAAAATCATGGACTCAGATACCTGATAAGTCAGGAGTGAAGCTTTTGGCCTGTCAGGACCCAAAGATTCAAACAACAAATCTAACTCTGTGAAGTGGACTCTGGCAAACCTCTCCATTCCCTGGCAAATCTACTCCCAGCAGGAAATCTTTGGCTGCCTGATATTTTAATACAGACCCTCAGATCAGCTCCTGATTGGTCAGTTCAGCTTACTTGCTGTCCTAGTCCAATGACTCTTGCTGGAATTTTGGAATATGCTAATTGCAAAAGCCTGAGTCATGTGTCTGTTCATGGAGCCTGTAAACAAATATCAACCCCCTGGGAACCATGGTGAGTTAGGTGGGAGTGGAAAGGAGAGATACACACAAAAAAATCAAGGTGCTGATACAGAAGAGGGGGAACTGGGCAGGCAAACACACCAGGTGTTTGTTGTGATATCCTTGCAGGCAGCTGTGACTCTTCCCAGCTCTGGTTTCTGTATTTGGATTTCGAATCCGAGTACCTCCTGGAAGAACACGACAGAGCGTGACAGTGTCCCTTGATAGTCATAGCAAACCACACCTCCGGAATAACAGAACCGCGTTTTAGAAATGGCTCAGGAAACAAATGTCTGCCATTCCTTTCTTCCTCTGATTGCTAACAATAGCTTGGGCACCAAAGAAAGTCCTGGAAAGACAATGTGGCACAGCTCTACTGCTGACCCCATTTTCCTCATCCCTGATTCCTGGGCTTGTCCTTTGGTCTCAGAACCTGGCTTCATTCCTGACCCCGCCTAGTGCTGGTGTGGATCTTCTCTGCCCAGTAGAGGACATGCCGCACTGGATTCTAACCATTTGCCTGTAACACAGTTTGTTCCCTACTGTATGCTGTGTGACGGACTAGCTGGGTGACTTTGCTCTGGATGTTTACCTCACTGATATTCAAGTAATAGCCTGCTAAATATATGCTTTCTAGGGCGGCTAGAAAGATCTTTTGACTTAATGTGAACTTGACCTGGAACAGAGATGGTGGTCAGTAAGTGGAGGTAATCTTTGGAAACTTACCCTTGAGGAGTCTGTCTCTTACCTGGTCTTTTAGAATTTTCCTCTCTTCATTTTTCATCACGGTCCCTTCAGCTATTCTTTCATGGAGTGAACTTCTCGTAAGTTTGTTACCGTCTTTATTGCATCTATTATAAATGTGAAGGCCAAGTAAGGTAATAACACACCGGAGAAGCACCACTTCCCGGGAGAAGTTAGGCGTCCTTTATCAGCTGGTGACTGAGAACAGGCTCATGCCCTCAAAGAGTTCTCAGTCCCAAAGGGGTCTTTGGTGGGATTTATAAAGGCACAAACTACAAGAATGGAAAGGGTCACAAGAGTCCAACAGAGGGAGGTAACACCCGCGTGAGAGGGTCACAAACCACAACAAGCAGTGGTAATGACAGAATCAACAACTAACAGTGACTCAAACTTTAATTTATGCATTTGTCTTATTTTGGATGAGATTTCCAGCCATAGCCTAGGGGCCAGGGGTCAACAGAGGGTGAGTCACTGGATCCTGAGGCAGTTACATGGGGAAAATGACTGGGGCAAAGAAGACTTCAGGGAAAATCTAAAATGGCGGAGCTCTTGACACTCCGTAATATGTCTAAATATCTTAGGTGGTTCATTTGGTCCTCACAGGAAAGACATAGGAAGAGAGCATTCATTGATTTGCCAGATGGGAAGACTGAGGCTTAGAGAGGAAATGCAGGGGAAAAGGTGACAACTTAGCACACAGTCGTAGACATGGATCTGCGACTCACATCAGACCTTGCTGTCATCGGATGAATGGTTTGGAAACCTGCGTGTGTAGGGATCACCTGCAGTGTATTCAAAGTACAAACTTCTGAGTCTGTCTCCCAAGTGCTGAGGTGATGGCTCTGCAGGGTCAGAGTGATGCAGATGTGGAGCAAGACCCGAAAGTCTCCAGGTGTGCAGGTGACTGGCAATGCACAGGACCTCGGGTGGACAGCAGATGCCAGAACGCCCAGTCTCTGGTTCCCATCTCTCCCTTCCACTGGTGGGAGGATGGGAATGCAGTGTGGCCTAGAGGCCCCACGTCTGCCTTGCTGCCGGCACCTGGCTTGCTCTCTCTTGGCTTCTTGCTTTTCAAAACAATTCCTTAACCATTTGAGCCCTCAGGAGTCCTAATCTAATCTCCCTAGCATCCTTCATATATGGAGGGAGTGCATGCATCAACCTTGTTCATACTCACCTCTGTGGACTGTGCACACAACAGGAGCTCAGTCAGTGTTTACCAGTTACTTTTACCCATTCAGTCCACTTTGATTTACAGATTTTGTTTTCCTAAAGAGGTGGTAGATGCCTGAGTTGAAGGACTGGCCTTCTTTTTCTTCTGTATTTCCTGACAGCTCACCATATTTAGTAGATTCTCAGTGAAGATTACTCACTCAAGATGTGTAATACAGGGCTGATGGAATGGCACATCAGTTAAAGAACTTGCCTTGCAAACTCAAGGCCCTGAATTCAATTCCCTAGCACCACATAAAGCTGGGTATGGTGGCGTATGCCTGTAATCCCAGCACTCAGGAAGTTGAGGCAGAGAGATTGTCGTGAATTCAGGACCAGCCTAGGCTACACGGTAAATTCAAGACCAGCCTGGGCTACGGACTGAGACTGCCTCAAAAAGAAAAAAAAAAGTATAATACATATTTGCTGAGGTAATTGGCCATTCAGAGCATAGATTATGGGATTTTTTGCAACTGGAAATCTTCTGAAGAATTCCACTTGGTTTTCTACCTTAAACATTCAGAAGGGAGAAAACAAAAACAACCCAATTTTAGCTGCGGAGGTGAAATATTTACTCAGCCTGCTTTGTTTTGCATAAAGAAATGTTTAACCAAGATTTCTCAGGTGATAGTCAGAAGCTCAAACTTTTAAAAACAAATGTGTGCACAAATACCTAGGCACCACTTGCCTCAAAACACAGTACTTGTGAGTTCCTCCCATAGCTTCATGAGGGCACACATCCCTTGTACAGCTTGGATCTGCTTTAACAGTTGCTTTGTCCTTTAACATAGAAATCATCATTGCAGACAATTCTTGAGATCCCCAGTGATTAGTTACAGCACAAGTAGACAAATGTAGAATTATTACTAAAACACTTGTCTTCAAGGAGTTTACCATCTAACTAATGAGACAGCATATGTGTTTAAAAGATAAATGAGGGTGAACTATTGTTTATGTTTGAGGCTTCCAGCATTTTAAAGATGGTTGAGTTCTATCCTCTTTTCAGATGAAGGGTTGAAAAAGAGATGAAGGAAAATAAAATCGTGGACAACGTCATAGACATATTTTGGCGCCAAGGACTGGTTTTGTGGTAGACAGTTTTTCCATGAATGGAATGATTCAAGCACTTTACATTAATTGTGTGCTTTTTTATTATAAGATTACACTATAATATGCAATTAAATATTATACAACTTACCATAATGTTAATATTCATTTAGTAGGGTTCATGCTCCTATGAGAATCCAGCACTGCTGGTGATTTGATCAGAGGTGGTGCTCAGGAGACCATCCAAGCAATGTGGACTGGCCTCAAATACAGACAGATTTTCACTCACCTGCCCCCAGCTCACCTCATGCTTTTGTGTCCCAGTTCCTAACAGGCAATGATGGCTGGGGGATCCTCTCATGAAGACTTAGCTTGAAGTTGACCTCTGTTCTTTTACCTCCTGGGCTCTTTCTAAAAAGAGGGAAGGGTTGCATTTCTCCTAAGTGTTTGTAACTGATGAGAATGACCAGGATGAGAAGACTTGTGGTTTGAGTGAGTTATCAATCACACCAAGGGGTGATCATCATGGGATTGCAGACAGGAGGCTAACTTCACAGAAGGTAGGTACACGAGCCACACTGTCCTCAGGTGGGGAAGCCAAAGCCAGGGTCTAGAGCTGTACTGGCTGGCAAAAAAAAAAAAAAAAAAAGAAAAAAAAAAACCAGCCACATATGCAAGTCCCGCACAGAATTTACCAATTTCTATCGGCCACAATAAAAAGCAAGTAAAGAGAGGTGATAATAATTTTAATAATGTTATATTTAATCCAATCTCAACATGTAAGCAATATAAAAAATGAAAATTTGCTTTTGTGTGTTAAGCACGTAAAGTCCAATGTGTGTGTTTGACACTGAGAACACATCTCAAATGTTTCATAGTCTCAAGTGGCTAGTGGTTTCCTTACTGAACACCTGATGGTGTCTAGAAAATTCTCACTTTTGAGAGAAAAGCACAATTCCAAGCGATTAGCCTCTGAAAGGATTTCTTAGAGAGTACTTCTGGAACTTCAGGGCACATGACTCGCCTGCAGATCTGATTAACATGTAGATTTGACTCGGGGTGTGAGGTCAATTTGTAGTAAGCTTTCATTGGATGCTTTATGGCTGGTCTGCCTTATTCATGTTGAGTAGCTAGGTTAACTTAGGACATCAACCATGATAGTGACATAGAAACAAACAAGGAAGTGCTAAGCATGCAGTCAGCCCTCACCAGCAGCGGGAAATGTCTCTACTCACTGAGTTTCTTTGCCTATGAAATAAGAACTTCCTCTATCCTGCCCTCTCAAAGAGGAAAAGAATGTTTCTTCTGTCCTCTGTACTGGGAGTCTCCGGCTCAGTGAAGGTCCATGTCATGGCAGGGTGCCCCATGAGGCTCTAATGCTACCGCTAACTGACAGGAGGTGGAGCTCCCCCCACCCCTTCCTGCTGCTGCCGCTCAGCATTTTAAGCCTACCCGCCAACAACCTACTGCAGACCAAGTAAACCTCCCCTTTTTATGTTGAAAGTGTTGGGTATTTTGTCTCTGGACAGGAAAGTAGCCAACACAGCGTCTTTGAGTGGAATCCTTGGTTCGTTTTGGCTGGTGGCTTTCAGGAGGGTTCAGTCCATGATTGGCTGGCTCCGAGGCAGGAAGGGGGCATCTAGCTGAAGGTGGCTGCTCACTGTTTGACTGCATGGCAGTCAGGAAGCAGCTATACACAGGAACATACTTCCCAGTGACTGACTTCTTCCAATCAGGTTTCATTTCCAAACACATGAGACTTTGGGGGATTATTTTATATCTAAACTATTTTATGTTAAACCATAATGGGCTCTGGTGAGCCTGCTTGGGTAATAGGACTCCCTGGACTAAATACTTTGGCTAGAGATATACACTTGTGTAGAAGACTAACCATTTTAACTTAAAAATATGGATTGAGTGTGGAGAAAAAAAACAACTTTCTCCCTGGTATTAATTAACATTTGTTATTCATATTTTTACCTGAAATAATGTTTCAGAATCTCTTCAGTTAATTTCTGCCTCCTTATCACAGCGATTTCCCTAACTATGATGCCTCACTCATGTCTTCATGACAGCCTGTATTGGGGCAGCTCTTCTAAGTGATAATAAAATTGCCAAAGTAATTAGCTTAGATGATTAAGTGTGCAATTAGTGACCACCTTTTTTATGCCTTAAATTTTGTCCAGGTCCTTCAGCTCAAGCTTTCTCTAGTGCTGCGCTGCCTATAGAAGCCGTGTCCATGTCTCCTGAAATTGTGACAGTCAGTTGCCAAGTGTAGACACCCAACTCAAAGCGGAGCAATCAGGTTCTTGTTTTCAGGGGTTTGAAATTTGGGGTTTGGTGTTAGAATTGGAGCAGTAACAAGTAAACCAGAGCTTTGAGGGAATGTTTTCTTACAAGGAGGACGGAGTGGCAGGGAAACTGTGTGAATAGAGGCAAGCACGACCAATCGAAGACAGAAGTGGAAACAGGAGAATTCATTGTGACCTCTTTCCATTCCCTATTCCAGGCTTGGCTACCGTCTTATCCTTGAGGCCCTTGAGATATACAATGCAACCCTGAAAATTAATTTCTTCTTTTATTTAAGCTGGCTTGGCATGACTTCTGTTCCTTGCAACCCAGACCCTCGTCCAAAACTTCAAGTATACAATTCTGGGAAAATCTGAATAGCTGTGCATTCAAATACTAACTTCAGTGTGGATAAGCATAAAAATTAGGCAATTCAGTTGTCTTACTTGATGATAAGATTTTATACCTCTAGGTAGTGTCTAATCTATTATCAAAATAATTTTTTAAAATAAAATTTCAGGTAAAATGTATGCAAAACAATGCTTTCTAAGGTGCTATCTCCCTCATGAGCATTTTCCTGGTGCTTTTCTTAATTTCATCCCTCTCACTGCTCTACCAGTGACGCAGTTTCCTTTTCTTTGTGATGTTAGCCAATCTATCCAGACATGGTCTCCAGTATCCCTGTTTTATTCTGTTGGATGTATCCATCAGGAATCTTTAATGTGTAAAAGAGGGTCAGGGTGATGCAGCCTGGTGGTCTTTAAAAAGCCAGGAGCCAGTTGAGCTGCCCACACTCAGGCTGGGTGCTCCTTCCTCTCTTCCTGGCCCATGTCAGTAACACACATCTGAAAGTTCTGTTCTGGGCAACCCCCTAATCTCAATGAGTTGAAACGATCCCTCCTAGGTCAAGCCTCAAGCATCTGCCTTTTCCAGCCAGGCCCTACCTCCCAACAGCACTTGGTCCTGCCAGGCAAGCAAACTTAGGTGTTACAGGATTTATATAGAGGTGATATATTGTGAATTTATTATAATCTATGGATTTATGCATTATTAAATTTTCATTATGAGAATTAGCTTTGTATACATGTGTGAGGAACTGGGGAAGTAAAGAAATGGTCTTGATCCACAGGAGATAGGGTTGTGGACCATCTTCCTGCAGTGCTGGCAGTGGGAACAGTCAGGGCCGATGGGGCAACTGAGAAATCTGTCATATCCGGCTGTGAATGTAGCACTGAAAGAAAGAGATCTAGGGTAAAATGGAGGGGAAGCTGTCTCTGATATCCACTGCAGAGCATCTGTTGGGGCTGGGCATCACCGTGTGGGTGAAGAAGAGCCCAATGCAACTCATGGTTAAGCTGGAACCTATGGTGAACATTTGCCTCTGTCACTCTCTGGCTTGTGAAGATCTCTAGAGTTATTTATAACCATGTCTTATGTCCACATTCCACATTTTGTAAAAAATTATCTTTTGGCCAACTCTATCCGGTTATAGGGTATCCCTAAGGTCCTCAAATATTAAAAATATATGATATAAATTTATTGGGGTGAATTTGTCATAATATTTGAAGTAAAAATAATGCCATGGGAAAAATGATTTAACCATTAATTTCAGTGTCTCCAAATTTGCCATACATAGAAAAAAATTCACAAGTTTTGGTAGACCCTGCACAGGGCAAGGTGTCTGGGCTAAGTCATATCTGGCTTAACCAAAGTAACACCACATAGTCTAGCACATCTACCTGTTGGTGAGGTTGGGCCTACTTTTATATGTTTGTAAGGTGTGTTCACATATACAGTGGATTTTTAAATAAAAAATTTATTATGGTAAAAGACATATCACCACCAGTCCCTCTCAACGTACTGTCTCTTGCCTTGAACACACACATTGCCCTCTTCTTGCTACTTTCTGAAGCAGCTCTGGAAGTCTTATTTTGTGAGTGACTTTATGATGTGTCATCAAAAATAAGGTTAATGTCCCTGCTAAATGTCATTCCACAGAAAGTCAAGCTCTTGAAAATGTGATGATTTGTTCTCATCCACTTTATTCACTGGACCTGGAACCATGAGACTTCTGACTCTTTCCCAAAGTCAAAATGATTGTGAAAGATAAACATTCTGAACTGATTCAGGATGCTAAGGCAACCGTAGCAGTGTGATTGAAGGCACTAATGAAAGGACTTCCAGAGCTTCTTCAGAAAGAGGCAAGGGCAATGGATAAGCACGTTTGAACTAATGAGGAGTCTTCTGAGAGGCTTACTGACAGTATGTTTTTCATTATAATAATTTTTTTTTCAAGAGAAAACATTCACTGTATTCATTGATCCCATCTTATATTGATCATTTCATTTTCTGCATAACACTTAATTCATGTGTCTCTATTTCTACTAGATTTGATTTTCTAAAGCCAATTTCTATGGCTTATTCAAATATCTTGATTACAACCCTTAGTTCAATATACCTATGGCCAATTATCTTAATTTGTGGGTGGCGATTTCTTTTTGATCATAGCATCCTTTGAAGAGCAAAGGTCTTTAATGCAATTTCATGTATCAGTTTTTTCTTACGCTCTGCACTCCACGGTGTATTTGAGAAATCCTGCCTTAAGCCATGGCACACATTTAGTCTGCTCAGATGTCATCTAAACGTTATATAGTTGTTCTTGTGTACCGCTTACAATTAGCATTTGCAAATAGTGTGAGTTGGATATACAATGTCACTAATTTCTCTTTGTATGGATATGTAATTTTCCAGTCTTCTGTTTTACCATGACTGCTCTGTCATAAAGCTCTTTCATATATAACTATGGCTCCACTTCTGGATTCTCTAGTCTGTTCCAGTGACCTCTTGTCTCTTCCTTAACACTACACTGTCTTTAATAGAGATAAGTAGTAAATCTTGATATCAGCAAAGTCTTCAGTTTGTGTAACCTCAGAAACGTTTTGGCAATTATTTGTGTTCTCTATGTATATTGAATCATCACAACTCTATAACATAAATATCCTATGAGATGACAATTAAAATTATGTAAATGCTCTGTCTTAGTTATTTTCTTGTTGCTGTGACATCCACAACTTAAGGGAGGGAAGATGTATTTAACTCAGATTTTAGGTCTCTCACAGTCAAGTCATGGCTGCTATCAATGGTGGAAGCACTTGGCAGAGGCTGGACAGCTGCTCGTGGCATTGCAGATAGAAAGCCAAGTAAGAAGTCAGTGGATATCTGGAGACTAAGGCAGGGCCAGAGACTTCCAGGAGGAAGCTATAATAATGTTTCTTCTTCCTTCTTTTATTTAGTTCAAGCTGCCAGTTGGGCTGCCCACAGTCAGGCTGGGTGCTCCTCCCTCTCTTCCTGGCCCACAAGTCAATAACACACATCTAAAAGCTCTGTTCTGGGCAACCACCCAATCTCAATGAGTTGACACAATCTTTCCAGGTCAAGCCTCAAGCATCTGCCTTTTCCAGCCAGGCCCTACCTCCCAACAGCACATGGTCCTGAGTTATCCCACTACATCCAAATACATGAGGCTTTTGGGGAAATACCAGATGCAAACCATAGCATTCTGTCTCGGGCCTCCTAAAGAGTCACGTCCACCTTCTTATTAAAAGTGCATTTAGTAAGAGTTGCCAAAGTCTTATCAGTTCTAGAACTGCTAAAAAGTTCAAGTTGAGGCAAACTCTTAGCTCCTGTGAAAGTCAAAGAAAATTTAAACACTTCCAACATACAATGGCACATGGTAAACTTCCCCATCCTAAAGGGATGTTATGCAAGAATAGAAAGCAGTCAAACCAAAAGCAAGTTCTAAACCCGGGAGGGTGAGGGCTAGGCCCTGTAGTCATGTGTCTAGGATCTGGGGTAAGCTTAACAATATGTGAGCACCAAAGGGCGTGGGTGGCCTAGGCCCTATAGCATTGCCTCCAGCGGCAGCCTCCACCTTATCTGCTTTGGATTGGCTCTGCTTGCGGCCTATGGCTTTCCCCAGCTGATGATTCACATTTCTGGCATCTCCAAATTTCTGGCATCTCCACTGCACCTTAAACTTCACGTTCATGACTTCATGCACTGCCCTCCACAGCCATATTGCCCAGCCTCCAAGACCTTCCCCTGGAATCTGAGTGGAAGCCTCTGTGACCCCACGACTCTTGCATTCTGTAGGCATGTGAAACCTTCACCACATGGGTGACACCCAGGTCTGCTGCTGTCTTGGGCAGTAAACTGACCTCCTTAGACAGTTGTTGCCAAGGTCTCTGAGTTCTTAGATGGCCAAACACCAGCAAACGCTTCTCTCTTCGGTCTTACAGCATGCCCTGGGGTACTCTTTTTAGAGCAAGGTACTCTTCTCTGAGTATTCTTCTGAGAGCAAGGTCTTTTGCCTTTGCACCCTTTAATTGGCAAAGGGTGGAGTTTTGCTGATTTCTGAAACACCCTCAAGGCATCTTTTTTGTGATTCTGATTTTAAATATTTGGTTTCTTTTTAATGCTGGTTTCTTTACTTCCCTGTGCTCCCTACCAGACCTCTGTGGGTTCTTTCAGTTTTGTGAAACTGCAAACTTTTTACATCATTTTTTGTGCCATTTTTCCTAATTTTCAGTGAAGAGCTAGATAACAGCTGTAAGTTGTTTCCATGTGACAGCCCAAATATTGGGCTGCTTTGAGATTTCCTCCAACACATTAAGTAGTCCACCAACCTTAATCTCAATTTCAGGCAAAGTCTCTGGACAGGGACAAAATGAGGATATACTTTTTGTCAGAGAGTAGCATGCATGATTTTTAGACCATTTGTCAATAAAGTTCTCCTTCCCATCTGAAACTTCTTGAGTCTGAGCTTTACAATCCACATTTCTGTCAGCATTCTGGTCTGCTGAACTCTGACCAGAATTTTCCATAAAGCTCAGCTCAGAGCATTCTAAGTCTTCTCTAACCAGAATCTTCAAATTTCTCCTGTCTCAAACCAGTTGCAAAAGCTTCCAAACCACATGGTCAAGTAAAGTCACCAAAACAACTCCACTCTTGGTACCAATTTCTGTTTTGTGCTCCTTCAAAACTATTTTGGTGATTCTTTGTATTCTCTATGCATATTAAATCATTCTAATTCTATAGAATGTGTATCCTATGTGATGACTATCAAAATAATATAAACTCTCCAAGAGGAAGAAATCAGCATGATTCATTACTGAGTGTATGTATGATGTGCTGTGTCTTTTAATTTGTATAGGTCTCATTTAATGTATTTTCATAGCATTTCATAATTAAGCCTATGCATTTATTTTGATGAATCTAGTTTTGATTACTTTATCATTTTTGTTACGTACTGAACAACACAACTTTTTCATATATATAATATATACATTTTTTCTTCAATGTATTGATAAAGTCCAATTTTGCACTCAGTAAGCTTAATTCTTATAATATAGAAATATTGAGATATTTCAAAAAGACAATTCTAATATCTACCAATGATGTCTGTTTTTTTTTCACTCATGTGGGGTGTGTGTGTGTGTGTGTGTGTGTGTGTGTGTGTGTGTGGTACTGACGATTGAGCCCAAGGCCCTTCACAGAGTTATATCCTCAGCTCCATTTTTTATTTTTGATTTTGAGAGAGCATCTTAACAAGTTGCTAAGATGCCCAGGCTGGGCTTGAACTTGTAATTCTCCTGCCTCCCAGAGGGCTGGGATGAGTACAGGCCTGCACCACAGGGCTCAGATTTTTTTCTAATCTTCACTTCTTTCTTTCTTTGTCATAGTGCACTCTCTGTTTTTCAGTGTGTCTCTGAACTGTTGAAGTAAGAATAGGGATATTTATATTGGTTTTAAAATTTCTAATAGGTTGTCACTGCTGCAGTGCAAGTGTAGTTTGCTTATGTTTATAAATTTATGTAATTTGTTTTATAAGTTATGTATAATATGTTACATATGTATAAGTATTATATAAATGTAAATTACATAAAATATGTATATATAAGCATTATATACTATATTATGTAGGTATGTACATATATTGTGCATATATATACACACACACGCTACACATATATATATAACAGTATACGTTTTCTATCAGCTTAATAGAATTCTACATCTGTTATTTAAATTATGAAAATGTTTGCCATTTTATTAAATGCATTTTCTGTGTCTTTTGAATTATATTGTTCCTCTTTTACACTACAAATATGGTAAATTATATTAATAGATTTTCCAATGTTGAAGCAACTTCACGTGTCTTGGGAAGTCCCAGTTAGTTATGAGACACTATTTTTTATATGTTTCCATGTTTGGATGCTAATGTTTTACTTAGAGTTTTTATACTTTCAAATACGACTGAGATTAGCCTGTGGTATTTTTTTTTTTTTTTGGTATTATTCTTATTTATTTTGTTGTAGTAGGCATATTAGCCTCACACAGTGCTCTGGGAGAGTTTTTTCTTTTGTCATTCTTGAAAGTATTTAAATATGATTGAAATAACTTGCTCTTTGAATGTTGGAAGGAACTTTACTATGAAGTTTCTTCTGCCTGAACGCCTGATGTTTTCATTTTGGAAAGATATTTATCTACTAATTGAATTTCTTCAATTTTTTATGGTATTATAGACTTTCATATTTCTTCATGATTTGGTATGGGTGGTTTGTATTTCTTTAGTAACTTATCCATTTTTCTGAAATTTTAAATGTTCCTTGGCACACAGCTGTACAAATCTCTTGTTATTTCTCCGTACTATCTACAGATAGGTCCCTGTTTTCATTCCTACTATTGTTTGTTTAGGTTTTACTTTTTTTCTAGTCTAATATTGCCAGAATTTTGTCAGTTTCACGAATTTTCCTCTTGAAGAACCAACGTGTAGCTTTGTCAAGTCCATTTTATTTTTGTTTTCTATTTCGTTAATTTCTTCTCCTATTTTTTAAAATTTATTTTACTCTTTTTTAACTTTTTAGTTTTAAAATTGTTTATGTTTATGCTTTTTACATATTGTTCAAGGCAACATTTTTCCTCTAGTTACCACTTTATCTTAGTTTCAGAGTTTCTAATGTTTTTTTTTTTTCTGGATTCCATTTTATTTTCTGCTTTGACCCATGAGTTAGTTAAAATTTTTCATTTGCATGAACTTTTTCATATTACCTTTGTGTCATTGTTTCTTACATTATTCCCATTGTGGGAAGCGAACATTGTCTCATTAAGACAATTCTTCTATGACTGTTGTTGTGGCTTGTGTTAATACAAGATTAATTGTTTTTTGAATGTTCTAAATACATGAAGATCAATTCATTTCCCAAAATTTGGGTGTATTAGTCTATGAATGTTCTGAGAGCATGACTGATGTAGTTTTGCCTCATGCATCAATGTCTTAGTTACTTAGTCGTTGCTGGGACAGATTCCCCAATGTCTACAACTTAAGGGAGGGAAGATTTATTTTAGATCACAGTTTCAGAAGACCCTAGTCCACTCATGAGTGGCCTGTACTTGTAAGAAAGCCCTACGAGAGGATATCTGCACACAGCTTCGCTGGAGCAGGAATCAGGGGCCCCCAGAAGAAGCTAGGTTAGGAGTGTGTATTCTTCCAGGCAACACTCCTGTAATCTAATCCATCACAGGCCTGTCCTCCACCTGGCATCCACCCCTCCAGACCAGGCCCCACCTCATAACAGCATATGAAATCCAGATAGCTACAATATCCAGATGCATGAGTATTTGGGGGAACATTCCAGATTCAAACCACAATTAGTTACTGAGAGGGATACATTAGAAATTGTCTAAAAGAATAGCAGACGTGTTAAGCTTTTTGTAGTTTGGTATATTTATACGATATTTTAAGGCTATATTGCTGGTATAATCAAATTTAGAAATAGCTATGCTATGTTGCAGTTTTTACTGTTATGCAGTGACCTTTTCTTTTTAATATTTAGTGACACTTTTTGCCCAAGTTTACTTTGCCTGACATCAGTGGGACTATATAAATCTTTTTAGAAGAGAGTAGCCTTTGCCTTGAGTCTTCTGTATCTTTTGCCAGTTCTGTGCCAGGAATTCTAGCAGGAATTCTTATTCTATCTAGACTACATTTTTAGTCTGTCCACAGTTGTTTTGATTATGGATATATCTGTATTGCTGTATCTTTTGTATTGCTCCCTCTTTTCCCCACCATCTTAGCTTTATTTCTCCTTCCTTCTGTGATTATCATTTTTATTAGTACACGTTCACGATACATGATAATCACGTGTATCTTGGGGAGCTGGTGGGTAGACTTCTTTTCTCCTGTTTCCTCTTTGATGTTTTCCTCTTTCCTTTCATTCCACATTCTCCTGTCTTAGGTTAGGGACCTTGTTTAGGAGTCACTTAAAATACTTTATTATCATCACATAACTTACCAAGCCGACAGTTAATCAGTAGCTTGACGTCTTTCCAAGTGATAACAAAAAAATCCCCCAAAAACAAAAAACTTAAAATACCATTTTGTAGTCCGTCTCGGTTCTAACCCCATATGGTAAGTGGCCCTTAAGACTGTATGGTATTTATTAACCTCAGCCCTGAAGAGCCAGGTGCTTTCTGCTGGGACGATCCATCTTGGACATGGGGTGGCTTAGGAGCAAGCTCGGCCACTGTGCTTTAGCAAGAGTGCTGCCTGAATTGTCAGAAACAGAAATTTCTCCAAGCCTTGTCAAATGTCATCCGAGGAAGAAAAATGACGCTCAGCTGGCTCAGAATGGCTGATTTAAATCTACCCACTTACAGGTGCGATCTAAAAACATGTCGAGAGAAAAAAAAGATAAAGAAAAAAATGGTGAATGTTTAAATTCTAAAGATAAAATTATTGTATAAAAGACACATTGCCATTAATCCTTCCCCAAATATTCTCCTTCATTTTGAACACACTTATCCCATTATTTTTGTTACTTTCAGCAGCAGTTATGGAAGTCCTGTCCTCTGAGTGTCTGCAGCTGCACTGGTATAGAGGCCTCAGTTGGTAATCATGACTCTGGGGAAGGGCCAGGAGTTTGGTGACACCAGATCCTGTGCATTGCTGGCTGGTGCACCGTACATCTGTGTGAGCCTGCCTTTCTGTTGGAGGGTGCTGGCAGTAGCATTCCTTCATCACACCTCTTAAAGATACTTCATTCATTGTCCCTGGGTTCCTCCCCTGCCTTTTAAAGTTTATTCCATTTGGTTCTCCTAATGTGCTTGAGAGTTAGTTTCTTCATTTTATTCATATTTTCGAATCTGTTTCTTTTCTTTCAACATGGCAAACGCAGGTGCTACCTTGTGATGGTTGCTGCGCCTGAAATCTTTTGCTGCCTGCTCATTCTTCACCACAGTGCCTTGTTTCCTTGTGCATTTTGTGTCTTTCAAACTGTTAGGCATTCTTTAGATCTGGCATGCCGCTGTCTTCCTGCACAGAAGACTTTGGACAACTTGCACTCCTCAGGTAGAGATCACTGCAGAGTTTGTTCAGGTTAAGTTCTTCACGTAAGCTTCTTTTGTTTTTGTTTTGTTTCATTTTTGCCACACAAGTGGGTAAGATTTACCTGGAAACCCATGATTAAATTAAAAAAAAAAAGACCTGGTTGAGATCCTCACGGATGACTTGCTCCCTTTGTTGGAGCTGAGCTTCCCGGCTGTTCTTTCCATGCAGTGGTGTACCTCTAGGAGGTGTGGTCCTCAGAGGTCCCAATCTCCCACCTTGAAGGTCCCTGGGCTTGCTTTCTGTGTTCTCTTCTCATGCAGGCATTGGTAAGAAGTACAAAGAGTGTAAGATTTCTCACCTACATTTTTTCTACTTCCAAGTTACCAGGTTTTATGGGTTCTGATAAAGGACATGAAGAACAGTTTTGCTTGTTGGTTTGTTTTTGGTTTGGTTAATTATAGGCATAGGTGTAACCCAAGCGCTAGCGATTTGCATTTATTCTCCCAGCCTCTGATTCCTCAAAAGAGGGAGAGATGGCTTCTGTGTACAAAACACAGGGGCTGCAGTGCTAGAGAGGAATGCTGAGTTTAGGGAGTCTCAATATTTTATAGTGGCCATATAAACATGAATGTTCTTTGCTCCAAAGAAAGACGTTATCTTAGTTATATTGGACATAGGCATGGCTGGTCTTTGATCTGTCAGGAGTCACTATCTCCATCTTCCAAGTCTGTTTAGTAAACAAACATTCTTGAAAAGATAGTTCAAGAGAAAGGGCAGCTAGTGCCTTTTTCACAAGACATTTAGAAACCCAAAAGGCCCACAGAGAATTATCTCCTAAAAGTCACCAAAATGGATGGTCAGGGTGCAGCAGATACACTTAGAATAAAAGTTAAGATAACCACAGAGGATTCATTTTTAACTTTTGCAGCTTCATTAATTTCTTGGTAATAAAACATTTTGTACATTTTATTCATAATTTTTAAAGGCACAAGGATTCATAGATTTCTAATCTGCTATTGCTAGAAATTGAAGCTATGAAGTTAATTATTATAAACTTATTTTTTAAACTATACTTTAATTGGTATATGAGCTGTAGACAATTCCTTTGTATTTACTCCCTTTTCCGCTTTCATATTACAAGACATAGATTTTCCCTTTTTTAAAAAAGAACATTTTTTCTATGCAAATGAAGGCTCCAACCTTGTATTTTTTATAAAAATCATTTCCTATACAAGCACTTGTAAAGTCTTGATGCACATTTTATTCTTCAGGAATAAAACTGCATTAAATTTTGTCTCTCATTTGAGATACTTTTCTTTTGGTTGCTTGGGACAATGTTGGAGTTGAAAATATTGCTTAATTTTACTCCTTTCACTTATATTTCATGCTCTCACATACTTCCTTTCTCCTGAGCGCCATGGCCTCTCCTCTATGGCCAGCTTGTTGAAGTCAGGACATAGGTGGGCGGTAAGACCATACTTGGAAGTTTAAGTATATATTTTTAATTATTTGGGGTGGTTTACCTCTTACTTTTCTGTTGACGAAAATAGTTGTATTTGGTAGCAAGAAACAGAATAAGTGCCATTTTATATGAATAGAAAGTCTTTCAAATCCAATTGATCCAGAATTGAGTAGTTTTCGACTTAACTCTTGAAATATTTTTTGCCACTATTGGTAAGATAACAGAGTTTCCAAAAGATCACCACCATGTGTTTACAGGTTATTTCAGAGCGGCCCTGTCACTCTTTCCAGATTCCACCATCTTTAGTTTTGTGTACAGAACTAATGACATTTGGAAAAGTCATGACACGTTTTTGCAACATGGGGCACTAGCTGATTTTTGGAAGTGCTGGAGTCAGTCACATCTATGTTATTGCTACGTCACTTGACAGCTGTCAGTTATAGCTGAAGACTTTACAACAAGATGAAGATGGAAGACCAAACTGCGTTTTTGTTGCTCGTCAAGTTTGTGAAAAGTTTTGTACAGTTTATGGTGACAGTGCTGTACAAGAATGTCAGTGCCAACAATGGCTCACAGAATTCCATGCTGATCATTCTGAGCTCAGTGGTGCTCCGCTGTCAGGGAGGCCCACGGAGGCTGATGATGACAAAATAAAGGCGTTGATTGGGTCAAACTCACGTTACACAGCAAGAGAATTGCAGAACATTGAACATCTGTCATTCAGTCACTCAAGACCACCTGAAGAAGCTGGGACACATAAGCCAGCTCCATATTTGGGTTCTGCATGAACTCAAAGAAGTTTATTTCATAACATATATAAACCTCTGTGATATGCTCATCAAACAAGAGGAAAAAGACCCTTTTTGAAGTGACTTTAACTGGTGGTGGGAAGTAGATTATTTACAACAATGTGGTGAGCAAACAACCTTGATTCTGACATGATGATTCACCTCAAACGTCACCAAAAGCTGACATTCATCAGAGGAAGGTTATGTTCTTCGTGTGGTGGGATTTTAAAGGTATCAAGCTTTTCAGAATTCTATCATGGAACCAAATAATCAATTCAAATGTGTACTGTGGGCAGTTGGACAGTTCAAACGAATCCATCATCCAGAGATGTCCAGAGCTTGTTAATTCTGAAGGACTCATGTTCCATCATGACAATGCAAGACCACACATGAGTTTGACGACCTATGAAAAGTCATCGATGCTTGGATGAGATGTGTTGCCACACCCACCATTCTCACTTGACGTTATGCCATCAGACTTGTTTTGCTGACTGAAAACTCCTTATGGGAAATAATATTCAATACAGATAAAGCTGTGAATCAGCTCCTTGCTCAGTTTTTTTGCTAATAAAGACAGGTCCTTCTATGAATGAGGAATTGCAAAGCTTACTACAAAATGGCTAAAGCTTATGCAACAAAATGATCAATGTAACCATATATGTTTGTTTTTTATATAAATAAAGGACCGTTAAAAACCATAGAGAAAACACATGATGATTTTTCTGACAACCTCATAATTTCCACATTTGGGTGAATACCGATGCCCAGATTTAGGAATTGTTCATCCAGTGTCATAGTTCTGAAGAGTAAAGAGCGAGGTAGAGACCTAATCCAGGGTTTTTTCTAAATTTGACACTTTCGCATGATGTTAAGTTTTCCCAAATTGTCTTTCATGGAAGTTTTAAACGAAATGTCTATATGTATTCCTCTAAACAAGGATCAAATAATTTAGGAAATGCTGGCTTAAAAATTCAAAGTGTTTTAAAAAATATACTCTGGATTTTAACCTATTATCTATATGTGTTTTGTACCTATCTTACCTCACTGTGGATCCTCTCGGTTTACTTTTTCATAACATTTTTGGATGAACAGAAGTTTTAAATTAAATTTTAGAATAATTTGCTAATTTTTTCTAGTCTAAGCTTTTAATGTTTTAGAAATTCCGTCATACTTTCAAACATTTTCATATATTTTCTACTAATGTTTTCCTTTTTACATTTTATTGACAATATGCTGTATTGATAATGTATTATTCCTGGACTGATTTGAGGATGTAGTGTGAGGTAAGGATCTAACTTTATTTTTCCCTGAAAATTATTTGTGCTATTTGACCACTGACTTTCAAAGATCATTTCTATCATGTGTAAAATTTCCACACATGCGCAGTCTGTTCTCGCCTTGCTATTTCTTTCCATTTGATTACTCTGTTTCTCCTACCAATGTTACTTGCAACTGGAAAGATAACAGGAAACAATGTAGCTGTCAACAGAGGATTAGATGAACAAATAATAATGTATTCATACAGGTAAATACTATACAGCAATCAAAATAATTGAATATTAGCTATATATGTTCAAGTCTCATAAATATAGTGGTGAATTTCTCTCTCTAGATCAATTAACAAATGAGTATCTGGAGGTGTTGTATCACATTTTTATGAAAGTGTAAGATACAGAACACAGTATAGGCCTTGTTTGGGAATACTTGGAAATAAAATAAAGATACTAATAAATGCATAACATTTCATGCACATTTAGAATTATGTTTAGAGATGGAAGAAGTATGTTAGGAAAAGGGACATGCTGAGGCCTCAATTACATCTATAATATGTTTCTCTTAAGCTGGGATGTGGGGCTGTAGTTTTATTCTTTATGCTTTCTTATACACTAAAGTTTTCCTAATGTTACTGCAAATACTGCTACTACTAATAATATGAGATGTCTTTATTGCAGTAGTTTTCAGAGCTTTTAATTTGCTGATAAGCCTTGTCTTTAGCCCAGAAGGAAGCATTCTATGAGCATTTCCCAAATTTAATTGACTGTGAAGTCTTTTTCGCCAAGAACACCTATTGGTGCCCTGGGAATTAGTATCACTTTATAGCTCCCAGGTTTGGAATATTACATTAGATCATACTGCTTATAAGGATAAGTCCAAGGACCAGTGTGTTTTCAGTGTGTCATCAAGTTACAAAAATGCTTTAAACTCAGTGGGATGAAAAGGGAGGTGTTGTACATGTGCCACTTTCTTCAAGTTTTCTCAATAGCCCTCTGACTACAATGTGTTGGGCACACACTTCTCCCTCCCCACTCTGTAGGGAAAGCTGGATTCTTTCAAATAGGGAAATCCACAAAGTACACCCAGTACTGTAGCATAACCTCTTTTTTGTCTTCTAAAGTAGAGTGTGAGTGGCACTAAATGTCGAGAACTATAGGAGTACGAGCCACTCCCGGCATAAATTGATCATTAGGCAGTTGCTACAAATGGCTTATGTTTACCTTATCAAAAAGTCCTTCCTATGAGGGACCATAAATACCAGTTGACGGACTATTTTCTTTGTAATGGAAATCACTGAAAGGAGACATTAGTTCTTCTTAATATATAAATGAAGTGGATTCCTTCCTTTATTTTGCGACAGGAATGCTTTGTTTGGCAGGCTTTGCACATATTTAAAAATAAAGAATATATAAATAAAGCAGCTGATTTGACCTGGCAAGCTTCAATTCCAATTCAACGTCCTTTCCTTATTTATAAAATATGGTGAAAATATTGGCTTTTAGAAGCTGATATTCCCTGGGTGTGTTAAGTGTGGAAACACTTTTTGCGTTGTTCTTATTACTGCTCTTAACAAAAGAGACAGACAGAGAGAGGAGAGAGAGAGAGAGAGAGGAGAGAGAAAGATGGGCCAAGTTATTTTAAGTTTTTTGTTTTTTTTTTTTAAGATTGTGACCCTGAATGGGGACCATAGGCCTGGTGCTCACTAGGATAAGTGCTACTACAGTCTTGCTTGGGGCTCATAAATCAATCTTGCATTATTTGGAGTAAGTGTGGACACTCCAAAATGAATTTAGAGGGAAATGTGACCATGTTTCTGGGCACAAGCTGGGTAGAGAGAAGGCTGTGATCGTGTGTCCAAAAAGTCTAATCTGCTCCTCTAATGAACGGATTCGTCCCTCCAGTAGAACGCGAGTGGCCAAAAACTTTGGAGTGCGAGAGGTAACGGCAGAGAAAACGAGAAGCTGTGCATGAGAGACCGGCCTGCTGCTCCGTGATTAAGAGAGAGGGGCCCCGGGGGTCAGCTCCCCATAGGTACAAACAGATGTTTGCGCTGTTTCACAGCTGCTAAATATGATATAAATCCAAAGAATTTTTCTTGTTTTTATAAAGGAAAAAAAAATACCCAGACAGCAAATTTTTGGTCATTCAGATACTCTTACCAAGTGACATCTGGTTTCTGTCCTGCTTATTTAAGCAATCCTTAAAAAAAAAAAGTGTTTGCCAAGGGGAGTAACTCTAAACTTTGAGTCCTTCGCCATACACAACAGCACAGTTTAAGTTACAGTGCAGCACGCAGAGTTTATTATAAGCAATGTCGTTCTTTATTTCTTCCCTAGCAAGTTTTACTTTTAAGAAAATGGGCTCGATATTATGTAATTAGTTAAGGGAAATCTGTGATGAAGTTACATGGAGAATGTCCTGGGATCCCTAGCCTCGTGATGCAGAGAGGATGAATTAATTGCTTCCATATGGTCGGACACGGGGCGGGGGTGGAGAGCAAAGCTAAAACTACACAGTTACCTAGAGCAGCGTGTCAGCAGTCCAGCCAGGCGGGATCTGACTCGCGTCAAGGTAGGAGAACAGGAGAGACAGAAAGATGCAGCAGCGACAGACAGGTTGGAGATCAAGGCAGACATAATCCCAAGTCTTGGCTAAATCTTAAGAACAAAATGCTGGTCCATTATGCCTTCAGGTTTACACACAGAAATTAGCTCTTTCTTATGCTCAGCAGTAAATATGTTTGAGTTGCTCGTCCCCTTCGGATGTGTCTTTTTTGAAGGGCTCAAGTCGAGTAAGCCACCTACTGGAACCGTACCACGTCTCTTCTGGGGTGCCTTCTGTGTATCTTCCACCTGAATGCTTTCAGCCTTTGTCGGGAACAATCATCTACTGTTTTTGAGCCTAGCAATCCCCAACTTCTGGGCTCCAGGTTTTGTGAAAGATATTTTTCCATGGACTGGGTTCAGATGGGGTGAGTAGGTGAGTGCGTTTGGTATGGTCCAAGTGCCTCAGCTACACCTCTGATCAACAGGTGTTAGATTCTCACTAGGGGCACACAACCTCCATCCCTCTCATGCACAGTGCAGAGCAGTGTTCATCCTTCTATGAGGACTGAATGCCACTACTGTTGATCTGACAAGAGGCCGAGCTCTGGGGGTAGCGTAAGCAATGGGGAATAGCTGTAAATACAGATGAAACTTGGTTTCCTGGACAGTCCCTCACCACCCTCAGTAAGGGCTGGGTCTTCAGAGGCCAGCACCAGTATTGGGTGGCAGCTTTGTGGTTGTAGATCCCTGCTATAGCACTTGCATTCCATGTCTCTTCCAGAGATGGGCTAATACAGAAAATACACTAATTCCAACTTGTCAATTAACAGCATTCCTTATTTGGAATTTTCTATTATTATGTAGCCTGATAATGGAATCACAGTCTGATAATACTCAACCTGGACCCAGGAATCTGTAGCCACAATTTGACAAGGCCAGCAGCCCTGGAGACCCCTCTCCTATAGGCTTGCTTAGCTTTGAACAGTGTTCAAAAATCTGTCCTGCTGGACTCACCCAGCAAGAAGCTAGCAGATTTCACAAGTCTTTCTTTGGCTTCTTAAAACTGATCATTTTGAGTTACTAAGTTCTTGACGCTTTGTGACACAGGGTCTGCCTGAGCTGAATTTGCAAGAAGATAGTCGTTTTTCCCATTGGAGTTTACTTTGTAAAGTTCAGATACAAGTTCAATCGTGATGTATGAAAAAATCTTCAGTTTCCTCACTGAGGTGAGTTCCTTGGTTCATTTAGGATTCCTTTTCACTCTTCCCCAGGAACCTTGGCTTCCTTTAGATTCTGTAATGAAGTTGACCTCAAAGCTCAAGCATCCATCATGTCTGTGTTTACTAACTTTAAGAAACTTGTCATGTCAAGCCATCCCATAGGTGACTTCCTTGCTGGGTGATCCGGGTGGAGGCTCAATAAAAAGGGTTCATGAAATTGTGGCTGCAGATTCCTGGGTACAGGTTGGGTCTCAACTGCACTCAGCTGTATCCCCATGCCTGGGTTCCCGGGGCCGAGTTCTCCGTAGGACTACCAGCTTCCTAGTGAGGTTAGCAAGACCAACTATGAAAAGGAAATATGAAGCTCCTCATTTCTTGAGAACCAGGAATATTTAGATTGTGCAAATCCCTGAACCCTTAAATGGATTTAATCAGCCCAATTCACATCATAAATATCACGTTGCAAGGACACACATGTGCTGGAGCAGATAAGGAGATTGCGTTTAACTTTTAAATTTGCAGCGATTATGGCCTGGGGGAAGGGGCACCTATTTTTCTTGGACACTCCAGGGACCTCATGCCAGGAGGAATTCTGAGGAGGGGCGTCAGATTGAATAAGTTTGGAATCTTCATTTAGAAGGGAGCATTTTCCTCTCCATTGTGAAAGATCTTGCATTCCACCTCTGAAAACCCTACCAGAGCATCCTAGCTCTCTGTCCTGCATGTTTCTCCTTGGCTCTGTACAGGATCCATTCCAGTTTTGTATCTTTTCTTCACCCTATCTTTCCTATATTCCATTAATCCCTCTTTCTCTCCCTCTCTCCTTCCTTTCTCCTTTCTTCTCTTTGAGTAGCCTATTTAGTACTGAATCCCCATTCAACTCCATCTAAATACAGGAGGATAACTTGAAGCTGAAAGCTCTGTTGTAATTAAACTTATTATTTTGAAGTAATTACAGATTCAAAAAATAACGCAGGTGAGAGCTCATGTATACGTTACTTTTCCCAATGGAAACATCTTTTTTTTTTCTTGCCTGCAAATTTTTAATTATTCAAGTAACAAGTTGGTATCTCCTGTGAGAAAACTTACAGGGAATTCCATGTAATATATTAGTGGTCGTGCCTTTCCTCTGCCCTATTGCTAATCCATTGTTTTCATTCTCCCCCCACACACTATTTTTATTAATATGCAAATGTAATACATAGTATTTAAAATGAATGTAGGTGTTTCGTACACGTGTGTATCATATCAACTTTACAATCCCTTCCCATTTTTTACCCTCCCACCCCTTCCATATTCCTTCCTCCAACTCCAGCTATCACTTCGTATAGTTCCAAAGAATGTCTGTGTTCTGGATTTTCCAAGTCAGAGAAACCATACATTGTTTAACATATTAAACTTCTGCACCTAAGTCATTTAACTTAACTCACCACTCAAACTCAGCTTCCTATTCCTTGAATGGGTTGCAGTAGTTAAATCTTGATACATCTTCTCGGAATCCAACCAATCCCTTTAATGGGATATTTACCAAAAGTTTTTTTCTATATTTTGCTATATCTTTGTTGTTATTGTTAAACCTAGCCTTACCCACCAATTCACATTAGAAAATAACTACAAGCATGTAGTTCAAAAGACTAGTAAATTTGGGAAAGAAGGAAAAAAAGTTAAATTTCAAATGCCTTAGCTAAATACTAGAAGGTACATACTTATACATTCACAGGGTTATCTTTACATCAATCAGTTTTCTTAGGTTAAATTTTCATACGTGACCTAATAAGTGAATTGCCACAATAAAACAAAGTTAAAACTATATAATATTGCTACATTAAATTAACTTAAATCTATACCACATAAAAATACTGAAAGTGACAGATATGAAGGCAAATTTAGTTATTTCAGAATTTTTCTAACTTTCATAACTTATTTACTCAGATTTCACTGATTACTAACACACTGTTTTCTCAGCTCATTCTCCTCTAGCTGTTGTCACTTTTTCTCTGGGGTCACTGGTGTCGCTGGACTCCCTTTCACTTTCTAAGTTTCCTTTAAGTATTCTCTGCAATACTGGTTCAGTGGCTGCAAATTCCTTTAAGCTGTCTATATCGTGGAAAGTTTTAAATTCTCCCTTTAAATTAAAAGATAATTTTGCTGGATATAGCAGTCTTGGTTGGCATTTATGTTCTTTTAGTGCTTGGATGACATTGCTCCTTGATCTCCTTGCTTTTAGAGTTTGGATTGAGAAGTCTGCAGTTATCCTGATGGGCTTATCTTTGTAGGTCACCTTCTGTTTTTCTCTTATCGCTTTTAGTATTTTTTCTTTGTGTTGGGTTTCTAGAGTTTTAATTATGATGTGTCGTGATGAGGATCTCTTCCGATCAAATTGTTTGGTGTTCTGTATGCCTGCATAGTACCATGTTCATTCCTTTTCTTAGATTTGGGAAATGTTGTGTTCTTCTCTAATTTCTTGTATTGTCTTCATTATCTTCTGATATATTTCTTCTCTGGTCTCCTCTAGTTGCTTTTCAAGGCTTGCTTTTTGCTTAGCTATGTGTTGGTGTAGCTCTTGCACTGTCTGTTTTATTTCCTGCTTTAATTCACTGATTATCTGGGCCCAGAAGTTACCATCATTTTTGCCCTTTTCTTTGGATTTTGCAATTTCCGTATCCCTGGTATCATCTTCTGGGGTGTAAGATCTTTTTGTAGGAGATTTGTAACCACGTTTCCCCATTTCTTTGGTCTCCTCTAATTGCTTTTCAAGGCTTGCTTTTTGCTTAGCTATGTGTTGGTGTAGCTCTTGCGCTGTTTTATTTCCTGCTTTGCTTCCTGCTTTATTTCCTGCTTTAATTCCTGCTTTAATTCACTGACTATCTGGGCCCAGAAATTTCCATCATTTTTGCCCTTTTCATCTTTGGATTCTGCAATTTCAGTATCCCTGGTACCATCTTCTGGAGTGTCAGGCCTTTTTGTAGGAGATTTGTTACCACATTTCCCCATGGTTCTGTTACCTTTGGTTGTTTCTTAGGCTGAGGTTCTGGCCTCTGGACCTTCCTTTGTCTGTGGATGCCGACAGCTCAGGGCCACACGGAGTCGGCTGCTTCTTTCCTCCTCTTCCGATGTGACTTCAGAATTTCTGACCTGCCCGCAGCCTCTTCTCCATTGTTGTGTGCTCCGTCCTCTCCCAGCTCTGTCAGATGTTCAGGTCTCAGTGACCTTTCCTCTGTCCGCATCTGCCTGCAGCTCCAGCCATTTCCAGCCTGCCGTGGCTTTCTGGGCCATGGGGATTTTTTTTCCTCTGCTTTCGATGATCCTTCAGAATTTGTGGCCTCCCCCTCGCCTCCTTTCAGTTGTTGGGGATGCTCCTCTCTTTCCTAGCTACACCAAACACACTTTTTCTAACTAAATTCTTGACTTTTTAAGCATGTCGATAAGGAGACATTGTGCAGTGCTGTTACTCAGCCTCCATCTTGACCTCCAATGGAAGCATCTTGATAATGTATCACACGCTATCACAGCCAGGATACTGATATTACTGTAGTCAAGACACAAAATACTTCAAATTCTCCATGAAGAATTCCTGTTGCCCTTTGATAAGCTACACCAATTGTCGTCTAAAGACCCTGGGATACAGTGGCCAGGTTACGCAGTACTTGCATATGTAGCTTTTGAAGAAGCTGCCGAGCTGTTGTCTGGAGTGGCTGCAGCATTGTCTGTTCCCACAGTGTTTTGGAAGGGATGGAATCTGCCTGTGTTGCTGATGTCACTTTCTCTTCTTTGAACCCATCTTGTAGCATAGTGACAGCTCACTGTAGGTTTAATTTTTGTTTCCGACTCACTGAGGAAGCTGGACATGTTTTTATGTGCTTACTTGCCACCTGTATGGTCTCTTGATGAAATGTCTTACAATGTCTTGTCCAGCTTGTATTGAAGGTTTATTTACTCCCCCCAAAAACCTATGTCATTTCATTGTCAGAAAGACTCAAAAGCCATTTTTGATTAGTGCATGTTAATTGGATAGAAGAAATGGTGCCATTTTGGAATAGTCATAGGTGCACAGTGCACACTTTGATTACTCCTCTCCCGTCACCGCTTCTCTCTTCTCCTCCTCCCTCTGACTCTCTCACTCTAAGCTTCTCTTTTGCTTTGATATCATCTCTTTCCTCTCTAATTACTTTAGATTCCAGATGTGAGAGAGAAATGTATATTTGGCTTTTTGAGTCCAGCTTATTTTGCTTAAATGTCTCCATTTCCACTCGTTTTCCTGTAAATAGCTTGATCTATGTCCTTCTTCATGGCCAAATAATATTCTATGGCTTGTATATGCCACATCCTCATTATCAATGCCTATGCTGATGGGAACCTAGGCCATGTTCATAGCTCATTTGTTGTGAATTTTGCCACAATAAATAAATAGTTCTTTGTGGTAATATCAAGGAGTGGTAGTGCTGGACCCCATGTCCCTGTTGTTAGTTTTGTTGAGGAATCTTCATACCAGTTTCCATGCTGGCTGTACTGATTTGTATTTCCACCAGCAGTACAGGATTCCTTTGCCATGTTTTCATTGGTATTTATTGTCTTTTGTAGACTTGGTGATAGACATCCTAAGTGGGGTGAGATGGAATCTCAATGTGGCTTTGATTTGCATGTCTCTGGTGCAAAAATGAATTGATAAAGATAAGTTGATTGACTCTTATGATAATTGGAAAAGCCACATAGCTCCTATGAGAAAGGCTGGGTGTGAATTCCAGCCTGCGTGTTTCTACCTGGGTTTTAGCCTCTAATTTCTGTTCCTCATTCCTCAGCATTTTCCCTCTTTGCCTATCCAAGATCCTTTCCTTTCACCACCAGTGCTTGGTACTTGGCCAGATAATTGACATGGCTTCTGTTGCTATGGCAACGGTAGGGGATTCTATATGTCCCACTCTAGAGCCGAATTCTAAACCTACCTCAAGTTTATTGTACACATTCTCATGGCAACTGAACTCGTTATTTGCCAAGTCAGACTCTCTAACTTCTACCTATGCAAAAGCTCTCTCCTCCTGGTCTTCTTTTCTTTTGGTTATAAAACTGCCATCTTTGTTGTCATCAGTTAAAAATCTTTGCTTCCCGCCTTGCTTTTCTTAAATAGCACCTTTCCTTCCACTTAGTCATGAGTGGCATGTCTTGCACAGATTTCCACTCCGTTTCCTCCTCCTAGGGATCTCCAAGGTTCACCATCTTGCAGGCCCTCGCGTCTTTGTTGCTGGAGTGGCATCCGCACCGGCTCACGGCCACTGCTCCCTTCTAGTTTTCATGAGTCTCATCTTAGACATTGGTGTGACGCTTACCCTGAAGCTGGGAATTGCCCTTGCTATACTCTATACGAAAGACTCAGTAGGTCCTGTTTGTACAATGATTAATGTACAAAGTCCTCAGTCTGCTCAAAGGCCTACTGCAAAATGACACTGATCTGTCCTCCAATTTCCAGTCACATTTGTTTTGCAATGTGCTCTGCAGCTTCTGCTGTGCCCCTCCTCGTGCTATCCTATTGTAATTACTTTGTACCAACACCCTTGGCGCAGCTTTCCAGGCCCGTCTCACAGGCAACCTCTTCTGAAAGTCTTCTCTTGAGCCTTTGAATAGGGGGCATCTTTCATCCTTTCAAAGATGAGTCATCATGACAGTTCTCTTGCCTTTTAATTGTATAATGATCTTGAAGGCAAAAACCATGTTACTCACTTTTATGTTCTTTGCCATGCCAGACAAAGTACTGGGCTCGTGATGGGTCTTCAGTGTTTATGGACTTGGGTTTTGTAATTGACCGTTCAAGGATGGGGGTTTCTAGTAAGATTAGTTCTAAGTTACTTTGTTATGAATTATGAGGTGTACCTTTACTGAACCCTCTTTGATATTTTGATTGGCCTGGATAAGACATATCACTGACCTTAATAGAGGCCATAATCACCCACTAAGTATTCCTCTCCCACTTGTCATTAGGATGACATGGAAAAATGGGGAGAAGTAATTTCCAAAGCTAGTTTTCTGAGCATCAGCCTATTACAGATGAGATTCCATAAGATATTTTTTGCCTAGGATAACATGTGAACAATATTCTTTAAAATGTGCTGAGGTGTGTCTATGGTGGGCGTGTTCTGCCTTACTGGAAGATAGAATATTTCTGGAAAAAATCCAATTAAAATCACGTTCTGTTAGTTTATAAAGAGTGAAATCTATTCTAATGGGTTGAGAAATACTTCTGTCAATTATTAGCTACATATGTGTTCCTACAGTTTTGTAAACTTTGAATTAGAAGACAAGAATACAAGGGTGGCTTTTGAAGTTCTTACCACAGAGGTCTCTGTGGGTGCCATGTAGAGGAACGGGTACCTGAGAGCATCTAGGCCCAGCAGATTCTGGGTTCTGGCATGTAATTTCCAATTTGCAGAGCCATTTTTCATGGAGCATACAAGAATGTGGCTTTACAGCCCATATAATTTAGCAATTATATCCAATAAATGAAAATGACATCACATCCCTTGGACTTGAGAGTCTAAAATTGCAGAAAGATGCCAGGGAAGAATGTTCAGGGTGATTATTAGGGCCACTAGTCATTCATGGCTGTTTCTGGAGACTGGATGACAGTCCTATGAATATAAATAATTCCCAGCCATGGAAACAAGCAATAGCTTTTTTTTTTTTTTGCATCCAGCATATATTAAACACCACCATCCCAGCAATAAATTCTACAGTGTAGATTTAGCCTTCACTCATTTTCTTTCACTCTCTGTTTTCTTCTTTTCCAAATATATCCTCCATTCTCTTTAGTAAGATTTACTACTACTAATTCCACGTTGGAAGAGGAGGTTGTAAAGTACTGAGTTAAGAGAACAGGTTTAGGGTCAGGCATGCTAGTTTTAAGCCTGACTCTACAATTTCCCAGCTGGATCCTCTTGTACAAATAACAGGTCTAGGTGCCAGTTTTCTCATATGTAATATGGGGATAATAATCACATTTATCTCATAGGGCCTTAGTGGGATTGCATGAAGTAATGTGTGAAACTTAGTCTAGCACGATGTAAGTACTCCATAATTTTATCATTGTTAGTTATTAATCTTTGTTTTGTAATTATAACTTATTCAGAATAGAAATGTATTGGTTTGATCTTCATACCTAAAGATCTACCTACCAGATGTAATGGAAATATTCCCCAAAACAGAAAGAATAAAAGTCCTGCAAAATTCATTCAAATTTAGCATATAACACTGGGTTGTTGGGGCTCTATACAAGATCCTTAAAGAATACCCATGTAATATTCTGAGTTAGCAGTTGTGCTACTTAGGGTTCTCTAGAAAAAACAAAATTAATAGAAAAATTTATGTGTAAAATTATGGGAGACTATTCATTAGGAATGATTGTAGAATCAGAGGTGGAAGAGTCTAAAATGGCCGTCTCCCCATGGGCGAGCCAGAGGATTCGGTGGCTGCTCAGGCACGAATATGGAAACCACAAGACAAGGGGATCAAGGATGTAACACCAGCCCAAGTTTGAGGGCCAGAAAGCCCACAGTGGAATCAATTACCAGAGTGTGATTGGTGGAGACCCACATCCGAGGCATTGGTGAAGACAAGAGCTGTACCAGGAAAAAGGGGGAATCCTGCTTCTTCCCCTTTTATTGCATTCAGACTACAGGCTAGTTGGATGGTGCCACCCACAACTGGGTTGGGTCTCGATTTGTCAATCATCCGTAGACCCACCCAAAAGTGCCTCGCAGATCTGCTTAACCCCTCCAAGTTGACAAAGTATGATTCGTGGTCACAGATTCCACCTTATTCACCTCCCCAACATTGCCTGGCCACCTTTCTATGCCAGAAATGTGCTGGAAATGTGTTCTCTGCCCTGGTACCCATCACAGTCAATTTTGCAAGTAAAATCCATTCACTTGAATGCTTCCCCACTTGTTTTCCTCAGGTAGCAAAATTCACACAGTAGTAAAGTGGTGGTGCTTGAATTTGGAGGTCAAACTTAGAGTTTCCCCCACTGGGCTTCTATCTTTGCAGGTGACAGAGTCTTCATCGCTAAAAATTAAAACCAGCGAGTGTGGCCACTGTGGATGGATCTGGTCCTGCTCCAGGAAGAGGCCTGGGAGTTGCCTCTGTTGACCTCTGCAGAAATATGTGGTCACATGCTGGAGTTGCAATGGCTCCTCTGGGGATACAAAAGAATGGTCAAGGTAGGAGAAGTGAGGGGTCCTGCTCCCGGTGCTAAGCGTGTCATCCTGCAGAGAAGAAAGGAGCTGGGAAAATATCCATTGGCCTGTTTGTAGATGAGCGGCCAGCTGTAGCTTCATTGCAAAAAAGTGTTAGAATTAATCTCGGCCATCTGTTTCCATTTTGCTCAACTGCTACATCAGGCACCACAAAATAAATAATGAATTAAATGTCCCACTCTCTAACTCTCAGAGACAGCGCTTGGAGAATGGAAAAATATTCATTTGCAGCAGGGCTGGAGGGTGACGGGGTGGGGGGAGAACCAGGGCGACCAGGGAATAATTAGCATCTCGAAACTTCTGCAGTTGGAATAGCAATGAAAAGAGCAGTGTTGACTATAAAACCGTCTGTTCTTGGCATCACTCGATTAGCCTATTTCTTTTTCTGCCCCTGAAGCTGTCTTTAGTGACACTTACTGATAAGAGCCCATCAGAACCGTGGCCGAATTCCTGATGGGCTGAACCTGCCAACAAACTGCTCAGCCCTCCAGATGTTGCTGCTTTGGGGGAAAAAACGCAATAAACCAGGCTCACCCTTCCTCCAGGGGTGAGCACCAAGGCCGTCAGCTATGGAAAATTGCCGCTCAGCCCCGTGGACAATGCACACAGACGAGGGCTTGGCCCTTCTTCTTACTGGTGGAACAGCCAGCCACGGAGCCTAATGCAAGCATTGTAGCTGGCAACCATTCAAAATATGACTATATGTTGCAGTGGTTCAACAAAAGGAGGCCTTTTGCTAGGGGGAATGAAAGTCCCAGAGTGAGTTTCAACATCTAGCTGGAGAAGGTTGTAAAGAGGGTTAAATATGGATCACACATGATTTTCTTATGTGGAACATTTCTCCACCTTTTGTGTTTCGGATTCCAGTCTTTTGGGTTATGTAACAAATCAGAAAGATGCTGTAGTAAACAGCCTCATGGCACATCCTACCCATCCATGAATAATATCCAGGGAGCACGCGCCGTCCTAGGACAAGACGAACTCGAGTGATTTAGCTCTTGTCCTCAGACCAGAGTGTCCCAATCTTTCTCAGCACAGGACACACTTGTGACCTTGCTGAGAAAAAAAAAGTATGAAAATGTGTCACTGTCCTTTTTCCCTGAGCCAGACCCTCAGCCAGCTGTCTGGCCATCCAAACCTCTGTCCCTGCTTTCATTTCATGAGGTCAAGTTTACTCAGAATGCCTGGAAGTAAGGCAACCTCAACCCACCTCAACTCATGGTGTAATACTAAAGCAAATCTTTTGGCTAGCTGGTTGTGAGTGTAAGGGCTATTGGTGAGTTAAACATTTATTTATACATTCAACTCATGAGTTTTGTCTCATATACAAGCTTAAAAATCACATCTTTCATCCCATGGTGTATTACTATTTTAGAAGTAATTACTTGACCTGACAAGATCATTTTTGTTTGAGCTCTTCTCTTGCATCTTGGAGAAAACCAGGAAGCTGCGAAGACCGTGTCACTATAAGACCTCATCTGCAAATTGCCATATATAGTTCTCTGGAAATGGTTTCCCTTGTTTCTATTTCGTTTTTTGGATCTGAATGTTACTACTGTCACTGAGAATTTTATCCGAGCCACACCCACCTTTGGCGTAGCATTGGGATTTCTCTCCTTAAAAATAAAATCATGCTACAATCCCCACAATTTAACCACACAAGAAAAAAATACTTTTTTTCTTTGAGACAAGATCTCGCTCGGTAGTCCAGACTGATCTTGAACTCACTACAGAGTCCAGGATAGCCTACAACCACCATGCTGGCTTATTTGGTTCTGGAGAATTGAACTCAGGGCCTTGTGCTTACTAGGCAAGTGCTGTGACCACTGTGCTATTCCTCCAGCCTCATGCAAGAAGAATATTGAAATTCCTATTAATGTGATACTCAGTGTGTAGAGTTATCAAATTACCTGAAATAAGCAAATCTTTGATTTTTTTGTTTTGTTTTGTTTTAAAAAGCTGCTCGTAGAGGGTGATTCATAGGTACAGGGGTACAATTCGGCTGGGAGGAATAACTTCTAATGTTGTATTGCATAGTAGGATAAATATGGTTGAAAATAATTGAGCATTTACACAAAGAATGGTAGACACACGAATTCCCCCGATCACTACACATTATGCACATATATTGAAATGTTATACTGCACCCCATAAATATGTGCAATTTCTATATGTCCATTAATTTAAAAAAAAGCTGTGCACATTAGATGATTTCCACAAGCCTCCAGTCTAGCATTGCTGGTGGCCATTTTGGCTCAGTGAATCACCAACCAATAGCATTTGTTATTCAGAATAAAGTAACTGTGGATGTATTCCCATGATATGGGGACACGTGGCAAAGGCTCAAATACAAAATTACTCACTTTTAATATACAGGATTTTGAGAAGCTTTGCCTAATATCCAGGCATCTAATGTATAGCACGGCATCACTTCCCCCATGATGTGTTTATTCTAGCGTCTTCACACTCCCGGTCCCTACTCAGGCCGCCAGGAGGGGATGTGTCTCTCGAGGATGGCACCATGCCTCAAGGAGCTGGGAAGTATTAGGTAAGAAACAGTACGTTAGCTGCTGCCTGCCTGTGCTGGATTGAATTCTGCCCAAACCGTAGCAGGACGGGTGTGCACCGAGTGTGACGCACAAGTGGTGTTCAAGTGGCAAGTCCACTAATTTAAACAATCAATGTTTAGGTGCATTTTCAAGTGGCATGCTTCTGGTTTCAGGTAGAGTAGATTTTTGGGGTTGAATAAAAAGCATTATGTCCTTGGTGGTTTAACCCTGGAGGACAAAGGAGCTAGCTAAAACGAAGTGAAGGCCATGAAGAAAAGGAGTTGATAAATTTGAGCTGACAGTGGGTAGCACCTACACTTGCTGGAGAGGGAAATGGGAAAATGGCTTGAATCGGCAAAGGGAAGTGAGCTCACGGTGACAGACAAGAAGCATGGTTATTGTAATGGAACCGACACTGGCTGAAGGTGAGTGCTGAGTGATACCGCAGGTCCATTGGAGAGGAGAAAATAGTCATTTACCTTGGATGGGAATGAGGCGCGCTGGCATCCCGCGCTCATACCAGAGCGTAACCTGAGGGAGATGTGAAAAGAACAGTGTGATTTTGCAAGTGCTGCCATTTCCCTCAAGTCAAGCTTTAGCATGAATGCTAGAGGTCAGCTTGTCATTCCCCTCCAAGTTAGATGTGACTGTATTCAGCTGACTTAGACCTAATTATTTATAACCAAAGTATTATGCTTGGGAGTCAAGTGTTAGTATTGCTGATCAATATATCCGGGTAACTTTCTGTTCCTTTCGTTTAGAATTCCTGCATCTCTGTGTGTTCCGGGCGCTCCTACCTCCGTAAGTACCAGAGGATCCAAATGTCCTTTCTTTCCCATTCATCTGAACTAGTCACGTCTCTGATGTGTATTATGATGACACATTTTGAGTGCTTAGGATTTGTCAAGTGCTTTGCGCACATTAGGTTTCACGGACACCTCACAATTACTGCAGAAGGTGAAGACTAATAGGACTCAGAAGGAAAGCAGGACCAGGAAGTTGGGGCAGCTTGTCCCGGGTTCCACCAAAATTGACTCCATTAGCTTGTAGAACTAGGAGTAGAACCCAGAGAAATGGTCATCCACGGTTGGTTTTCTCCAGGCTAACTTGTTTTTGTGATTGATCAACATATATGTTTATAATACCTGGCCTTTTGAAATAAGGAATCCATGACTTCACAATTAGACTGTTTACAGACAAGGAAGAAATTCTTAAAACTAGAAATGTTTATTTCTAATTGTATATATTTTCATATCACTCTTACTTTATTCAACAGTATCTTTTTGCAGAGTTAATTTGCAGAAAGGAAATAAAGTCCAGGCTCTGGCCTAAGACTCACCTGGATTTGAGTGCTGCCCCATCACTTACCAGATTTGCAACACTGGAAAAATTATTCAACCTCTAAACCTTTACTTGTAAAGTGGGATCATGGCATCCACCTTACAAAAGTGTGAAAGAAACGAGATCAGTTGAAAGATAGAACAAGATAAATGTGACAGGGATTGAAACAGTTGACTGGGGACAGGAAAGCACTATGCTGTAATGATTGACAGGTTTTGAAATTTGATGATGACTGGAAATACGTTGGTGCCTGTAATGGAGAAAAACGGAGGAAGTGAAGACACACAGAGATGCCCAAAATATATGTAGGTAGCAGTGGCCACCAAGCTTTCAGATGGTGTCAGAACCGTAGACGCATAAGTCAAGAGGTAATGTAGATTATTGCCTCGGCATCTGTACCACTTGAGGAGAAAAGGAGAGACAGGAAGAGAACCAGGGAAGACACATCGATTTTGGGGTAAAAAAGAGGAGCCAGGAGAAGTGGCCAGAAGAAAGGGAGGAATCAGAGTAGCAGTGTTCTGAAAATAAAGGGGAAGTTGAACTTGGAAAGCTTTGAGTCAGCTGTTCAGAAGCGCAGTTCCAGGGTGCTGGATAGTGCAGGTGGTGAGAGCGGTGACCTTGAATATGAAGAAAGACTCAGGGAGGAGCTAGAACCTCTCTGGAAGATGTGACATTTTAGGGGGTCTGCAGACACGTGCCGTCGGTGAAAGGGACAGCACACGTACACAGAGTAGACTTCGCTAGGCGGGTTTGCGGAGTGACTGTGGAGTGAAGGCAAGGTTCGCAGCTCCGGATCAGAGAGGCAGAGAGTTGGGATAGACTGCGGAGGCAGCAGGCTTATCCTAGAAGCGTGGGAGAAGCGATGGCGTGTCGAAAGGCCCACATGGAGCAGAAGAAGCAACTTAGGTGGACACCAGGAACTCAGGACTTCTAGAGCAGGCGACGCTGAAGTCAACAGACTGCAGAATGTGGAGGAGCAAAGAGGCTGACCTTCATAGCGGAGAGCTGGAGGAGGAGGGAGCAGTGAAATGCCACCAGGCATTGCAGAAGCAGTGGTGGCATCAAGCTGAGAGCGCACCTTTGGGCAAGGGAATCAGCAAGTATTGTTGTTAGGTTATTGTTGGACGTTTAAGTCTCCCTCAATCTGAAAACACACCTCCCTAGCTACTAAACTTTTCTATAAATGACATTCTCCCAACTTCCATGGCACAGAGAAATGGGAGAGGGAGCAATAGTTTCATCTGCTGTGGCAAATTTGTGCTCAGTATTTCAGTGGGAATAGATCTGAAAATGACTCTTGAAGAACTTGTGCTGGAAGAGATGTCAGGAGGTTGCTTCAGCAGCTTGTGCACTGGACTTTTGTCTGTGGGGCTAAAAGTGAAGTCACATAAAAATATAATTGCAGAGAAGTTGGCAAAACTTGCAGACAGAGTGGATATGAGGAATGAAGAAAACAGAGAGATGGGGAATAAATTTCAAGGTTGTAAGTTTGTAGGACTGAGAAGTTCAAAGATATCGATGAATGGCATTTAAAAAAGCACAAGGATTTGAAGCCTGAGAGGGAAGGAAAGATTATTTCAGAGTTTTTGAGGCCCTTATCTTTTTGGCAACCAAAAGAGATGTTCCAAAAATTACTGTAATTTGAATGTGTCATTTACAACTTTGGCCCATGTCTGCGAGCCACCTATACATCTGCTAATATTTCCTGATCAGCTCACACCTTTATACTATTTCCTAAGCATCAAAATTCATGGAATCTTGAATTTGATGGATAATTGATTATTCACGTTTTCCAAAAATGCATAGATGTAAACATAGGAATAGTAACCTGTTTGTGCCTAATCTTTGGAAAGTATTTTTTCATATCAGAGAGACACTTGAGACACTGCTGCAGGCAAGAGGGATGGTTCAAACACCACTGAAAAGATCTAAGTGCCGAAAGCCACTGGACACTCCAAGGGAAGCGTGATGAGGAGGGGGAGTCCAGTTTGCATAATTTCCAAGGCAGCGACCAAGGAGAAACAGATGATGAGTATGCACAATAGTCCAAGAATCTGTAGGAGAAAAGGGCATGTGTGGTGGTGGTGGTCATGGAGAGGAAGAGGATGGACTGTCTGGAGGCTCATGTGAATGAATTTAGAGGAGAGAGCACCTCAAAGAGGAACAGACAAAGTAGCTAGACAGTGGAATTTCACTATGCAGCTTGAGTTTATTTGCCAGAACAGCAGTATTTAATGTAGTGGTACTATTGTGAGGATTAAATGAAATCACTCATAAAACACTCAGCACAGTGCCTGGCCCGTGAGGGTCAGTAAATGATAGGTGATGCAGATAGAATGAGAAGAATGACAATGTTACAGCCCTCGAAGAAATACACACCAGTGGATGTTTTCGGCCCTGAAGACAGAAAAATTGCTGCTGGGAAGAGGCTCTTGGGTCAAGGTAGGTGTGCTGGTCCAGAGAAGAGGAGACACTGTCAGCTCCAGAAAGGAAGTGAGCATTCCCACAATGAAGGATCATTCTCTTCTAGAACTACAGGGAAGAGGAGGGAGACGGGATAAGGAATGTGTGGGAACTGTGGCAGGAGTGTACTGGGGCACAGTGCCCAACATGGATGTCTCTGAGAGAACTTTGAGGTAGTATGTCAGCTCAGGCGGAATGGCCTCAGTACCCTGAAGGCTTTGGATTTCACCTTCAGGGAATAGCACTAAGCGAATACCTTCAAATTCTGCATTTGATTCAAATTCATTCATTTGAAATCAACCTCATGTTGAGACATTGAACAACAACGATCATAATTACAAACATAGGGTTAATTGAAAACTCACACGGATTTAAAAAAAATTAAACTTGTAAGGGCAGGTATGTATTTTTTGGCTCCCAGATGAGGAATTTATGGTTTTAACATTCAAACATACTTAGCAATAACCTCAATAGAGTTAGGAGTGCTTTGGCCTTATTCCATTTGCATGTATTTGCTGGGGTTGGAAACCTGGGTCTGTACTCCACAATCACCAAAACATCTGTGTGTGCCTTCACTCTTCAGAACGTGACTCTGAGGTTCTGCCTTCTCTGCAGTCTGAGTCAAGATCCCAGTGGCTTGAGAGTCAAGGCGTAATGAGAGTCAAAGCCCGGGGATGGGTTCCTTCAAGGTCAGTCACTACATTTTCATTCCAAAGATTTTCTTGCTCTTGAAAAGGACCAGGCAGAGGGAGGGGTCTCTGATCTGTAGCATCTATTCCTCTGGCCCATCAGTTTCATTCCCGCTCTGTGGCCACAAAGACAAAGATGATGGATCTCTTTCGGAACACAATGCAATTGGCTTGGAAACACATACACTTTAGACAAACAATGCGAACAGCCCGAGTGGGGCCTTGGCTGCTCTCCTGGTGTTACGCTCAGGCGTCGGCCTCGGGTGCTTGGCAGCCAGAGTTTTCTGGTTGCACAAACCAGCAGACCACCCTCTGGGAATATCCATCCCCTGTCCTTGTTGTGCAAAAACAGAACTTGGAATTTTAGTTATTAGCCCAAAAAAACTACATGCAAATTTGACTAAGTCTCAGTTGCTCTGTATTGTAATGGACACCTTTCCTTGTTTTCCTTAAATTTCCTACAAATCTCCAGGGGAGAAAAATCTGAAGGAGATGATGGAACAGATGTTGTGTAAACACAGTTGTGTTGTGTTGAAAGATCGGTCCACGCGGCCGGCTGCACAGCCTCTGCTGAGCTCGTGTTGGAGATCGGCTGTGTTTTCCTCCCTGAGCCCCTGCCACGCTTTGCTTCTTCTTACGCTATAATCATCAGATTCCATGTTGAACTTCGTTTACCCTGATGTGTCTTAACTCCTCTCCTAGCCCGGAAGTTTCATACTGCCCTGGACTATGCCTCGCTCAAGTTTGTTTTCCCCACAAAATGTTTGTGTGCATGAGTGATGAGTGTGTGTGTGTGTGTGTGTGACCCATATAGCCTCTAATATTGGCAAATACATTTTATTCAAATATTACTGACCTCCTACTACTGCAAATAAGCTATTATATCAATCATTGTTTTATGTATTTTATGCTTAACTGTATCACACAGGAATAGCTTTTTTTTGGTAATAGATGAAGAAGCCCAGGTATAGCAGCTGAGCCAACATTCCAACCCACTCACGAGCAGAGCCATGTTCTTAACCAGTAGGCCATTGTACAACTGGGTGTTGCCTCCTGAAATAGAATTATGAAAGCAAAGATGGAAAACAGATGGCCTCTGGAAAGAGCCATTTGCATTCTGGCAGAAATGACAGGCTTGTCAAAACAGCCTAAGAATCTGAACGAACGTGGGGCAGCATTGGAACTGCAGAGAGGGCACCCAACACAGAGAAAGAGCTGCCCTTGGGTCCCTGTGATCCTCAGGAGAAGGCCTAGGTGAGTGTGGATTTCCTTCATTTGGTGGCACTTGTCTCAATAGCAAAAGAGCTCTTAGCTGGGAGGATCATAAATTTCAGGAAACATCTGCTAGCTCAACTCTCTTACTGCAGAAGTAGAACCTGCAATAAAGAATTTGAGGAATTCATGCAACATTCAATTAATTAATTGAGGCATCGAAGAAAAAGCTGTCAGGTTCCTACAGTGACCTTGACATTTTCTAAAGTGTGTGTGTGTGTGTGTGTGTGTGTGTGTGTGTGTGTGTGTGTGTGTGTGTGTGTGAAAATGTAGCCAGAAAAGTGAAAACGAAGAAAGTAAAAACAACAACAATATGACAATGCCCTTAGAAGACAAACTGTGTGAAAGAAAAAAGTCAATAAAGAAACAAAATATCTAGAACCACACACACTGGACTGACATGTCTTAATGTTGACAAAACGTATAAAAAACCTGACTTTCCTTTTCTCATTTTCCCTCATGTCCCCTCAATCCTTTCCAGTGTCTGTGAGTGCCTTCAATGACAGACTGTGGTACTGCTGTATTTGGTGGTCTGCACGCTGGGCCCCAACGGGGTTTCACAGGTTGCTAGGTTTCCACGAGAACCCAAATACTAGTGCTCACTGTAGTCGGGCTGTCACTGTTTCCCCTGAAGTAGATGCTACTTGGACAGGTAGGGAGGTATTAAATTCCCATTAACACTCTTCAAAATTTTAGTTTGAGCCTCACAGGTACATTTCCTTGAACTCACCCTGCTCCAGGTTAATTTTGACTTTCACCTTGGTTCTTTATGATACTCTCCACCCTGGGTCCTCCTCACCCCCACCTCTGTATGTTTAATGATTGGCTTCTTTAAACATCCATAGGAACTCTGGCCTCCTCATGTAGGGTGTCTGAGCTCGGTGGTACCCATGGGGAGGTTCATGGGACAAGATTTCCCCATGAGTTTTCCAAAAGCTGAGTTCCATAGTAGAAGGAGATTGCAAAATGCCACATCCTGTCTTATCTGATCTATAGAATTTACAATCCATACCTTAAGATATAATGGTCATTTGTCTTGTGTGTAAAAAATTATTTTTTGAGACAGGGTCTTGCTCTACATTCCAGGCTGATTCTGAACTGTAAAAAATTACTGATCCAATACTTACTGTAGATAAAAACTAGACAGTGCCTCATGTGGAGTTATTCCTTCTAATACTTGCCATTTTCTCCAAATCTTATACTTCTGGAGGCTAAGAATAAGTCTTATTATGGTGTAACACCATTATTAATGTAGAAATAATAGGGGTTAGATAAATTTTGGTTCCTCTGCTTATAAACTGAGTGAATGAGACAGGGCTTTAATCAATGAAGTAATTTATTTTATTTTTAAAATTTCCTTTGCCAATCACTTCTCTAGCTTTTGGCTAAGATCAAGTGTAAATTTTCCTTTGCAAGACAACATTCTGACACTATTTTGTGGTATTTCTAGCAATAAGACTGCAGTTTCTGAAATGCATCTGCTTATTATGACTGGCTCAAATGTCAATGTCCAACACAAGAAAAATAAAATTATTATTATTTTGGCAGATGTATCTAAATACAGAAAACAGGGAAAAGTATCACAATGACTTGCATTCCATTCTCTACAATAGAAATCCATCAGTCACTTGATTTGATGTCTAGTCATAAACATTTGTGACCAAATTGAATTCATGAATGAATTTGTATAAATCTCATTAAATTCTTCAACAGAGAAAACTATTTTTCCTCACCTGACTGTCTTTGACCAAGGGGTACCTAAGGGTGAAGAGAACACCAAAGACAATTTGATATGAACTCTGCTAATCCTTCATCATCAGATGTTCTACCTAGAAATCAGGTTGGCACCCAAGGACTAATACCATCCATCCAACATTCCTTGCCTGGGGATCTGGTGTCAGGAATGATATTTTTTTCCTTATCCTTAGATATCCATGAACAAATTCCAGCAACATATGTGACAACAGGTTTTAAAGCATTTGGTGAGAATATACAAGTTATTCTTTAAGGGGCTTGTCAAACATTAAATTAAGTGAAGCAGAAGGTTGTTACACTTTTTTTCTGTCTGTCCCTAAGTGGAATGTCAGAGCTATGTTATTGGAGTTAATGCTACCAAATTTGAACGGTAGGGCACAGTCCTGTCCTAAGTTTTAGTCAGCTGGTGGTGGTGGGGGACTGGTTGAATCTTGGCAGTAACTTCATATTCAAGTTATGAGAGACTAAACCATTCCTAAGTTGCACTATTCAGAAGGTGAATGAGCCTATGAAAGAGATTTCAAATTGCTATCAAAAGATAAGGATCTCAACCACTGAAAATGTGTTGCAGAATCTTGACCCAGGAAACCTTGAGTCCAGCATTTCCCTCAATAGGGCTTTTCCACGTGAATCACTCAAAACTGCTGGAATGTTCTGGTGCTATAAAGACGGTACCTAATGCTTCCTACTGTGGATGGGTACAGAATTAAAAGCACAGATGATGTTAAGTTTCAAGTTTCCTCTAGGCTGATGAATTGGGAGGAAGAACTTGCTGCCATTGGGGTTAAATTGTCATCTCGGATTCAGGAAAAAAACAGAACTCCTTCCTGGTTTCCATCATGTGAAATGCTTTGCTTTGTTACCAGCCACACCAGATCCCTTGCTGTATGAGTTTGGATTCTTTCAAAAGGCAGAATATATAGAATTATAGCAAAAAGGATCTATTGTGAAGGCTTCCAAATCTGAGGATAGAGACAGTCCAAGATGGCGGCCTGCACGTGAGAGAGGTGGCATGTCCAATGGCTGCTCAGCCATGAAGTAGAACACCCAGGACAGGTGGTGGGAGTCAGCTGCAGATCTTGGTTGGTTGGAGAACAATGGCGAAGACCAGAGACTGCAGATCAGTGACCTGAAGACTGGCAACAGGCAGACAGGCACAAGTTGAGATTGTAGCAAATATGTGATGAAGATCTGTGGTGTGCACAAGTGTGTCCATAGACAATTGCGAAGGCGAGAGCTTTCTCAGAAAAAAGCTGTAACAATCTTTCTTCTTCCTTTCTTTTATACAGTTCAAGTTCCCAGTTGGACAACATCCCACCCACATCCGGTGAGTGCTTTTTCCTCATTCGCTGGCCCACAAATCACTCACTCTAATCCAGGCTGGTTCTCGATTGCCTCAAGTTGACATAATCTCTTCAGTCACATTCACCAAGGACAGTTCTTGTCCTCGGTGAAAACTTCCTGGCCTGCAAGCCCTGCAGGCAGAGCACAGGAAGTGATGACAGCTGGTGCGTGTTTCCACTGGGTTGGTCTCTGTACTTCACCTGGACAAACCCGTGGAGAACAGACACCCACAATTCACCTCAGGTCTGATCATTGATCTGCCCACCTGCACCAGCATCACCTGTCAAGCCTGTAAGATCAACATTCCCAGGATCTGGGCAAAAGTGTCAGAGCAGGGCTCAAGAGGCATTCTAATAGACCCTCCAAGGGGGTTTTGTCTACCCTAAACTTCTGATTTAGAGATACAGGTTGCCTCTTCCATGTGTATAGCAATTGTTTAGGTTGAGGAGGGTGAGGCTACAGGGGAGGAAACAGATGGAGTGGAGCAAGTTTGGGCACTAGACCTATCAGAATGGCGATTCTGTGATCGTCAAATGTGAGGCCAGGACCAGAGATACAGACCGGTGACCTGTACGTACATTCTGTTTGGATTACACCGCATTCCAGTTTTACAAATCAAAACTCCTTTATACGGAGCATGCTCTTCTCAGTCCTCCGGTGACCCACCTCTCCCCTCACCTCTGAAGGAACTTTAATGCCTGGGGAAAGCGGGGGGCATAACATTAAATTTCCTGTTGTCTCCCTTGTTTTAAAACCACAACAAAGTGAATCTGGTCGTAAAAATTGGTCCTCAGGAGTGCAAATCAGCCTCTTTTGTTTTGTCTTTAAACCAAAAGTTTATTTTCTAGAATTTCTGGAGGGCACCAATAGAACAACATTCAGCAAAGTGTATGAATGCCGTACAGGCCTTTTTTACCTTTTAGTCGCTGTGACTCGGTGCCTGACTTGCACAACTTAGGGAGGAAAGATTTATTTTAGCTCAGTTTCAGAAAGTCACAGTCCATTCACAGGTGGGCAGCTGGAAAATGATGGAATCATGTGGTGGGGCCAGAGCCAATGCTCCAGGAGACAGAGATCCTCTCAGCATCGGGAAGCAGAAAGAGACTGGAAGGGCAGAATCAGCAAACACCCCTCCGGGTCAATCCCCACGCACCTGCCCCTTCCAGCCAGGTCCCACCTCCCAACACTACACAGTACCCGCAGGAGCATGTGGCTTTTGGGGGACACTCCAGATCCAAGCCACCACAAAGCCTCAATAAGGAATTTTGGCATGAACAACAACAACAAAAAATACTGTGATAGAGCTAATGTTTTATTTTGGAGCTATTTGTTTTTCTTCCCATCCTCTGAGCCCTTCCACACTTCAGTCGTCTGCAAAATGCAGATAGTCCCTGCAATCTGGATCCATGATTCACCTGCTCTAGGAGAGACAGGTGCAGCCCGATTTCTCTCCCTTTTTGCTACAAATTCTCTGAAATCAAGACCCAGCTTTCCGGTGGGAGAGGCCTTTTCTATGTTGCTCATTCCTGAATGTTTTGTGTAAACGTTTTAATTGGTGGTAAATCTGTTTGTTGTGATTGTCAAGTCAGTGTAAACTGTCCTCTGTTAGGCCTTGAGATGCGTCTCCGAAATATTCTCAGATGTTTTTTATTTCCTCAGCCAAGAACTGGATTTGAACCAGAGCCCAGGGGTGAGAGGGCAACGTGTAATATACGGAGACACGGAGTTTGACATACGAAATAAAATAATGTAATGTTTTTAATATTTCAGATGAAAAAACAGCCATAAAACATGGCGCAAGGAGGAGAACACGAATACCTGTATATTTTAATTTTAAATGCCTGCAGATGTTGAATTTTAATCAGAGCATGTCAGATTCCGACTCTTGACAAAGGCAAAAATGTGAGATCTGTTTTCTTGAATTGTTTCCACATTTTACGCTTCAGATTTTTATTGCATAGAGCACTGCATCATCATATATTTATGTAAAGTGCCAGCACCCATTGACTTAGCGGTGCGTGATGGTTAGCACACAGAACAGCACGAAGGGAAGGCTCCTTCCCTCTCCACAGCGTGGATTCTCTCCGTGACCTTGAGAGGAGGGGGGCGTTTAACCTCCCTCTGCTTCGGTTTCCCTAATCACCGAACGGAAACCACCCCTCTTGCTTCTTCGTAAGCTTGGCGGGTGCAGTGAGCGCCACTCGAAACTGCGGCCAGTCTGTACCCCGAAGAATGCATCGCCAGGCACAGCGGACTCGCAGGGACCTCGACCACTGGCCAGTCGCTTCCCGTCGCCTCTCCAGGCAGTTGCGTCAGACGCAGGAGGGTAAATATCGCGGGATTTCTCTCCGATGGGCACCCCAAAGTAACTAAAAGAGCACAATACAGAGAGATGGAGGAAATACAGAGGGGCTGAGAATGGGGGGACAGAAAGGCAGGGAGAAGAAAGATGAGCATGCGAGGCCTGCGCACCAGCTCCCCGTGATGAACGCAGTTACTGTGTGTCACAGGCATGTGCTAATACAACTGAATTCTGGGAAAACACAGACCTGGTGAAAGGAGATTATGAGCCTGCTGCTGGTTTAAGGGTCTGTTTCCTAGTAAACTTTTTTTTTTTTTAATAGAATGAACACAGCCTAAAATGATGGCTAAAAGTACAGTGTGGTAGAGAAAACCCAAGAACATGATCGCTTATGGTCCGTATGAAGTGACACCTGCCATTGTGTGTGCTGGGCTTTCAACGACTGCCAGCACAGCAGAGCTGTGTGTACCAGCATCACCAGCACATGGATGAGGTGTGACATTGGCATGTGACCAAAGCCGTGACCTCAGGAGGTGGTAAGGCTTTTCATTTTATAACTTCCTAGGTCCACTGTCATCTCTACTCTGTCCACTGCTGACCGAAGTGTCATAAGGACGTGGCTGTGTGTGCGTGTCTGTCTATGTCAACTTAGAGAGATTGAAGGAGAAAAAAACAGCAGAAACTAGAAAGATATGTTTCTTCTAGTAAGAAGTAAACAGACATTAAAGTCTAAAATTCAAATCTAAAATTCAGGTACTCTTAATAGTTATGCATATTGATGAGATAGCTTCTGTTTTTTTCTGTTTTTATATCATATTTTTAAAGCAATATGAAAGCACTGACCTAAAATTTTGCATTGACATTGTCCTTCTGAAACCAATGGGCTTATATATACACGACATCTTGATAGATCCATCATATAGTTCAGGGAAATATCAATAAGTTTTTGTTATATTTTTCTGTGAACATTTTTTTCAGTATGAGCAATTGAACCCAGGACCTTTGTACTGAGCTACATCCCCATCCCTTTATTATTATTATTTTTAAAATTTTTGAGACAGGATCTCACTAAATTGCTAAGTTGTCCATGCTCAAAGTTGCTGTCTTCCTGCCCCAGCCTCCCAGAAACCTGGTACTGAAGGGTTGTGCCACCACTGTACCAGGCTCTCTGAACGTTTTGAATGTTGAAGGATAAGCAGTTCATTTGGTTGAAGATTTGCCATTGGGGGGGGGGGGAGAGAGAGAGAGAGAGAGAGAAGACAGGAAAGGAGCCAGGAGGAGAGGAAAGAGAGCCTCCTCTACAAGCCACTCATGAGAGCAGAGCTCTCATAGCCTGACCATTTCTTGAAAGCCTCACTTTTTAATAATATTGCAATAACAATTAAGTTCCATTGAGAATGCGGGAGGGAACCTTCAAACCAAAGCAGCATCTTTTAAACTAAATGTCTGTACATTCCCGGTAAATCTTTCTCTGTCCTGTCTCTTTCCACTTTGGGGTCCACATTCTGTGCCCTGTGGGACCTGAGTGAGTTGCTGGAATAGTCAAGGGACTTTTGAGAACAGCGAGACTTAGTATTAAATGCTGAATTATCTGTGATGTAGGGTTTTTTTTTTTTTTTTTTTGTCCTTTTTTGGGTCAGTGTTGAGGTTTGAACCCAGGACCTCATGTAAAGAAAGCTACCACTGAGCTCTATGCCTCTATTGCTTGTTTTTTTTAAATGTTCAGGGAAGTCAGATGTGCATACAATTGTTTAGGGAGAAATAAAAGGGTGCAGTTCATGTCTGGGATAATGGGATACAGAACATGGGCTGCGTATTTAGAAAATAGGACAATCTGCTCAACTAATGTCGTGGAAATGGGACTTACCGCCAGCAGCAGCAGCAGAGAGAAACCTTGACCCATTCACTCTCTGCTGCAAGCCAGTCCTGAACTCACTGTGTATCTTCTGCCTCAGCCAGAAGATAGGCTGGCCATGAACTCACAGCAACACTCTTGCCTCAGCCTCCTAGAGGCATGTACTGCTTCACCTAGCTATTTTTCCCTCCCTGTGGCGCCAGGGAAAGGAGCCCAGGGCCTTGCAAGGGCTCTGACCACTGAGCTATGCCCCAGCCCAGATTAGTGTACTCTTCTATACACCACATACTTATTCTTATTTTTAAGCAACTGCAGCTAGTTGACTCTTCAAAGATTTTTACTACATTGTAATAGTGCTTCTCTTAAAAATGCTTCTTGGGACTGCTTCTGAGAAAAAGGGTCACGTGGAAAATGACTCACAAAAGCCTTATGCTCTTCTAAGGAAAAAGAGTGGGGGGTGCGGCCTCTGGCCTGTGGGTGCCCCTAGGGTCACCTGTGCAGCTACATGGGAGAGTGGGGGAAGCTGGAGCTGGAAGGTGGAGCTAGGGAAGGTGACGTGGAGAGCAGCGAGGTGAGGAGGGACAAGAGACAAAAATTGTGGTTGCATGTAGAACACTTGGAAGAGAAAGCGATGTATCTGGGAATGAATTCTAGACAGTTACCTGTGAAATTATATAAAACCTCCAGCCCATCATCTAAAAAAGCCCAAAGATACATGCTCTTCTTCAAGAGCTCAGAAGTTGGGGACCTTGCTTCATAGAGGACTTGTTGTACCTCTATGGATGTTTTCTTAAATATTTGTATAATCCCTATTGTGGATGCCTTGACTTTTAAGAGTCATATTTTCATTTGATTTTGTGTCCGTTTTTAAAAATCACTGTCCCAAAGCTGGTCAGTGTTGACCAGGTTTCGGGTCACAATCCTGTGACCTGAAGTCTTGTCCATTTCTCATACGTAGTGAATATGTTGAGAAGCAGAGCTGAAATTACTGCCTTCATCTATATTTTTATTATTTGAACATGTCTAAAGCTGACCACAGTGATTACTCATAGTTCTAGAAGCATGCCATCTTCCAGCCAAATGCCAAATTTATGGTATTTCTTCATGGAAGCTGGGGTTGGGAGCTTTATGACTGCTCTTACCAGTAGAATATGGAAGAACAGAAGCAATTTGAGTTCCAAATGTCACGTGCTTCCTCCCCGTTCTCTCATCCTGTCATACTTACTTTCTTGTTGTCGGGACAGAACACCAGATATCTGTAACTTAAGGGAGGAAAGGCTTATTTAGTTCGAATTTCCTCAGGGTTTTAGTCCATTCATGGATGGCCAGCATGGTGGAAGCACATAGTGGAGGCTTGACCAGAGAAAAGCTGTTCATGGCATAGCAAATAGGAAGCCAAGAGAGTGAGGAAGGGTGGAGCTACTGTATATCCCTCCACGTCAAGTCCTAGTGATCTGGCCCTTCCGGGTCAAGCTCCACTTTCTAACAGCATGTGAAATCCATTTATAACCCACAATATCCAAATACATGATGCTTTTGGAAGACATTACCATACCACAAGACCTCTTGTCTTTTGAACCTAGCAGCCATTCTGTTAGGGAGCCCAGATTAGCCCTGGGGAGAGAACCAGAGAGAGAGGGCATGCCCACTTTTAAAGCTATCGGCCCAGATCAGGCATCAGTTGACAAGTATTTAGGGCCAAATATGGTGAATGAGGACATCTCCAGTGCTTTACCCCCGGCTCTTGAGTTACCCTGTTCTTTGTGTCTTCTCAACTGAGGCCTCAGACTTTGTGGAGTAGAGACATACCATTGTTTCTGTGCCTCGTCTTAATTCCTAACCCACATAGTCTGTGAGCATGGTGTAATGGTTGTTTTTAATCGCGAAAGTGGAGGGTGGTTTGTTATGCAGCAACCAAAGATGGAATGACATGGCACTACTGTTTCTCAGAATCCCTTGAGAGGTTTCCATGGATGCCGCGGGTCCAGATGCAACACGGTGCTCAAGTTATAGCTGAGTTTTCATTTGCATGTCAGTATTTGCCTTACACATATGGTTTCATCATCTTCTCTGGCATACAATTACAGAAATGTCCTGTCAGAAATATTTGCTGACTCAAAACATTTTATCTGTTTACTTCTTCATCAGGTCCCAGCAAAGTTCTCAACAGGAAAAAAAATTGGTTAAATATCAGCATTCCTATGTTAATATTATCCCCTGCAAAATAAATGAGTAGACTTTCTTTTTGTCAAGGAGCTCTGGTGCACCAAGAATTAGCTCTTGCTTCATTTTGTTTGAATGTATTGTGAAAGGACAAAGCAAAATATTTCTCGACTCGCACATCATGGAGTCTGTCTTTGGTGGAAGGGACGATGTCTTGCTATCCTCCAATTACTTTTCAAGGACACCAACAAAGGGTGAGAATGTGGCATCGTGTGCCTGGAGTTCCTTCCGAAATCATTCCTGGCTTTCACCATATCTGATCCACTGTCAGTGAGAATTACGTAATCATTTTCTCAGCTGGTTTCCTTTTATAAACATTTCTTTTACCAGGTTCACTAAGTAGCCGTGTGACAGAAGTCTTCTGGCAGCCAAGTGAAGCAAAAGTAGAATTTATCACTCATTTCAGAGTCTGTCATACTTAGAAGACTTGTGCACCTGTCTGCATTCCCTGAAGTCTATGTACAAAAATATATGGATGCAGCATCATATTTTATATCTCTCATATTTTTTGTGTACAGTAGAGACACGACACAGAAATCACTTTCCTTGTTTTATAGAAATACGTTTTGGTTCTTCAGATGCATGACTTAGGAAAATTTCCATATTCAGTTACTTTTTTTGAGACAGAGTCAAGCGGATCTTGAACACAAAATGTAGCCCAGGTTGGCCTCAAACTCAATCCTCCTGTCTCAGCCTCCCAAGTGCTGGGATAACAAAAATGTACTATCTCCAACTATTAAAAATGGTTAGTACATTACTGAAAATGCCATTTCTTAAAAATGTAATAGCTATAGAATAAAAATAGGAGAAATTGTCTTCCTAAACTATCCTTTTTAAAACAAACTTTGATCAGTGAGAAAATGATTTTTCTCTGTAAAAAAGTTCAACTTACTACTTTTACTAACGCTTTCTTTTCTTCATATTTTCTATACTTGTCATGCGGTTGCAGATCAGAGTTGATTTGTAATTTGTAGGGATGTTATTTTATCATCGACATGATTCATTCCAACCTTTTCATTCTAGATCATTAGGAAACCACAACAAATTGCAGAGACAGCACAGAGAGGTCGATACACCTTCTGGCCTGTTTTCTTCAGTGGGCACATCGAGACCAAATTCTTCGTCTTTATAATATGTGTAGAGTTCCAAATCATTGTGTTGCCCGTGTAGATTTGGGTAAGAACCACCACAATCAACACACAGAACTCTTCCACCAAGGTAAGTTCTCTTTAGCCCTCTCAGTTTTCTCCCTCTGCTGTCCCTAGATTGAGCTGTCATTCATTTAACTCTCTCTTGTATAATCTGGTCATTCTGAGAGTGTTGCAGAAATGGAAGGGTACAACAGGCAACCTTTTGATGGTGTCGTTACTCATCCCATGACCTTAAGGTCAATTCAACATGTATCTACCAAAACTTTAGACTTTTTAATTGTAGAGTTGTACTGCATAGGCATAACTTTGTTTGCCCATTCTATTAGAAAATATTTACAAATATGTACTGAACAGGCCCATATATGTTTTTGTGTTGATACGATTTTTCATTTCTCTAATATAAATGCTCTGGAGAATAATTTTTGAGTTGTTTGTTGGCCTGCTGGCCAGATATTTAGTTTTTAGAGAAATTTCTAAACTATATACTTTTTCTGCATTCTTCTGGATAGGGAAGTGCCACTACTTTTTAATTTTAGCTATTCTAATAGATACATAGTAATACATCCTTGAGGTCTTAATTTGAATTTTCATAAAGGATACTGAGGACATATTTTTGTGTATGTGTTTGCCACTCTTATATTCTCTTCAGAGAAATGTTTATGGCTTTTGCTCATTTTCTGATTGGATTGTTTTTAAAGAGTTTTTTTTTTTTTTTAATATAGTCTGGATTCTACTCCTTTGCTAATATGTTGTTTGCAAATAGTTTCTCCCCTTCTGAAGCTTATCTTTTTTATTCTTAGAGGGTAAAAAAAAGATTTTAGTTTTGACAAAGTTGAATTTAACCTTTTTTCCTCAATGAATCATGCCTTTGACAGTGTGTGTAGAAACTCTTCACAAAGCTCCAGATCCAAAAGATTTTTCACCTTTGCTATCATTGAAAAGTTTTATGGTTTAATGCTTTATATTTACATCTATTGATTCATTTTGGGTTACTTTCCATTGACAGCATAGAATTTAGAGAGCTTTTTTTTTATTATGAGTGTTCAGTTGCTCAAACATCACTATTTAAAAACACTATCCTTCTTCTTTTGAATCATTTTGCATCTTTGTAAAAAAAAAATCCATGGGCTGTACTTTTTGAACACATTTCTTGTCTCTTTATTCTGTTTCATTAGCCTTTGTGACAGCCTCTTTTTCAGTACTACATAATGTTCACTACAACTATGTAAGTCCTGGTATCAGGGAAAGTGATTCTTACCACTTTTTTTCCCCTCCTTTTTCAAAATGTTTTAGCTATTGTGTTTCTTTGCCTTTCAGTATAAATTTTGTAACAATCTTGTTTGCATTTTTATTTTTGGCTGAGCTTTTATATATAATTAATTGGTATAATTAATATATAATTTTAATATAATTATAATTAGGAATTATATTACCTTTTTATATTAGTTTGGGGAGAATTTATCCATACATTTTTATTATATTGAAAATTGTAATCTATGAACACAGAACATTCTTTCAGGTATTTAGAACTTTCTGACTTCTCTCACCATTATTTTGTTTTTATTAGTCATCTTGTCATTGCTGGCACGGAACGCAGGCGCTCATAACTTGGAAGAGGAGAGTGTTCACAGTTTCAGAGGGTTCAGTTCCTGGTTGGATGACCCCAAGGTGAGAACACCATGGCGAAATGGAATGGTAGAGCGACATCGCTTCCTACATGGAGGACGGAAAACAGGGCAGGAGAATAGTGCTGGGGGGGGGAGGGGTGAAAGACCAGATATAGACCCCAGGTCACATCTCCACAACCACCCAGACACATAAGTGTGCTTCACTAATCCCCTAAGTGCTCTCAAGTCAATTAAGTTGACAAGATTCACCATCACAGCATATAACATCTACAGTTTTGCTGATTGCCTTGGTTAGATTTACACCTACAGTCTTTTTTCAAAGAACATTTGCGTTTTTGGTACTGTCACTTCTTTTTGTTTTCTTTTTCTTTGAGACAGGGTTTCACTCTATATCTCAGGCTAGTCCTGAACTCACTGTGGAGCCCAGGCTAGCCTTGGACTTACGGCGATATTCCTACCTCAGACTCTTGAGTGCTGGGATTACAAGGCATGCACCGCCCTGCCCAACTTATGTGGTGCTGGGGAATCGAACCCAGGGTCTTATGCTTGTAAGGTAAGCGCTTTAACCACCGTGCCATTCCCCCAATCCACTGTTTGGTTTTGATGTCAAGGTAATTCAGCTTTCCTTTTTCCCAAATATATATATAATGTTTACAATGAACTTGAGAATGCCTGTATTCTCCAAAATTAGAGAAATCATGAAATATAACATATTTAGTCTTCTGTGTCTAACTCACTTCACCACTCAGATCAAGTAGGTCAATTTTCATTGAAAAGTTCACAAGAGTTCTTCCTCTTCTATTTCTGTTCACTTTTATATACCTATTTGACAAAATTCTTCAGGGAAACTATCTGGATCTGGAGCTTTCTAGGGGTTTTAAAATTATGAATTCACTATCTCTAATAGTTGTATATTGATTCAAATTTACTTATTTCCTAGTAATAAATTGTGTTAGTTTTACATCTTCATGTTAGTTTTACATTTGTATAAAGATTGATCCATCTCATTTATGCTGTCATGTTTATTTGTATAAAGATATTTATAGTATTCTTATTATCTGTTGTCTTCAAGTCCAAAGCAATCCTGTTTCATTTCTGAGGTTCGTAACTTGGGTCTTTTTGCTTATCTTTGTTGATCTTACTATTATAAGATCTTTTTGATTCATAGGGTTTTAGCTACTTTTTCAATTTTATTGAGCTCTGTTATGCCTCTTAGTTTATTTTTCCTAATCTTTGATGCCTTCCTAAGATTTATCTCCTATTATTTGCTCCTAATTTTTATTCCTAATTCTATTTTTACTTAAGCGCTTATTTATTTTGGAAGTCCGAGTAATTTTTTCCACTATAAATTTTATCAATTTAAAGATGATATATAAGAAATCATCTCTGATGGCAGGTATCCCAATAAAATGCAAATATATTAAAATACATTACTACCATCTTTTAAAATAATTATTCACAATATATTTTCTCAATGTTTCCTCCAATTCACACATTTATTAAACACTCGTGCTTCTTGCTCCTCAGTCTTTCCGTGTAGTATTACATGCATTCTTCTAGGGGGATATCTTTAAACTTTTCTCTCATTAGAGAGTGTTGATAGCAAACTCTTTCAGTTTTATTATATAAAAATGTCTTTAGTTTTTCTTCATTTTGAAAGATAATTTCACTAACATTAAAATTCCAAGTAAAAATTTTTTTCCAGTAGTTGAACATAGGCTATATTTTTGTTTTCAGTTCTGTTGTTGACAAGTTAGCGCTCATTGTTCTTTTGAAGGAATTTTGTCTTGTAGGAAAAAAAACCAACCAGAAATTTTAGATGAAATTCTTAACACATAATAAATCAAGTAGATTTTTTAAAGCAGATATTGTTAAGATCAGAAAACTATAATTGCCAAGAGCAAGCTACTGCAATACATGATATCCAAACCCAGTAAAAAGAAAATACTGCTTATTTTCAAGTGCATAAACAGTTCTACAAAAGTTTCACTAAGGTTTAGGCCTGGAATGTCTCCTGAAAGCCTCAGGTATTTGGATTTCATGTGCTGTTGGGGGCAGGGTGGAGTCAGACAGAATGGGAAGACCACTGGGGCATGACCTGGAAGAAGATCTGATAGCTCTGCTCTTTCTGGATCACTCAGCTTCCTGTCCACCATGCCGTGAACAGCTTCTCTCCTGCCAAGCCCCTCCTCATTGCACACCACTCAGGAATGGACTGAGACCTTCTGAAACTGTGAGTTAAAATAAATCTTTCCTGTCTTAAGTCATAAATTGTGTCCCAGCAATGAAACAATAAATAAGTCAAGCATATGTTGCATTAAGTCACTGAAAAGCCTCAATAAATCAGCATCCTGCAGGCTGTATTCTCTAAATACAATGATAAATTTAAAAACCAGCATCAAAAGACTAACTTAAATCCTCTTAAGATTCAAAATGAAGTAACTCTTGGGAACAGGCATCGTGTCCCTTTCTTTTTCCTTCTTTATAGTTTCTTGACTCTATGTAGAAATATATCTCACCCCTATATGGTATATCCAAGAGGGAAGGGATGAAATTAACAATATGAAATATCAAGTGATACTGTTATTGGTAATGATGCTGTAGGAGTGGGAGAGAGTTAAAGCCAGAAGAGGAATTCTTTTCAGTTTTCTTTATACAGTGCTGGTTTGTCCTTATTGTCCCAAAATAATTATTAATAGGACTCATTTTCATTCTTGAGATGCTCTAGTTAAAGCTGATTCTTTAAATTGTTTTTCATTTTTTAACCCTTTCTGTTGGTCCTTCAGAGACTTTCATCCCTGGGACTGTATGCTCTGTGTCTGGTGACTATGACAACTATTTTCACAGTTTTGTAAGAATCAAATGTCTTTCCTTGATTTCTTGGTACTCAATTCCTCTGTACTTCCAGATGCTTTTATTTTGTAGGACTCAGGGTGACCTCTCCTGCTTTGGTTTCAGGATTGGTCCCTGACTGGTCCATCAGAACCATGCATGCACTCTTTCCTCCAAGACTGTAGAACGAACTCCCAGGATGCTGCTTCTGTCCTGCTACTTCAGGGTGCTTTGTCTTGGCACTGACTGGACCATCAGTGCTAATTATTAGTCTTCTCCACCCCCTCCACCCACCTTCAATAAGGAATATATCAAAGTCTCTTTTATGGTACTGTGGAACTTCAGCCTCGTACGACTGGTTATGAGAGCAGTCAGTACTGCCTACCTCTCCCCTCTTGAGGAAGAAACACAGCGACAGCTCACTAAAGAAATACCCTCTTGAAGGTCCCCTTCACCACCCTGATCCTCTTAGTGTGAGGTAGGGGCCACACAGAAGAATCCCACATAGGGCACCTTTCGCAAAGAGGATGCCTCCAGAACTACCTCCCTTTTTCGTCTCTGAGATGCCAATGGTGGTGGAGGCAGCTGCTATTTTTCTGAGTACTCGGGACAGCCAGCTGTGATGCTCTGATTCCCCCAGCTGTTGGTCTTGCACTCAGCTGAAATATTCAGGGTTGGGACCAGGGAGAGGTTTCTGAGAAAGACGGAGGGCAGTGGGAAGACGCTGCGGAGCGAAGCTTTGTCGCTGTTGGAAGGTTGTTAGATGTGTTCACTTCGGAACAAAACCACACCTGTTTCCACTATGAATACTGAGACTCGCGGAACAAAATCTTGACCAGGTAAAACACCCAGTGGAAATTTTTACCATTCCCTTGTTGAATAATTCTCCATCCACCGGGTGGCCGCTGGGTTTGAAAAGAGTACAGATCGGGTTTCATATTCTAAAACCAAGTTAGAGAGGTGTGCTCTCTGGAAATCTCAAAATAAAGATTTAAAATAGATGCCAAGCCAACCACGGGCGAGAAATGCACTCAGTTACGCGGACTCCCATGAGCTCATCTTGCCCACCCCGCCCTATCTCGCACACACCCCGAATATCACTTACAGTCTGTTTCCTCATTCCGTCTTACTTCTGGCAACCATTTGCTCTAAAGCCCTGCATGAAAGCCACCCTCCATGATAAAAGAAAAAAAAAGCTCAACTTAAAAAAATTATTTGCTCATTTTACTGGCCTGATTACACATGCCCCTTCAGAGTGACTGAGGGAGTTTTCTTTCCCTTTGCTCATTAGATCTACAAATGAAAGTGCATAGTACTTACCTTTTTTCTTTTCTTACTTTCCACCTTCCCAATCCCCCTCATGAGAGCTCTGTCTCACATCCGGTGTTCCTGCAAGGCCAGCGTTACCCGGCCTTCAGAGGCTCCCACGGAGGCCTTTCCGTCAACCTAGTGCTGCTTATGGAACAGATGTGCACAAGCTGGTGGAATACACAGCCGTGAATCAACCTTGTGTTTTCACCAATAACTGATTTGACCTACCTTTAGTCGTTTTCTTCATGTGCTTTTTCTAGGTAAGTGACGAGGACGCTGTGAGACAAAAGAGATTGACTTCTCTCAGTCAGGTACTTTGCTTTTAGGTACGACCGCAGCTGTGTTTAGCTCACGTGGGCCACAGACCTCTACAAAAATGCATTAGAATATAATTTAGTGGTGTGATCTTCCATTAAGATGGGTCAGAATCTCACAGTGTGGAAAATTCTGAGTTACAACAAGTGCATTTTTCTTTTTTCTTTTTTGCATAGGCGTCACTGTGTTTTGTAACAATTACAAGTCACGGGCTGTATTCTAGTTCCTCATGATACTTACAAGCAGCGTGTTAAAAACTGGTTCTGTGGTCACAGGTTTGGGAAACACTGTTCGAAATAAAATGAAACAGGCTTTAAACACTGACATTCACTGGATTATGATAGTTGGTGCATACATGGGGATCCTGAACAAACACACAGCAGTTCTCAATTTTCTTTACATTATTGTCCCCAAAGAGTCTTCTATGGGGTCAGTATGCCACGGAGCATACTTTTAGAAACACTATCTTGTAATATGCTCGTGGGGACCAAAAACCTGAGAATAAATTTTCTTAAGTAAGAATTAGTGATAGGAAATTAGAGTATTCATGAAAGTCCCTGGAATTAACCTTTTATATTAGATACTCTTTTTCTTAGAATTAGAATTTCAAGATTTTTATGAGCTCTCTCTACTCTGTGTATTTGGATGTGCCTTGGAAGAATTTGCTTTAAAATACAGAGAAAGTAAATAGGCTTATTTTCCAGAGAGAGGCTCTGTACTTTTTCAGATGAAATGCAAAATCCCCTGCCAACATTTCCACAGCTCTTAAGTAGAGAGGGCCTCTGTACTAGCCACCACTTTACCCTCATGGCCAGAGATTCTGATTTACAAGGTGGGTGGTGGGGCCCAGGCATAACACCCCCAGGTGTTATCTATGTAAGCTTCCATCTGTCTGGATACTTGGCGAATTATTAAATTTAATGAACTGGGTGGAGGGCGTCACTTACAATTCTGTGACATCGCAAATAAATTTCCATAAAAGTGCAAAATGGGGGCTTCTAGGAAGAGTTAGGCTCATTTGGACAGTTTGGGGGACAATTTTCCACGTCGCAATCCTTCTTTCCCATTTCAGGGCTTCTCTGCCCCTTTCTGGGTCCATCTATCTCTGTTCATTTCCTAGACTGACTTAGCGTGTGAGGGCGTGTGTACTTGTGTGCGCGCCTCATGTGTGCCTTTGTCTCTGGGTAACTTTGGCTCCTCCTGCTGCATGCATGTGCTGTCTCCATCAACCCAGCTGGGCCCCTCTCAGCTTCCTGCAGTTTACACAGGTGTCTGGCCCTCCAGGCCAGCCCCGTCTGCTCCTCCAACCCTCCCCAGCGCCTCTGGCATGCATTGCCTCCTCCAGCCCATGCATTCTGTCTCTCTCTTCCCTCGCTCCCACGAGGACAGGAATGCCAGAGCCTGGCTCAGACAGACAGATGGGGTAGAGCCCTCATCAGGGGTGTGCACGTGGGGAGGAACTGCCTTCCCAAAGACCCCATGGTGGTTTCCACAGAAGAGACCCCGGCAGGATTCGCCGCCTTTGAGAAAATCTTGTTGTCACCCAACCCTATCTCCCCTTCTCCATCTCCCTCCCCCTCTCTCTTGCCTCATTTCCAAACAACTCCTTCCTTCACTCTGCTACATTTTTCTCTCCCCTTCCCCCATTAAAAAATCTGTCTCTCTCTTTTTAGTTCAAATGCTTTTCCTTTCTAATTGAGAAGTTCAAAGCATCCATTTTAAATGTGTACCCGGGAGAGACCTGATATTGTGAAATGCGTGCTTGCCTGGTTTTTCTGTTATTCTTCCAAAGAGCCCACGCGGAGCAGGATCTGCTGGAGGTCTTGTGCCTCTCACATGCGTTATTAGCGCACACATGACGCACACCGCAGCGTGGCTTCCTCCAAGAACTGACTCCAAGCAAGGCATAAGCTTGAATATGTCCGCTGAAGAATTGGGTGTCAACTCTATGAAATTGAGTGTCTAGGGAGAGAAGAGAGAGAAAAAATATTTATCTTGGAAAAAGTATCCACAGACAAGAATGTTCCTAGGGTTTAAAAACCTGAGCATTCATTTTTGGGGACTGAGCTGTCTGACTTCCGGTGGTTCTGGAGTCTAGCCCCTGTTTCACGTATCTGTCCCTTCAGACTCTAATTTAGGGCGAGGAGGGTTTCAGCCACTTCGGGACCGCCACTTCGCTGTCCCTTACCTGGGTTCAATTCTAATCCTGAAAGTTCAGTTGAGCTACTCCAAGCTTGTCTGACCTGTCTCTTCTATCCTATCTTGTTTAATTCTCTTGAAGCAAATGTCAGCTTATTTCATTATAATAAATGTAATCAGTTGATTTGTTCAACCATTTATAAGATCCTTTTGGTTCTGAATCCAGGTCTTTGTTTCCTCCAGGCGCATCTAATATGGTATCTGCTATACACAACAGGCACCCTGAAGTCTCCTGCTGAACAAACTTGGGTGAATTTGATGGACAAGGCTTGAGTGGCTTTGGAATCCTCCTGAAGGTCTTAGTTTAGAAACAATTGAGAATTCCAGATCTGAGAGAAGATAAATATAAAGACAGAAGTGAAATGTCACCACATCAATGCTAAAAGCCTCACAAAAGCCTGAAGTTTCAGGAAGGAGGATCTTTCAATGGAAATGCTGAATACCTAAGGAGAGATAAGAAAAATGCTCTTGCCACAATCTCCTTAAAGGGGTGTTAAAACTCACCCCCAGGAGGGAAATTCTCCTTTCTCTCTCGCTGTCTCTCTCCTCACCCTGCCTAACCCCTTAAGATTTGAGCCTGTCTTGTTTTAGGGCCTATTAACCTCATGACTGCATTTTAGATCTTCCAGGTCAAGTCTTCACCTCTGGGGGACATGAGTTGTCCATATTGCACTTTTATGGTGGAAATTTTCCTCTTGGTGAATTTTCTTTAAAGTTGCAAAATGTTGTGCCTTGCTAATTCAAAAAAAAAAAATGTGATGTTCTACTTTCCACTTTCCTCAGTTGGCTTTTACTTACAGATGTTTTCAACGGCCTTTCTTTGAGCGCTCCCATCTGAAGGACAGCTGGAAGGGCAGTTCGGAATTCCATCAGGATTCTGGTGAGCTCTTTGTACAACAGGCCTCAAACGCTGCTCTGCCTCACGTGGAGTGTTCTGTAGGGGGCTGGGTCTGCGTTGAGGCAGGGAAAGAGGCATACACGCAGTTAAGGAGAATATTTTTGTTTATACACTCATCTCTCTTACTGACTGAGGCAGAGCTGAAGGTTGTTTGCAGATAGGTGTTTGTGCTCCAAAATTTTCACCAGCATAACTTTACAATTGCCATGGACAAATCATCTCAAGACTGATCTGTCCAACTTCCACGACTGCTTCCAACTTCTAGAAGGAACTTCAATGCCCAAAATTGTCAAAGCTTCTCCACCGTATGCATCTGAGAGCAGGTGTACCCACAGAGCCAGCTTTTGAAGGGCAATACGTGGGAACACGCCATGGGAAGTGAAAAGGTTACAGTAGGTCACACCTGGTTTTACCCTCTGAAACCCAGCCAGCTGGATGCGTGTGAGGGTGCTGCTGGTCTACTGTGGAGAACAGCAATTCTCAGCAATGCATTTTGGAACTACCAAATGAAAATACAGCAATGGAGCCCCATTTTTCAGAACTCTTCAACACATTCAGTCCAAGACACACCAGTGGAGGTGCTATGGGCCGCTTAGGTTCATGTGCTTAAGTTTGCCTGCTCACCACTGATCAAAGGAAAGAAGATCATTTATCTTGGTTAAAAAAAAAAAGAAGTTATATTCAAAGTTGGCTCCAAGGAGGTGGGAGGCCCACTTGCCTCAAATCACCACCTGACCATGGATAGGCACGCTATACAGGGAATAGTGCAGGAGGCCCACCAGAAACGTCTAGGCTTGTTTTGGCTTCTCCTTGCATCTCTCCCCCCTGGCCTGGAAATGAAACTGGACATTGACCTCCTGGTGCCTCCATCTGCCTATTCTGAGCATTCATCTAGCTGAGGAGAGGTGGGGCCACTTATAGCCTTGACCTGAGGACGTTTGGAGAAGCAACCCATCTCTAAAGAAAAACAAGTATCACCTTGTAAAGTCCTATTCTTCTGTGCAGAGCACAGAGGCAAGACCACTTGTTGTCATTGATCCTGAAGGGTCTGTGTGCAGAGCTGTTGCAGAAACCATTTTCACGAACGGAAAGAACGCGGCCCTTGGATCCAGGCCCCCTCACCATAGCTCTGCTCTTGGATTTTCCCATTGCCAGGATTGGAAAAGAAGTTAGAAGTTTCCATGACAAGCACATAGCAGTGGAAAATGTCTCTGCTCACTCAGGATGGAATGAGGGTGAGATGTTGTTACAAAAGTGACTGTGGTCCTAAAGCTCTCCTGCAGGGTTGGGCATCCCCAGGACCCTTCAGACCACATGTGGAGAATCCCTGTCCTGTAACAAAGGCTGTGTGTATCCAGTTGTGTTCACTAATTGTTTAGGTGTAATCACTTAGACAATTATTCTTAATGTGATTTCAAACAAATTCCCTGCTTATATTAGTCTTATTTTAGGTTATAAATTCATATGTATATATGTAGATATGCACATACATACATATACATATATAAATAAATATATATATATATATACATATATATTCCATCTAAGGCTAAATTATGTGCATGATAGGCACAGAAATGAAGCAGTTAATAATGTGAGCTGATGGATATTTCTTAAGTACCACTTCTTTGTAAAGGATGAGGAAAAGTGAGAAAAAGCATTAGCCCATCTTCTGGTTATACTACAGGGAGAATTAACTCTGAAGATTAATAGAAAATTATAAAACCAATTTTCTGTTTATAAAAGAAAATAAAACTTAATTTTAAACTACATTTATTTGGACTTTTAAACTACTTATTTAGTGAGTATTCTCACTCATAATAGAGAATATTTTGTTAGCTGAGCTGTCAACGCTTGAATTGTTAATAAAAATATGTATCAATCCTACTGCTGGGACAAAACCCTTGACCCCTGAGACTTGAGGAAGCGGTTTACTATGGTTCACAGTTTCAGTGGGTTGAGTCCAGGGTTGGTTACTTACCTCCATGGCAGAAACAGCCTGGTGGGCAAACCTCTTCACTACATGGCAGCCAGGAATAGAGACGGGAGGGAGGATCCAGGGACAAGAATATGCTCTTTCAAGTCAGTAACTTGCCCCTTCTGACCACTTCTCACCTGCAAACATGAGATTTCAGGGAGATGTTTTACGTCCTTCTAAACCATAAAATGTCAGAATTCCAATCCCTATCCCTAATTGGCTACATGACTTTGGATGAATTATTACACTCTTTACTTTTGTTTTCTTTTAAAATAAAATACAGAAAATAATACTTTCCTCTCTCATTAGATGCTCGTGACACTGGAATGTGACAGTGCTTCTCAGATGCTTAACACTGTCACTGCATGTGACAGACAATAGTTGTTGGACAAATATTTGTTGAACAAACTCTAACTAAATATTGTTTGCTTTGTTAACATGAGGCACATTGCATTCCAGAAACACGTTTATGATATCATTCTGTATCTCTTTGTATTCGACAACCTGCTATTAAATTGTTTCAGTTACTTTTTATATATCTTTCTAAGTGTTTCCCATGTGGGCCTTGGATGGTGCATATGATGTGTTTTTCATGTAAAAACATCAATTATCAGAGAAACGTGTATAACCACCCTATGCTCCCTGGACTTGTGTTCTATTCTGAGTCTCTGCAGTAAGCAAACATATTGTGATATTACTGCAGCTTCCTCCAAGTTATTGCTTTCTTATATTAATAGCAATCTTTTGGGGCCTGTGACCCTGGCTTTTCACAAAACACCCATTTTGGAGATGTTTTAGGCACCGCATTCACCTTGAAACTTTTCCAGCCTGTGTCTTCACTATAAAAATGAAAATTAGCTAACAGATGTCAGGAGACTTTTCCCTCTTCTACAACTGTTCTCACTCTCTCCACACCTGACACTCAGCGCATGTGCCTGGGAATGACCCTTGATTTCTTCTCTGACTCATTGTTAATCATTACAAGGACTCGCTCCATCAGTTCATAAATTTGAAGGAAACTCAATTTCCCACACAGTCTGTTAAGTGAGCATCAGCACGCTGTTCACGTTGATTCATAGGCTCTAACGTTCTCATTATTTGGAAGAGATGGGAGGTGTACCAACAAACAAATTTGCGCATTCGAGGTTCCTCAGAACAAGGCTTCTTTGATCCTCTGGAATATCGAAGTTGATTTTGTTGCAGGCTTCTGGTTCCCAAACTAAACGCTGAACATACAAATCCGTTCACGAAGCACTGCTCACCTACATCTTGGGTTGTAGAAGAAATGAAGTTGAAAGAACCCTGCTTAAGCTAGAACTGGTTCCCTTCTGAAGCATCTGCCTTAGACCAAACTCACTTAGCTGAGTCACATGGAGCAGAATATATATATATATATATATATATATATATATATATATATATATATATATGTGTGTGTGTGTGTGTGTGTGTGTGTGTGTGTATACATACATACACATGGCATCTCTTTCATGTGAGGTAGAAGTCACAACCGAGGGATTGCTTGATCTTCTTGAATGTCTATCTCTGCCAAAAGATCTTTTAGACTATGTCATAAATTAAACAACAAAGCTAAGTCCACCTTAGTTCATTGCCACATGTTGGATACTAGGAATTATTCTGTCTACTTATTTTCTGGATTTCTTTTCTCCATCGTAGACGTGGCAAATAAGTACTCTGCTTGCTCTTTTAAGTACTTTCTTAAACCTAAATAATTGTCATAGAATATCAACTGTGGATTATAAGAAAGGACTTACATCAATCCAAGCTCTTCACTTACTCTCATGTTCATCTGAGACATCTATTTTAATTATCTTAAAATGTTTACTGTTATTATGAATTTCTCTAAATACAATAATGTCTCTTGACTTGTTGACACAAGACATGATCTGGATTCTTGCGACAATGGGTTTGGACCCAGCTCTTTCTAGTTCTTCCCCGTTGTCTCTTGACAACAGATTTCTATCTTGGTTTTAAAATCCTTTGTTTTCCCTTCATCTATGTTTCTTATTGTTTCTATTATTGACTGTGTCTCTTGACTCCAACTTTATATTAGTGACTGTCTTTTGACTCCAGTTTTGAAAAAAATACATTCTTTCCCTCACCCTGTCCGCCGTATTTCCTCTTCCTTCTCAACTTCTTTTTTTTGCTATATTTGACTTTGTCAAGGCTGGGGACTAAACTCTATGCATACTTGTCTCCTAGGATTTTTTTTTAAACTCTAAACTTCAGGTCAGTTATTTTTACGCAAGCTTTGAAAGCCTATCTGATGGGCTTATGATATTTCTTTTTGATGGGTTTTTCAGTGTATGACCTGAGGTCTCTCAGAAGAGAGTATTTCTGGCCTCAAGTGTCTGTTTCCTCTTGTAGACAACCTATATAAATTTCTCCTTGGAAGTTTTTTGGATTTGTTTTTAAACCCTAACATTACACAATGATATACCTAAATGCAGATCTTTTTATATTTTACCTTACTCAGGTAAAAATCTTAAAATGTTTAGTGTTGATGCCATTTCTCTAAATACAATAAACCTTGGGGGAAAAAATTTTACCTTGATTAACATATATACTCCAATTCTGAAAAATTTGTCTGTGTTGTCTTTTCTCTAATTCCTCCTCTTTGAATTCCTCACCTCCCTTTTCTGAATTGATTGTCCAGGTACTTGGACTGAACTTCTATGTCTTGCCCTCATTTTATTCATGTTTTTATCTTTATCTTTCTGGAGGTTTATTCAACTTTGTGTTTTACATTTTAAATTATTTCTATCTGCTTTGTTATATTTTTAAAAGTTTACTTTTAATTTTTAAATTTTTTCATTTTAAAGATAAAATTGTTCCTCGACACTCTAAAGATCTTAATTAAAGTTAGATGTTTTCCTTATTTACCTGAATTTCTTTATTTCTCCAGAGATATAGTTCTGCCTCTTGTTGTTTCTCTTCAATGGTGCAGGTTCTTCCCAAGCTTCTGGGTGACCCTTGGTTGTGCATTCATACCTATGACTGAGGGCAGATAGGACAACCAAGAGTTTTGAGGTAATAAGCTGGGTTATCAACAAGCTAGCTTAGCCTTCATGTAAGCGGGGAGCATTGATTATATGCTGCAGAACATGAATATTGGAAAAAAGGTTTTATCACAATTAGTGGTCCATCTTTTCAGTATTCTATCAGCTTGCCTCATACTTTTAAACACTCTTGTTCTTGGCCTCTGTATTGGAATAAAGTAATTACCCCCAATTCTCTTCCCATTTCCCATACCCTATTAAGTTATATCTTTAAATTTACATAGTCAAACTTTCATCAGTAGCTCCATTTAACTTCAGAGTGATTTCTATACAAGTTGCTCTTGAACCTAAGATTTATCATGTTTACTTACAACATGATTACCATGTAAATACTGTGCATCATGGAGCCAAGAACTGTGCTGGCATTTTGTTTTTCTCTCTCAAGGTACAACCTCATATCCAGCTCACCAATCAGCAGATAGGTGATTCCAAACCTTGAGTTGCCCTGATATTTCACTGAATGTTCGTAATTGACTCGCATTTTAGTTTGGTTCATAACTAGACCATGACACTTTTTCTTCAGCTGTATTTTTCTTTTAATTTATACTTGCTGTTTTTTTTTTTTTTATGGAGAACTAATGCATCCTTTCTTCATTTTGCACTGAGATTATCCAGGTCCTTAATTACTCTGTTTTTGTTTGAAATCACACCTTCTTCTTGACAACAAACTCCTTTCGAGCTGGAAAATATTGTATTTTGAGTTCTAAAAATGAATGCTGCTATAAAAATGACTGTATTTGTAAGATGCCTTATAGTAGAATCTAAAGCTATATTTTCTAATTTTCTAGAGACTACAGTTCATAACCTGGCTAGACTAATTACAACAAGATAAATGAGGGCATTACTAGTGGGCTAATAATTATAGTGTTGGTGAGCAAATTCAATATTTAAGAACAAAACATGCTAAAAGATGCCATTTCTGATAAACACATCCAGTTCCAGAGTCACAGGCTATTTATTATCCATGGGAGATGATTATTTGAAAATCATTGGAAACATTTTTTCCTTTCTTAGTAAATACACTAGGTAAAAACTAAATTCTTTGATGACAAGATACAAAATAAGTATAAATTAAATTATACAGAAGCTTCACCTTCTTGGCTAGAGCTTTTCCTTCCTCTGGGTAAAAATTTCAACCCTTTCTTTCATCTTAAAAACAAAGGGTTGTGTCAACAATCTTTCTTTCCGTTGTAGCTCTAGTTTAAATACTATTTTGCTCCATGACATACAGTTTCACAGATATTTTTAAACAAGACTGAATCAAAATATTTGGAGCTTGTAATTTCCTGTTTATTTGGAGCCAAATGTTCTAATTTAGAATGACTGCTCTCAAGGCCTGCTGTCTAACAGCCATTGAGAATTTTTATTAGTCTTGGACTTCAAGCTGTCTTTTCTCTTATCATTAACTCTCAGTTGACTGGAGTATGTTTTCCTAGTTCTCCATTACATCCCCTCGTCCACCTCTGTGTCTGTAAATCTCTTTACTTTTCCCTCACTTATGAGTTACAGTTTGACTTGGAGTGGAATTTTAGGTCGAAAAGCGAAGGGCTATCGGTTTATTTCTTTAAGTAGCCATCGAGTGTCTTTTCCCCTCATTGTCCCCCTTTCATCCCATTTCTACTGTTGAAAGATATCCACTAGTCCCTTCACATGTATAGTGTTGATTTTCAAATCATGGTAAAATCCTGGAGAAGAAAAATCTTGTTTCCTTCTCTTTGTCATTTCTTGTAGCTTCCAGTTTGATACTTCCTCCCCTTGCTGCCTTCTGCCTGCTACATGCCAAGTTTTATCTAAACAGTGTCCACTATTCTGTAGGCCAGGCTTAGGTCTTCCAGGAACAAACATTGTAAACCTGCTTTGTCTGGACTGTATGAGAACTTAGCTTCTGATCTAATATTGATGTGTTAATTGGATTTTCTTCAAATTTAGATCTCACATTTTATTTCAAAAATAAGATTAAACAGTTGGCTAAGGTTATATATTTTTTCTGTCTTAAAGTGCAGTGAAAGTCTAAGTATATTAAGATAGAATCTAATCTGAATAAAGTACTTGTGATCATGACACAATTTTGTAATAATAGAATTCAATCCTAAATAGCTGAATTACAAACTAAGAAAAACAACTTCGTCATTTTGAAGGCCTCTAGACATCTCTAGCGATTATTATTTTATTATGATTGAACAATGTTAGCTTGACAAGTTTTTACTTCAAAAAGAAGCTTAACATTTTTATTTATCTCCTTATCAAAGAAAAAAAGTGGCATGTATTATTTCAGTCATCTTAAGGATGGAAAACAAGAAACAGAATTTTTAAAGGCTTTGGCTTTTCCCAACTAAATACTTTTTTTTTTTTTTTTCTGTACTAGGGATCAAGACCAGGACTTTCCAGTGAGCTACATTCCCAGCCAATTTTTAAATTTTTGACATAGTCTTACTAAATTGCCCAGGTTAGGCTCAGACTTGTAATCCTCCTGCCTCAGTCTCCCAGTGAGGGGATTACAGGCCTATACCGTCAGGCCCAGCAATAATACAATCTTTTCCATGGATTATTTTTTAAATCTATGGAAAAATCCAAGACTCTGGCTTAGCCCTTTGCCTACTCTGACTGAAACAGTTAAGTTTCACTTCTATTTTGGGCCAGATAAACTGATTGATTTGATCTGATGTTATTATATTTCTTTATTAGAAGAGGGTAGAGGACTGGAGGAATGGCTCAGCAGTTAAAGTGTTTGCTTAGCAAGCACTAAGTCAAACACTAAGTACTCAAGTTTGAATCCCCAGAACCACATAAGCTGGGTGTGGTGATGTAGGCCTATAATCCCAGTACTCAGGAGGCAGAGACAGGAGGATTGCAGTGAGTCCAAGACCAGCCTGGGCCACAGAGTGAGACGCTGTCTCAGGGGGGGAAAAAAAGAGGGTAGGATTAAACAAAGAAGACAGCCACTTTTCTTGTAGCTGGTACAGGTTCCTTCAAGGCAGTCTCTATATTTTACACTTCTTAATATTCATTCCACCACTTAGTTAACACCTAGCACAACTCCTGGTTAGTGGTCTGGGCTTATGATGAAATTTTTAAAACTTGAACTGAATGTTAATTATTTATTTCAGCAGATTTAGGCTTTGATATTTATAAGAACTTTGAAGAAGCTCTACCGAAAAACTATTATTTCAGCTTCAACTCATGTTAAGATTTTAATATTTCTCATAAAAATCATGACATTTAACTTGAGGTTATTTTAGGCTATAAATAGAAAAAAATCAAATGACCTGAGTACTTTCAATTGCATGCCTTTCTTTTTAGCTACATATAATCTGAATATTAATTATTTATTTGAGACAGGGTCTAGCTCTGTAGCTCTGAGTGGTCCGGAACTCTCTATGGAGCCCAGGCTAGCCTAGAACTCACAGCTATCCTCCTGCCTCACCCTCCTGAGTGCTGGGATTACAGGCGGGCACCACCACACCCAGTTTTATGTGTGCTGGGGAATTAAAATCTAGGCCTTGAGCTTGCTTGCAAGGCAAGCACTTTCACCGCTGTGCTGTTCCTACAATCCCTGAATATGTTTTTTTATCTATAGTATATTTCATCCAAATCTGATTTTCTTAAAGGCTATGTTGATAATGAAATATCATCTGCAGAATTTTCTTCAGCCAAAGCTTCTGTTATACATTTCTCCTTTTAAATGACTATTCTGTGTAGGCCTTTGTTTTTTTCTGGTGTGTAGAAGGCCAGTAAATCTCTGCTGAAACAAGGGCCATACCATCTGCAAATCCTGATGATTCATTATTTGATCCATTTCATATTGTGAAGGTCATAGAGTTGCATTTTCATGCAAAGACAACCCTGATTCTCAACTCCTACGGGAGAAAGACCAGCTGCCATGTAAACAGGAAGTATAGGAAGCTTCTAGAGTCATTGAATACTTCTAGAGGAAGAAAGTCTGGGTAGAGGACTACAGTCTGAGTCTTGGAGAAGATTAAATTTCCTCGACTCCTGGAAAATAATTTTTTTTCCCTGAACCTGCTGCAGGCCACACGGATATATAGCCATCTAAGATTCTCTCCTCGAGACAGTATCTCATGATAAGGTGACAAGATATTAATTTGCAGGTATTGCATAAGGCCCCTTGATTTTATCTTTTTAAAAATTACAATTGGAAACAAACACTCCAGCCCACTGTCACCCTATTTCTACACACTGATAGGCGAGGTTGAGCATGTTTTAGCATGACTACTAAATAAGTAAGATCACTAATCAATTTGAGTGTGTGGTTCCATTTTCACAAATGGTCCTTCATTAAAAGGTATGTGCATGGCGCGTAGTAGGCACTCAACATACGTTTGTTAAATGTGTACAGGGGTGAGGGAGTGAGGACTGGAGGTTTCTTGTAAGTTTTGAGGAGTGTATCTAAGTCTCTGGGCCATGTCTACTCACTTTTATTTCTGCAGGCATTATGTTCTGCTCACATCCTTGTTACCACAGTGCCTTATCCCATGCCGTTCACCCCACAGAAGGGATTCTGGCCTAGCCTATAAAACAGAGCCCAAAGGAGCACTGTTTGTGTTCTGAAGAAGGCAATGACTATCACGATGGAAGTGGGATTAAGTCAGGAATTCTCTGTGCATTTAGCAAGCCATCCTCTTTTGCATTACCAAATCACATTGTCTGCAGCTTTGATGTGGCTGCTTGGTGCTGGTCAGGGATTCCTCAGAGGCTGGGGTCAGAGTCAGCAATGTTTACAAACGTGGCAGTAAAGTCGGCAAGACATAGCCAACTCCAAGTATGATCTTCATGATCCTCGAAGAGGCTACTCATTTGACTTATAAACAGAAATCATGGTCTCTAGCTAATGCAAGGTGTTCCTGCACTGTGAGCCTTAAATAGTGTAATCAAATCAAATCACTCCTGTGCATTTCGAGGGTTGGCAAGCCTGCTCTTTACTCATGCCAGAGCTTCTGCCCAGTGCCTGGTACATGTTTCTGTGAACTGAAGTTGAAAAGAAACCACAGGAGCCTGAAGCATTTATGAGTTCATGAGGAATTAAGAGCCTAGAAATAACTGTAAGCCGTTCAACTGGGGCTAGTGGAGATCTCACGCAGGCAGCAAATGTTGACATTTGGAAGCAGATCATAATAATTCGGTTTCTTTTCTGAGAGAACCATGCTCAGGTGGACATCATGATGAGTTTCTCTTTCTCTTTTCGAAGTACCTCTTGCTATTCTTACTCGTAAGTCTTGTGCCAACACCAACTGTCCAATGGAGCAGATTCAGAAACATGAACGAAAGTGCCAATCCTACTAACTCTTTTTGTTTGTTTGTTTGTTTAATTAATTAATCAAAGAGTGGTCTGGGTGAATCTGTGGCTCTGTGGGACTTATGGGCATGTGACCAAATCCACCCTCCAGGAAGTGGGGGTGTCCTTTGGAACAGTTTTATTGAGACCAAGTTTACCATTTCCCATCTATGTTCTCTTGAAATCTGGAATAGGAGCCCGAGGAGGGGATCTCAGTTACACTTCATGCTTCGTGCTTTTCTTCCACAGAAAGAGTAAAGTGCAATAGTTTTGGCATTACTGAACTCAATTTAGAGTCACTTGACTGTAATTCAGCCTCTCTAACACCACTGAAACATTAAGCTGAGATTCCCATTGGGCAGAGAACCGATTGGATGTGATCCTGTGTGCAGAGGATCATATCCCTACAAGAGGTTCTGAGCTCTGAATCCAGGTTGGGTTGAAATTTTATGTCTTGGAGCTTAGGTGTGAGTGTCCCACAGCTGGTCATGTGCAGTTGAATCAACTGGTTTCCTTAAAGGTAAATCCTTAAATGTTCTTTGGGTTCTCAGTTAAACAATTAAACCCATTTCTGAGGTCTTCTCACATCTGCTGCTAATGGGGGAAGAGAGAGAAGCAAAATACTGAGAAGGGGACACAGCAGGTGTGTCCTAAGAGTAGATTCAGTCCAGAAGTTGTAGCAGTATCTTCCACTGTGTCTCATGTGGATTTCTGTATCACTTTGATTTCAGCCAAAAGGAAGAAACTCAAGGAACAGAATAAAGCAACCATATGCAAGAATTTCTAACTGAAGAAAGACAAGACTAAATTAACATGTGTTTCAAAGTATTAATGGAGGTTGGAGATATGATAAGATCTAAACCAAAGAGATCATCCAGAGTACACAAAGAACATGGGGAGCAAGGTTGTGTTTTATGGGATCATTGGGAAGGACCCAGAGAGAAATAACTAGTGAGAACTCAGGAATGGAGAAAGGGGTCCCCGGGGCATGAGTTTGCATTTTTTCTGTCCTGTCACTTTCAGAAAAGTTGAATGACTGTCCATGGCTTCTCCCTTACAGGGGTGGTGTCTGAGCCTTTGCAGATGTAGGAGCCCAGGAGGTAGGGCCGAGAGTTCCCACACTGGGATGAGGGTTTTCTTTTCTCAGCCTGAAAGTCCTGAAAAGGCAGTATTGAAACAGAAATGAACAGAAATGGCACCAAGAAGAGTTCTTGGTGTTGGAGACAGAGGTTGGAAGCTCCACCTAATGGGGAAAATAGAGACAGAATCTTGCCTGAGAACGATGGACCTTGTAAGTGAGGCGGGATGCTTGGGAGGGAGACGCAGATGGGAGGTAGAGAGGGACCAAGTGCCGCTAAAGCCCACGCTGAGTCATACATGTGAGTCGCATTTTCGTTATTTTTAGTGGTTTGGGGATTTGCAAAAAAATATATATAGTGTGGTATTTGTAAATAATATTTTTGGATTCTGACATTTTTCAAAAGTGATTTTTATGGTGCTCCATACTGGATTCTGAAAGCTGTGTGTATTATATTTCATTTTCTCAAGTACCTGGAAATAACTGTGGTGGGTGAAGCTTAGGCTCTGAACTCCCCAAGGAGCTATATTTGAGAATTTTTCTCTTCCTAGTTATTACAACTAATTTTCCCATCAAATCCTCCAGGACTGCTTTGAACCCCTCAAACACTCCAAAGGCAGAAATGGATTTTAACTCATTCGTGCTGGTGTTAATCTCTTCAGTGATTTATGAGGTCTTTAAAGCTTTAATTCTGTCTGTCAAGAGTCTTCCTCAGTAGTGAGCTGACAGTTTAAATTAGTGTTTAGACATGGCTTTCATAATGTCAGTTTTGTTTTGTCTCCGCAGCCTTTTGGAATTTCTTCCATTGTACCTCAAGTGACTCACAGCAGTAAGTGGTTCTCCCACTCCTTTGTTCTTAATCAAGGAAGAATGGAATGAACTACACAATGTTTGGAAAAGAGCAACCTTAATTAGTCCTCAGCTCCAGCCAGAAATGCTTGTCTTGTCTCTTTAGCATACAAATGCAGGACATGATGGGTTCAGGTGAATAAATACAGGTTTCCTACATTTCCTAAAAAGCTTCCTTTGGTTCCTTTCCAAAAAATAAATAAATAAATAAATAAAACCAGGACAATTGCTGTAGAAGCATTTTAAAGGGTTCTCAAAGTGTCAAGGGAGAGATCTCAACTTCCCAGTTTTGAAGATTGCCTTTTTGAGTTGAGAGAATAAACCACCAAATGAAAAAGCAGAACTCCTGCGGGCGCATCCCTGCTCACCCTAAGGCTGTCGAACTCTTTAGGGAGTAGTGCCAGGGAATAATACCCAAAGCTAAGGATGACTTTTTTGCCAACTGTCAAGTAGTACATCCTCCGGATTTTGAGTATTACGGTAAACCCCAAGATCCTTAGGGGTCTAATTTTGTTTACTCTCAACCACGTTTGGCTTCCTAAGGAAAATAGTGAAAGAAATATAAAATTTCTTTAAAAACCCTCAAGTATTCTTGGACATCAAACAACCCTTACAACACAATCCTTTGATGAGTTCAGTGTAAATGAATCAGAAACATATGGACAGCATTTGTGCTCAAACGCACATGCGTTTTCAAATTTTGAGAGAAATTCGTTTAGTGAGCTATGTTTGGATCATTTCCAGCATTCAGGAATTTGGAAAATCACTTCTCATGAGTAACGATGTGGTTGAAAAATGGGCACCATCGGTAGCCCGTGCTGTGTTTTGTATCTTAAGCACAGTAGCAGAGGGCACAAATCTTGGGCATTTCCAAATAAGGAAGAATTGGGGCTACTACCCACATAGTGGTAGTTTCTGTATCTTGTTACCAGCTGTCAGTACCTGTATAAGAAAGCTTCATGCTTGACCAACATGGCTCATACACTGGACCGGGACAGTCACCAAACACTTCCACAAATCACCATTTGTTTTAAGGCCACTCAAATCCATTGGACATGTGGTGTCTTTTTGGTAGAATCCATGATTTTCTTTCATTTTGAGGAAAAAGGGCCCTGCCCACTCAGTCAGGTCTTAGATGTACAAAATACCCATCTGAACTGTCTACGGTTATGCTAAAGAAAGGTATATGATCTCTAAAAACAAACCAAAAAACCAACAAAGAAACAAAAAAATCTCCATTTGGTAGGAGGTCCCAACCTGTCTCCTTGCTAGCTCAGCTGACTATTGGATTTGAATTATTTTCTTTATATCAACAGGTGTAGTCATCTATTGAGGAAGAAGAGGCAATTATAAGAAGCTTCTGTGTTTTGATACATCAGATTTAAAAAACTGTCCTCATTACTTTGACTGGGTTTGGATTATAGATTATGGCTTTGGAGTTCTTTCCAGTGTTAAGCTGTTGACTGTGGGAGTTAACAAAGCCTTGTCAATGTCTTTTGATGTCCAGCCATGGAGCAGAAGCATCATGTTGTTTCACTGTGGCCAGTTCATGTAAAGTGCTGACTCTCGGCTCCTATGTGAACCACACTCCATCTGATGCTTAGAGCAATACAGCTCATCGAAAAGCTAAGAAGAGACACACCACGGGAAATAAAAGCCAGTACATAGCATAGGACTTCTGCTTTCAAAGAATGTGAAGTCACGTTGAGGTTAAAAAATAGCTAGAGAGATGTCACAACAAAGGTGTTTCATTGCTAAGCTAGTGGTAGAGACCATCGATGCATGTATTGGCTGAAGGATTTAAGGTAAATTTAGGCAGTGCGAGAGAGTAGAAAGAACATGACATCAGTAGACATTGCTGGAAATGGAGTAGAAGATGGAGCAAGAGTGCCAATCCCAGGTCTGCCATAAATTAACCGGTGATTGTCAGAATTAATAGTCCTGAGCTGTCACCTGAAATGGAGATGTTCATATCATTTGTCCACTCTATATTTTACTATGACATGCTGGACACTCAGGAGAACAAGAATGCTATAGCGACATGCCAAGCACCGTGGGGTTGTATAGAGTTGAAATAGGAGAGGGAGAAAAGTGGATATTAAACTACCTAATTCTACTTTGCCTCATGGCGTCATTCACATAGTTACAAACTAAAAATGTTCTCCAACCAGGAGACAGGAAGTGTTTTTTTCCATAACCAATCGAAACTGTTGCTTTCTGTGTCTCTCTCCACCTTCCCTTTTCCCAGTTCTTTGCCTAGAGTGGAAGACATGAGTAGTACCCAGGCTTCTAAGAGCTTTGTTTATGTTCACAAGCTTTGTTCTCATCTCAAAACACACCTGGTTTACATACAACTTTATAGGATGGCTGCTCTGTCCTCCACTCAGGACGTGACTTTGGGACTGTACCTCTTTTCTTTGTATGTCAATGTCTCCATAAGGTAGTCATACTTGCTAGTAAATAAAGTCTCGTGAAAGACATAGATCATATTATTATATGCTCCTGCAGCTGTGACTCCTGGCTGTTCTGCCCTATAGACTCTTCTTCTTCTTCTCTCAATAACCTCTTATACTTTTTCACCTGGCTCTTTTGAGACATCTTCTGCCTGATGGTACTGAAGGCACCGGGAGTAGCAAAGAAAAGAACAGGAACATGTCTGGAAAGCAGAGAAGAACGTGGGGGTGCAGGGGAGGTGTAGGAACTCACGAACCTCTAAGGATGCTTTTTATATGACAAAAATCCCACAAAAATTATGTCACTCCTTGGGACAAAATATAATCAAATGTCTAAATGTTTAAAAGAAGTCAATATATCAAATATTTTCGTTTTGGTTTATCGTACCTAATCAAATAGCCTGATATTAAGTGTATTCAAGATTGCTATTAGATCAGGGAATTTAACTCAGTTTGGGACAGTTTTATGTCAAGAAACAAAAAACCTCAAGTTTCTGGAGATATGGAAGGTTTTCGCATAATGGAGAAGTGAAATGAGATAAGAAGAAAGAACACAGACGAGACTGTGTTAGAGTCCAGTATCAAGTTGGACACACAAGTCTTTGACATCCTGAAAGAGCAAGTCCTCATCAGACTAAGGGCCTAATAAGGTTAGGGGTGTTAACTGTAGCACCTCCCTCTCTGTGCTTCTGTTCCCTTCCACACAGAAACTTCACCTGTGGTTCTTGAGACCAAAAATGCAATGCTGCACAGGGGCAGAGGTCCGTCTCCTCTTCCTGCCTTTATCTTGCATTGAGCTGCTCCTCCAGGTAATGTGGGAAAATATTTACCAATATCACTTTGACAGGTGCCAAGTTATTAGCCTGTGCTGAGCCTCCACATGTCCCAGACAGGTGCCACACAGGAAGGCTCATTGTGCTGTGGTTTGAGATGCTCAGTAGCACATGACCAGGAGCAGGAGAGAAGGAGGCAAGTGTTTCTTTCTCTCCCTATGCACCTGAGGGAGGTCCTCGGGGGCAGAGGTGGTGTCCGCTCCTCCTGTAAATCCCCAGCATCTGGCACGGGTTAGGTGCTGCGCAAGTGGGAAGTGAATGGGGGAAACAGTGACTGGACAGGAAGGCATTCGACAGGGCTACTAGCGAAGGAAGCGTGGGCCAGCTGCCCAACCTTTCTGACACCAGGGACCAGTTTCTCAGAAGACAATTTTTCCATGAACAAGAACAGAAGGGATGGTTTCAGGATGATGCAGCACATAACACATATTGTGCGCTTCATTTCTGTTGTTATTACATTGTAATAATTAGTGAAATAGTTAGATAACTCACCACAAAGCAGAATCAGTGGAAGTTTGTTTTCCTGCAGCTACGAGGTCCCATGTAGGAACGGTGGCAGATGTGACACCCACTGCTGATCCCACAGGAGGCAGATTTCAGGTGGCAATGGGAGTGCTCGGGAGTGCCTTCCAAAACACAGTGGTGAGGCTTCGCTTACCCACTTCCGGCCTACCCCTGCTATGTGGCCTGATTCGCGCAGGGAGCTGGGGACTCACGGTCTGGACAATCAGCGTGCACCTCCCAATGAGAGCATCTGGGCATCAGGCAGCTGAGACATTACCATGTCTCGCACAGGAAAGATGCCCCATAGGTACATCCTCCTGTAAGCGCACTGACGTTTACTAGGAAGTATGGAAAGAGAAGGCGCATTAAAAATAGCATTTGTCTTGATATTTTATCTTCCCAAAAACTATGGCTGAAAGAGTAAGAATGTGTCTTGATATTTAAAAATATGTACAACTGAGCACCAACTTAGATTCCAAATGGTTATTTGTATATATAATATATAATTACATATTTAATATCCTCACATATGACATTTCATTGTTATCAAAATCAATGGTCACCTCTGTGGAATGAATCTCTCTCTCTCTCTCTCTCTCTCTCTCTCTCTCTCTCTCGACTTTGCAATTCTGAACATCTGAATCCCAGCAATTATACTGCCTTAAGGCTTTAACAGTGTAACTGTCACTTGAAAGAGTTGCTGGGCTATATGTTTTCTGTAGCTAAATATTGGTTAGGAAAATAGTTCTGAGGCCATCGTAGATCAAGTTTTGAGCTCGTTTCAAGCTGTGATTGCAAGATTTTATTCTCAGAAAGTTCTTCAGTCAAATATCTGAAAAAAAAAAAGACTTTGGAAAAGAACTTAAGCAAAAAGTTGCCAGGACAAATTAAGGAGACCCCTGTGAAATAATTTTTAGAATCACACCAATGTCTGAAATTTCACTAAACCTTTTTGTGTATGCCTGCATATGTATATGGTAAAATACGCACGTGAGGGGAATTGTAAAGGAATAAAAGTGAAATAACGAAGGTTTCACATGATTTCTAAACTTAATAGCACAAAATATTTTCCCTCCCTCAAATTGATATCAGCAATAATAGTCTAACTTCTTAGCTTTTAAAGGACATGTGGACAATGACACTCCACTATTCCTATTACAAGCTGACATCCTAACTACAAAGTTTCATTTAACAAAAGTAACTATGAACTCGGCATTTAAAATATGGCCCTTAATAATTCTAACAACACCTGCACTGAGGTTTTACACCTTTCTTTATTTTCCTTTTAGAAGAAAGGAAGTCTGAAGTGTTATTTATGTCAGCCTCTAACTGCCAATTCTTGTTTGCCCTACGAGGACTATTTTACCTGGAGATTTCATGTAAAAATGTCTGTAATTCTCTTTTCTGTTTTGTGAAGTGGGCAGAGTAACCAGCACCGTCACGTAGCAGGGCACAAGGATATGTCTCTACAGGGCGCAGAGCTGGCTTGCCGCCTCTGAGGGCAGTGTCACCTCAGCCTCTGCTCGTGGGGTTCAACTGTCCAACCTCTAGGGCACAGTCAACAGTGTCAATCATGTATTTAAAGTAAAGATTATAAGATTTTGAAAATGCCAAGAGAAATTTTACCATTTTTGTGCCCATTACTGTACTCGGCTTCACCTTTAAGACTGTAGACCACGGCTGGCTAGTGCCCATGGCCAGGAAGCACGTTCTGTAGAAAATATGGCGCCACTCCCTCCCCAGCCTAGACCCTGACAGCCTCTGGGGACCGACTTTCCTGTGCTGGCTCAGCCTTGGCACATCACTGACTTTCCCAATTACTTTCTCCACACCAGAGTGGCAGGTACGGTGACCCTCCTGGTGCCCTGTTGGGTGACTCTTTCATGCTCTAGATTTTGTTCAGCAGGTGTTAGCCGACAGAGTGATGAGGGCCACTGTGTGTGGTAGAGGTGATTCCACCGTGACACTCAAACACGAGAAATGTCACAATTAAAACATTTTCCCCAAATCAAATAAAGTATGTTCATAGCTGTTATCCTGTTGGACTGGAATAAATAAACTGTCGTTGAAGACCCCAAGAGTCTTTTGGAAGTCTGAAAAAATATATGTGCTTCTTCAGATAGCTCAATGAGGAAGACAAAGTTTCTTAATCCAGGGTGGCCTTGGTGGGTCACCAGGCAGGTGACAGAGGCCTGAGCTCCAGGCTCAGCCTTCCTGTATAGACAGGGTGGAACTCAAGCTCCAAATATTCTCAGGACAACCAACCTTGAAGCCCTTTCCAGCACAAAATAGAACCGAAGAGTTCTGCACAAGAGTCTGCCACACAGTGTCCAGGGGCCACAGGCGGTGCCATGCCACTCCACTGGGTCTGGCTAAGGGATCTCGGTCCCTTTCTTTCTACCAGCGAGCCTCCTGATGCCTTGGGGCACCAAGTCTTTGACGCTATGGGCGCTGACGCTTTAGTGCGCCCTGTTTCTCCTTCTCCCTAAATGTCGCAGAAGCTTTCTTTCATTTTTATTTGACCTTGCTTCACTGCTAGGTCCTAGGACGAACACCACGAGGGGGACACACTGGAGCACGAGGCCTGTGCTGTTCTTCCCGCCGCCTCTGACTGCTGCAACACTACAGCTCAGCAAGTGCGCGAGCCTGACCCTGCCGTCCCCTTGCTGGGAGGAGGGGAGGCTGGTGAGGGAACCCTCCTGGGGTTTCCCATGGGGCCAGACCTGGGCGGGCTTGTTTGCAGCCAGCAGTAAACACAGCTGGTAGGGGGCAAGAGGGACACCTGGTTCACACAGCTTTAATAGCTGGAATCAATTACTAATACATTCTTTATTTGCTAATATAGCTTCACTGTTTTCAAATACACTGCTCTTGTCTCGATATGTTGAGGTTTTTTAAAAAGAGAAATGGCACAATGGCAATATATATATATATATATATATATATATATATATATGTATGTACATAAATATATATGTAATATATATATATGGCTTTCATTTTAACTGCTCCCAGACTCTTTCTCCTTCCAGAGCTGGCTGGGGACAATGTGAACGTCCAGAGGGGTGGAACCGCTTGTAACCATGGAAACAAACACAAGCCTTTTCTCTGCTGCTCTGCTGGATGGACACCCAAACGGGTGGGACAGCTGATGCCTTCTTACAGTCTTTGTGACCCTGTGTGCCTGACAGCTCCGAAGTCCTCATCCGCCCAGAAGATTGGCTTCTTTGTTAGGCAATCCTATTATTTGGATTTTTTTGCACATGTTGTAGACCATATGAAGTAGATGGGCCAGTGTCAAAATCAATTATTTTTACAGCTCTGTGGTGAGAAGTGAACCATTATTTATCAGAGCAGCTACAAAACAGATGTTGTCCTATATGTCCTAATGCAATGTTAAGCAAAACCAGCCAGAGCAGCCATTCCGTAATTTGCCCCAAGAACCTGAGGTTAAGCTTGACATCAGCCGGCCCCAGACAAAAATTCGCGCAAAGTGGGTCAGAGCAAGGGGATGCTGACAAAAACGGAAGTTCTGGATTCAAATGAGAAGGAGAAAAAAATGTCAGTCTGGGGGAATATGCCTTCTGTTTCCTGCGTGAATGTTCTAGAAAGATAGTGAGGTATGGGGCTACTGGTGGCTGGGCAGTCCCAGACTGTGGCCCTCCAGGGGCAGCGCAGACAAGCTCATTGCCTTTGAAAGGAGCCTGGACCAGTCCTCAGAGGCCAGGACGGACACTCTAAATTCGACATGAAGTGGGAGTGTTGCTGGCAAAAAAGCAACACCTGCTGGGGGAGATTGTCAATGTGTCTTTGACAGAGAGAGTGACACGGCACAGTAGGTATGAAGGCCACTTACTTCTTTTCAATGTGGGTCACATCACGGTGTTTTTATCTCTAAAGTTGTTTTCACGTAGCCTTGAGCTTGGGGAAAGTCTGGTCTTCTGGGGCAGAGGCTCCTGGAGTTGCTGGTTTTGCCAGTTTGAAACTCATCACAAATTCATTGAGATTTGAGAAATGTCTCTTAATTTCCACGTGCCTGTAAGGGAAAGAATGCATCTATGCCTCATATTTTGTCAATAACAAGTTTACAAAAAAGCAAAGAGATAGCCAAAAATTTCTAGTCTTCCTTTCTCTTACACCTGTAATCTCCTTGGTTAATTGTTTAATAATACATACATACATACACACACACGCATGCATATATACATATATATATGCAGAATCTATACAAGATTAGAAGTACACAATTCAGCTGGATCTGGTGGCACCGGCCTACAATCCCAGCTCTCTGTTAAGCTGAGTCAGGAGGATGGCAAGTTTGAGCCTAGCCTGAGCAATTTAGCAACAAACTAAAACCCTGTCTCAAAATAAAAATTAAAAAGGGGGGAGGGGTGCTAGGGATAAGCTCACTGCAAAGGCCCTGAATTTCAATCTGTAATAACAGAATCTGTCAAACAACACAACAACACACAATTACACCTGACGATTTACAATTAATGTGTGATCATATATTGTATTAGCCTATACCACTGATCCTTGATCAATTTAAATACACTTCCAGTTGGAGACTGTTTTTTGATTAGGATTACTTAATTATTTTCACTGTTTCAGTATCATGAACTATGTCAGAACTTTTTTTTATTACTAGTGGTGAAATTTTTACAAAGGTATAATGAAAACTTTGTAAAACCTTATAATTTATAATCTTCCAACCTGCTTTAGGGATGATGCCAAATGAAATTGTTGTCTGACAGGCAGCTAAAAAATGTTGCCTTAAAAATATTAGGTCATTCTCTACAGTCTAAATTGGATGTGTAAAACTCAGTTATAGAGCCAGTATATGATTTTTAAAGTGCCGATTCTGTGAAATTGACATTACAAATTTGGGAGCTGCCTGTGTGTTTAGGAAAATCTATTTCTTGTGTTTCATCCTTAATCTTTAGAAATCAGAGTGCATACAGATGAGAAGACAGTCAAGTACCATCAGATGACATGGCTAGAGAAAGTCCATTTTATAAGGAAATTTTCCTATATAAAACAGTAACATGAAGGCACTTAATGTTTTACAGTACTTGGGTCAGAATCATGATGAGCCTTTTGGTGAAATCCCTGCTTAGAACATTTGACTTGCCATTAATGTTACATACTTTACCAATTTCCAGCCTTCATTTTTGGTTGGTTTGTTTTGGGTTCAACAAATATTTCTCAAGCTTCCACTTTTCCAGGCATTGCGTAAATAGCTAGAGAGATTATAACAAACAACTCTCTGGCCCTTGCTGAGGGCAATCCCCTAGGTTGACAATTTCAGAGGTTTTGAATATCCCAAATACACACAAGCGGACAATCATGTTGAATCAATTTAGTCTTTGATGATTCCAAAGATCCTTCCAGATCTTGCTGCAATCAAGGTCACATTATGAGAGCAATTTATCATGGTATAATCAAAGCCTTGATGTCCTCATTAATAGATTTTGATTTGGTAAGCTGCAACTGAGAGTGCCTGGCTTTTGGCACACTGCTTTTTATAACAGAATCTCAGATCACAAGGAACACTGAAGACAGTAACTTTCTCAAGTGGCTTAGAGAAAAGACTCTTCCTCTCTTATTAACAGAGATGTGTTTATCATTCATCCAATACAATTGGAGTGTTTACTTCACTAAGCTAGTTGCCCACTTCCAGTGACCTCTTTGCTTCTGCAGAAGCAAACATACTTGTATTTGCTTTCTGTATATAAGGACGCACTACCTCTTATGTTAAGGAAGCAACTCAAAGGATAACTAACTGCAAATTATTGAGGACTAACGTATTTTTGTCCAAGCACCATTCTCATAGCTTAAATTATCCTTGGTCCTTACGACACCATCACAGAGTATATTTTCTTATTCCTCTTCACAGAAGCGAAGGTTAGAGAGGTTATGAACACACTTGCACCAAGCCTTTCCAATACAAGTGACAGGTCAGAATTTGGGCGCAGGCCGAGTTTGATTTTAAAATCTTTGTTTCTATTTCTATTAAACATGAATATATTGTCTCACTGAAGTTCAACTCTTCCCTCAGAGTGTCTCTTTCCTAGGAAGGCTGCAGGGCAGAGATGTAATGAAAAGTGGGCAGGATTGAGAGGACACGAAAATCTCCTCAAAGGACACTGTGGAAGTGGGAAGTGACTGTGTCTAAGCCGGAGAAATTGAGGAGCATAGAAGGAAAATGAGATGGTTCAACAAGCACAGGGTAAATTCCTTCTCCTGGGCCACAGAGGTGCACCAGGGGACAGCAGGTCAGGACAGCAATTGCCTTTGATTCTGTTCTCTCCCCAAAAGCCAGGACTTGAAAAGAGGGGACCAGCAGAGGCACAAACATGGTGGTTAAGCTGTGGAAGAGCCCAGTGACATCAAATAGGAAGAAGCTGTCTGTTCTGACTCACACTAATATTTTACTGCCACAAGAAAATGATCTTTTATTTTTGAGCATGTTTAAATGTTACAGAACAAAGGAAAGCTCTTTTAACTTATTGAATTATTAACCTAACTATCAAAAAACCCCACTCGGTCCATTTCCTGATATTCCCAGGAATGCTGGGAACCAGACAGGGAATGTTGCCCCAGCAGCCTCCCACAAGCCACATGGATTACACGTCATTAATAAGTACTTGCTATGCATCGCTAGTAAGTGTTTGGTAATTACTGTTTGATTATGCATTACTAATATGTATTTACTACTCCCTAATTTGCTACATGTTACTAATTAGGTGTGCATCTGTTTCCAGGAGGTCACCTGATGCCTGATGATTCTAGATGTGAGTAAGCTTGGACTACACTGCTGGTTTTGAGGTCTGTGTGAGCTCCGGGCATCGACTTCAAGCGATCTGGACCTTCTGGAGAATTTGTCCTTCCACAGTCCTGTTTTCATATCTGTGTCTATGACGTGCATAATTTCATGCACAAAATTAAAAAAAAACTTGCACAGTTTTTGAAAGACAACTAAACTATAGAGCCTCTCCAGCTGTTCTTCCCCTGTGAATCTTCCTGAAAGAGTTGAAGTCATCATGTATGCCCATGTTTATAGCAGTGCAACTTGCAACAGCTAAACTATGAAAACAGCCTCGATACCTGTCAATCCATGCATGGATTAAGAAGTTGTGGTGCAGATGTGTAATGGAGTGTGACTTAAGGATAAGCCTGAGTCATTTGTAGGAAAGTGACTTGAGATGTTAATATTAAGTGAAATAAATCAGACACATGAGGCTAAGTATCAAGTGGTCTCCCTTAAGTGGGAAACACAAAATAAATAAAGAACAAAATAAGGGAAGGTAAGAGACAAAGAGGTAAACTTTTGGAGACAGAGAAGGGAATGGGGGGAAGAGGACGGGCAAGGGGATAAAATAAGATAATCACACACACACACACACACACACACACACACACACACACACACACATTAATTCCCCCAAATGAATGACGTTACTATGCATCATAAACATACAATAGTTAAAAACAACTCATGAGACACAGCCTCTCTCTGTAGCCCAGTCTGGTCCTGAACTCACTACGTAGCCCAGGCTGGCCTTGGCAATCCTCTTGCCTCAGCCTCCCAAGTGCTGGGAACCCTTCCAAAGTTTTCTGGATCAGCCTCTGTCTCTGCTACAACTCGTTTCTATTTCATGGGACATGGAGACGGGGTGAAGCTGAGGAGCAACTGAGAGTCTCCCTCAAGAGTCACAGGTAAAGTGGGTACGGTGATACCTGGCTAGAAGTCACCAGGAGTAGCTCTTGAGGACCAGCTGAAAGGGGATCCCGGGCAGAAGGTGACCTCTGAGTAAAGCTCATTATAAGAACCTGACAGGGATCTTGTGGAAAATTGTTCGGTTCCTTCTTCCTGGTGGAGGTTGAAGCTGGAGCGTCTCCTATCAGACATGAATGCCTATAGCTCTCACGTCACCAGATGCATGCTCTTGTAACAATGCAATTGAGCCAGTTTTTCTTTTAAACAAATATCATTTAAAATATAGCACGATTTTTAAGCATGAAGACTTGGACCATCCAATGGGCTCAAATTTTCCCTTTCTGTGATTCCAGATTGCCAAGTAGGCCTCAGATAGGGGAAGAATTAACCGTACGCTCCCCTACACAAAGCCTTGTAGGTATGCTGCTATCAGGTGTCTTTCTTCACTGCGGAAAGAGCCTTTGTGTCCCCATTAAAACCCTGGCCTAAATCATCCCTGTCTAAGTATTCTCATAAGGTAGGAGAGGCAGTAGAGGAGAATCATTTCAAGATGATGGAATGGCTATGAGCCCACAACTAGAGGGGAAATGAGTTCTCCTTAATCAGATGAAAAAACAGTAACATTCTACCAAAATACTCATAATTTGTTTATAAACACTGTAAATGTGCATGTGCATATGTGGCACACACGTAGATTTGTGAAGTCAGTACCATGCAGGGCCTCCTTAGGTGTGCATCTCCGGTCTTAGAATACTATAGGCAAATCTCCTGTCATGCTTAACCTTGAGAATGTCAAATCGGCTGTCTTTGGGATCTTTCTGGGGGATTGGAGGTGCACACTTCCTGGGGTGTCATGGAGGCATGGCTTTGGGGGTGGGGCCAATGTCTAGTCTTTGGCTCTTTTCCCTCTGGCACTATTTGCCTGCTCTGTTTCCCAGCCACCATGAATTTAGCACCATTGCTCCACCATGTCCTTCTGCCATAATGTTTTTGCCTTGCAGCCAGCAAACTGTGGACTAAATCCCCCCAAAAACATGAGCCAAATTAAAATGCTCTTCCCTTAAATTGTGGGTATTGGGTATTGTGCCCCAACCATGGGGAAAGCTTCCATTAGCAAGAAATTAATGCCTCTAAATAGGCACCAAAAAATGCTGATATTTTGTACTTTTTAGTAGTTGATGAGATGAAAACCCTGTTATCACTTAGAAATGTTGTAGCATTTCTGAAAACACAGTGGTCCCTTAAGAGGATAACCCAGGCCATCCCCACAAAAAGCTTGAATAAGCCAAAATAAATGCAAATGATATCTATGTAAAAACTTGTACCTGAATGTCGAAAGTAGCATTATTCATACTAACGCAGAACCAAAAGCCCATCAACTCCTGAATGGGAAAAAAATGTGGCCTGTCTCCCTATCTATATTTATACAATGGAATATTATTTAGCAATAAAAAGAGGTAGATTACTAATTCATGTTACCACATGGATGAACTTTGAAAATTTACACTAAGTGAAATAAGCCATCACAGAGGGCCCCGGATTACATAATTGCTTAACCGTTCACTTGCAGTGCTGAGATGGTGAGGTGAGACAGAGGAGGATGAGATCACTGGATTGCTAAAAATTGGAATGACTCAGAGCAACGAACACCCAAGGAAGAGGCCAAAATGGGAATCATGATGCTTTTGTAACTATTTTATCATTTCACCAGAGATTAGTTCCCATTGTCCCCTCCATTTAGTTCTGTGCAATGACTGTGATCCACGCAAGGTTTCTTTTGAAGACATTGCTTCTGGGCTAATACCACATCCACCGTCTTAGGTACGGATGCTGACAAAGGAAGAGATGAAGATGCTGATTAAAATGGTGGTGGGAGTCACAAGGCCCAGGTCTGAGTGTGAGGTTCCTGGTGGCAGCCTGGACGTCTTTAGGATGATGATCTCCATGCTTTACAAGGCAGCCTGTTGAGCCACATGTCTCAACAAAGAGACCTAAGCCGGGGTTTTCTGCTTGTCTAGATGCAGAGCTTTTCCCTCTGAGCTCTGCGAAGAGCTATCCAGGTCAGTGATCTCTAAGTTCTTTGGCACCAAGGACCAGCTTTGTGGAAGATAAAGTTTCCAGGGACTGAGAGTGGGACAGGGTGGTGACGGGATGGTGCTAATATCATCATGTCAGATCATCAGCATTAGATTTTCATAAAAAGCACAAAACCCAGATCCCTCACTTGAGCAGCTCACAGAAGTGTTCACCCCTTTTTGCACGAGAGTCTAATCCTGCCACTGATCTGACCAGAGGTCGAGCTTAAGAGGCAGTGCAGGTGATGGGGAGCAGCTGTAAATGCAGAAGAAGCCTCACATACTGCCCAATTACTCCACCCCATCAGCATAAGGCTGACCATCAGACTAGGGGCCAGAGACCCCTGTTCTATGCAGAGCCAAGTTTTAAGACCTTCTTCTAGAAAGTTCCCACTCATCAAGCCTAACAAATACCCCATCCCACCTAGATATTGCTACACTGCTCCCAGACCTAACTTTGGTTTACTTCACCTACATCTTTGCCTTTCTCAGATCCAGTTTCTCTGCATCGAGAGCATCATGTTACGATGGTGGTCACCCCATCACCTTAACCAGATGAAAAAATATGGAGTGGAGTTGGGAACTTCACTCAACTTAACATACTTAGTTATAAGTATCATGAACTCCTTAATGCAGAACTCCCTGATATAATGAATAAGCATGTATACACACACATGTGCACACACACACACACACACAACCCCCCCTCAGAACACACAATCTCAGACTCAGGGAAGCTTCAAATCCAATTCCTCTGTTAAGGAAGAAGGGGGAAAATGCATCATCCAGATGTACCAGAACCCTTTTATTTAGGGTAAATCTGAAATTCCTGACTTTCAGACCTCCCCAAAGGATCCCAGGCTTGAAAGCACACATTTCTAAAGACCTTAATTCATGGTTTGAGTTTTCTCCAAGGCAGCAGATCTGAGACAGATAGCGCTTTGCTCCAAGTCAAAGACAGGTCTATTCAAACGAAATTTTGTTTGAGCGTATCTCAGCCCCAAACAACACCTTGGGCCCCAAATTGGAGCTTTCACATGGCACCAGGGTAAAGAAGGAATGTTTTAATAGTCTTTGTCCAAAAGAAACATTTGAAAAATCCCAGGGGTTTCAGTTTCCTGAAGGAAAGAAAAATCGTATTTCCAGCTGTCATTGGAAAATATCACACAAAATCCCAAGTTTTTATCTTCCCAAATATTTTTACAATTACTAAATACTTACAGGACTATTTTTGTTTGTTTTCATGTTGGTGAGCTGCTCACACAGAAAGCAGTTACGTCAGGAGCGCTAAGGGGCTAGCAGTGAGCGCTCACAGCCACACAGGAGGCTTCCTTACTTCACGCCCTGGTTTTTGGGTGAAGTCGAGGCTGATATAACTGCCCATGTGGCCAGTGAGCGCGCCAAAGCAGTCTTTCGTCTTCACGTTTGAGCATGTTTTATAAACACATGGTGATCAGCAGATGCTGACTTTGAGAAATATTAACTGCAAAATTGGCAGCCAGCTTTAGCATTTGCAAAAATCCATATGTTCATTAAATGATTTTATTTATGGGATTTTGGGGGGTTGGCTTTCCCTGTTGTTGTAACTTGCAGTATCTGAGAGCGCTTTCTGTGTCTTGCTTTCTCAGGCCCTGTGGGCTCCTTTAGAATTTTAATTGAAAGATGGTAAGTCAGTTTCTTCCCTGCCATCCGTTGAGATCAGATTTTTGAACATTTCCTAAGGTTTGCAAAAACTGTAGTAGTTGAAAATGAAAGCTTAGTTTTTTTCATTGCTCAGCAGTTTTATCCAATTTGCGAAACGCATGGTACATGATTGTCTGACGGCTGGAACGATCCATATACTCCAGTAGATGTAACAGATAATTTTTCAGGACTTGGCGCTGTGATGTCCTAGAACTACAAGAGAGCTGGAAAGATTATCTTGTCCCAATATTTGCCTCCAATCCTTCAGGACGACCCCCGAGAAATGAAATTTACTCCATTTTTTAAAAGCCTATTCCCAGAGATGTTTCTCCTCCTTGCCTTATCACTTAGCAATCTTTATTGTCAAGATTCATATATCTCTTGATTACCTTATTTTTCTCAAGTTTCTTTACCCATGTGAGCTAATTCAAAAACACAGGCCTGGCACGTCATGTGGGGGCTGCCATTTGTACTTTGTAGAGGAAGACACTGAGACCCAGGAGTTAAGTACCTGGCCTCAAGCCTCATCAGATGAGTCACACTTGGGAGGAAGAACACAGAGCCACAGCCCTCATTCCTCAGCTGTTTCCTCAACTCCACATTCTTCTTCAATACACCCAAAAGCAAACAGCAATCCCATCTGAGTGACCCCGCGATGGTTATCAGATGTGCACAAGCTGACAGCTACATGCAGAGCCACGCCCACCTGTGCTTCTGCAGACACCTGCCTTGGCCACGGCTAGGCGTTCAGCTTAGTTCCTAATTGCACCAAAAGAAAAACGAAAGGCACTTGCCCGCATGAAGGGTGCACCCTGCACAGCTTTAGCTCCGAGAACCGACAAGTAAAACGGAAGATGCGAGCAGAGAGCCGATTCTTTCCTTGATCTGAGCAGGCAGTTTGCACGAATCTGGCCGGTCAATAGCTGTGGTTCTCTGTTGGTACCGGGTCAGCTTTAATTAATATCAGAAACTGCACATGAAACATCCTTTAATTATTCCTCTTCTGTTTAGAGAAAATGTAGCTCGTTCAAAGCAAAGCAATTGGACTTGAATGTTATCTTTGTCCTTTGACTTGCTAGGGCTTTGTGCTATCGTGCATGGTAATTTGTTTTCAATGATACCCTTGATGAAATTAATTTAGTTAGAGACCAGCGTGCATTTCCTCTTGCTGATACTTTCACTCTTGGCAAGGTCTTACCCGGGCAGTTAGGCCTGTTCTTGTCTGGTTCTGTCTACTGAGATTCAATAGCTACAGGGCTGTTGTTGCTTCAAACAAAGACGTTTACTTTTGTTATTAATGTAGAATTCAATTCATTTCCTTTTTTCATCTTCCCGTAATGCGGAGACCAACTCTCTCTCTCTCTCTCTCTCTCTCTCTCTCTCTCTCTCTCTCTCTCTCTCTCTCTCTCCTCTTCTCTCCTCTTCCACTTAACAGAGATGACAGTTTTGGGCTTCACTGCTAAGTTTCCTTAGAAACACCATACCAGACCTTTCCAAATACATCAGCAACAGAAGAGGAAAAGCCACTTCAGACATTTCTATCTTTATACTTGGCTAGAATCCAACTGATATCTAACTTCAAGGTTTTAAACACTTTTTTTATTTTTCTAACTGTATTAAATTATCTTTTTCAGATACTAAAATAGTATATGCTTATTGAAAAAAATTTTTAAATGATTTAAGGTCTCTACTGGCCATACCTCAATATCACCCACTTTTTCTCCTTCTGTGCACAGAAATATTCTGAGAGTTTGTGTGTTCATATAAGCTTACTGCTGTATATAAGATAGATGGATAGACAGATTTTATGCTAATGAAGTCATACTGTGTTTACTGTTATGCAATTAGCTTTTTCCCACAAATCAACTTATGTTGGACATTTTTCCAAGTAATTTCTTTAAATTAGTGCCAACTAACAGAAATTGTCTTCCAAGAATTTTTGTTACAATCAAACAACATGAAACCAGATGTGGGGTGGTACATGCCTGTGACCCTAGTACACTAGGTGGCTGAGGCAGGAAGACTCCAAGTTTGAGTTCCACCTTAGTAGCTTAATGACGTAGTGAAATCCTGTATCCAGCTCCCTCCTTTCCAAGAAAGAAAGAAAGAAAGAAAGAAAGAAAGAAAGAAAAAGAGAGAGGAAAAAAACCCTCCAAAATCCAAATAAAATATTTGGGGCTATAGTTCAGCGTGAAGGCCTTGGGTTCAAGCCTCAGTAATTGGGGGAGAATGAATTTATTTGGGGATAAAAAGTAGGGCTTTTAATCCATCTTTAACACTTCAAAATAATGTTTATCAAATAGTATTTTTCTGTGAATTGAACTGAAATATTTATCATTTAATAAACAATGCATATTTCTCCTAAGATACTACTGTTTGTACCATTAATCATTATTTCCAGCTCATCTATGGTGGTCCACAACCTGTGCACAACTGCTTCCTATCATTTAGTCAATCAGACAACAGGTATTTGTCTTCCTTTTATTGGCCATGTATTGTGTTGGTAGCTTCGGGTACAATGAGAGATGAGGTAGCCTTGGCTCCTAGTGTCATGATGATATACCGGTTAGCATGGAGCAAAACAAAAATAAATTTTAATCTAGAACTGTCTCCAGCTTTGTTCTTCTCTTTGGTATATGTGGGTCCATATACTTTTGGACTCTCAAATATCACCAGATCTGTCCATCTAGCTGGTGTCAAATATTTTAATTACCTTAGCTTTTTATTTAGCTTTTGAAAGATGATATACTCATAAATAAATACCTTGGGGGATGGGCTCTATGTCTATATATATATGCAGAAGGTAAATGCTACACAATATTTTAAGTAATTCTGCCCATGAAACAAAGTTTGTGTCATTGAGCCACCAGAAAGCAAAAGTGTCACCATCTCAGCCATTTGTATGGACAATACATGGTTGTTTGATGTCACCAAATTTACACCCTACCAATAAGCAATCATCTTAGTACACTTACACACACATAAATGCTCAACACTCAAAGCCAGGATGTGCCCAATGTCCCCGAGCAGCACAGGCACAGCCTCCACATCCCTACATTAATTGTTGAACAGCAACAGAAAACAACAGGAGCGTTGTCTCTACCGGTGCTGTGATCGAGAGGCCATGGTACACTGTCTACATATGTAGGTGAGAAGAGACACCAGAATTAGTTTAGAAACCGTGTTCTCCACAAATGAGGAGGCATTCTACCAGTCAGCTTTTAAAAATGTGCAAATGTGTCATCGGGAATCATCTGATTCGTGGAACAGTCTTTTGTCTTAGAAATGGGATTCCGACACGGACATGATTTCTCATCTGTGTGGATGTACGTTGCTCTAACGATTCTGTCACGTGTTTCCACTGTGTCATCCACAGACACCCACCTTTCTGCAGTGTTTCACTAACATTGCCTTCATCAAAACTGTTATCCTGATTGGCTTGATTAAGAAATTTAGCTATTTCTCTGTTGATTAAAAAAACCACAAATGAGCGTCCTTATTGATGTAAAAGAATTTTGGTATCCAATTCTTCCAGCTTCATGAAAAATTCTTAAGCCTTTTTTTTCATATATAGGGAGATAAGACAGTTTTTTCTTACTTGGCATTTAAATTCCTTCCAAACTCCTACCTCGTTCACCAACGTCATTACTGAGTGTGGTTATAGTCCAGGGATTGGGAGAGGTGTGCACAGCCGTGGTGTCAGTCCTTGAATCCTAACTCTTGGCAATGGCATATATATAGCATCCTTCTTGCTAAACTCCTTCTGACAGCCTTTCTCATCCATATCACGGCTGCTAGCACACTTTTCAATGAAATTCTTGTATATTTACCCTTTGTTGATCCAAGGATACCTTTCTCACATGGCTGAATTAATGAAATCACACTTGGGAGAAAATACCTAGGATAAACATTGTTTTTGATGAGCATTTCCAGTGCAGGATACACCAGAAAAATAGTTGAAACATTAAAAAAAGTCTTGCAGTCATCATCCAGCGTAACAAGTGCAGCAAGTCCAGGCTGCTCGTACAAACCAATTGTGAACTGGACGAAAAGACATCCCTGTGGTCCACGGTCTTCTGCTAATGTAATCATGGATTAGTAAGGAGTTCTGTCTGTACAACAGCCAGGACACACACTTCTGGCTACCACAGAAAGCACATGCTTACTTGGTCGGGCTGCATCAGCACATCCCCGCGCTCATCCTGCCCTCGGCATAGTGGTATCCTTGATTTAGGTGGTGGCTGTTTCATGACCCACGGTCACTGTCTTTCTGCAGCAGTAACGTTCCGGTTGTGATGTTTCACTGCTACTGTCGACTCGACCTAGTGTCAGATTTTCCCCAGCAAGGACTTTGGCAACCTTCCCAAAGGAGTTCTCTGCTGCTTCACGATCAACAGCTGCTTTGTAACTACCAACCAATAAAAACTGACTGTCACACCTTTTCTTAAATTTCTGCAAGCAACCTGTTGAATATTCATGGTCCCTTTCAAATTTTAGCTCCTCTTGAGAGCTCTCTGCTTGGTTCATGGTCAGCAGGCTGTTAAGTGGCATGTGGTCACCACGACAGCCTTTCATCATCAAATGAGATCTTCATTTTCAGGTCTATGTGGCAAGCTTCTATCTCACTAGCTTATGTTTACTGCTTTCTACACAGAACCTCAACACTATCATTTTGGGGTTTTTCAAGTTATTTATGGTGGTCTTTTCAATGCTATATTCTTTTGTAAGACATTTCACAATAATATTGCTTTCCATTTTCTCTGAAAGCCTCAGTTTTTGTGCTAGAGACCAGAGGTCCCCCAGTCCTGTGTCGTGGAGAGGCACTAGGCTGGAGGGACTGAGTGGGCAGGACAGCTAAGCAGCAAGCAGGAAGTGAGTGGGGAATGAAGCCCCACCTCCTGTCTGCATGATCCTATGGGGTTCTGATGGCACTGTTGAGTGACAGGAGGTGGAGCTTCATTCCCCCTTCCCTCCTGCTGCTGCTTGCTTTCAGACTAACCTTCCAACAGCTTTCTGCAGAGCAAGCGAACCCGCCAGTCTTCATCCCCCAAGATCTTTGGGAGAATGAGCTTCAATCAAATCTGTTTCTGGTGTCAAAAAAATTAGGGACCACTGCTATAGACACATGTAAATGCTTCCTTTTTTTCTAATCTGTTATCTGCAAGGGCTTTTTTTGACATTTTCAGAAGTTATATTTACACCAGAGTGGAGAATAAGCAAAAAACAATAAAGCAAGGAAAAACCAACAGTGACTTTGGCACATAAGTACTGGTCTCAAGCAGGGCATCACGGGAAATTTGTTGGCTCTTTATTACCGTCTGTGGGTGTGCTCACATGGGAGAATCTAGACACCTGCAGAAAAGACGTATTGAAACTGAGGTATCTGGGGGAGTCTTTTTGCATCAGGAGTGATGAATCAACGGTGTGTCTGTCTTTCGACAGTGATGTATCTCAAATTCAGATTTGAAATTTTCCACTATGGCATCATGCCATTGCTCAATAAGTTCAGATTTTGGAGCAATTCAGATTTTAGATTTTTCATTAGATAGGCTCAACATGTATGTTGGTTAGGGACTATTTTGCTGCAAATATCCCAAAACAGAGAGTATTTTGATGCACACATCAAACATTTTTATCCAAATAAATTTCAGCAAAAACAAAATGAGGCTCATGTAATTGAAAAATTGTGAGATTGGTGCAGCTGGATTCAGGCTTTGGAACGACAACACTGAGATTTCTTTCCATATGCCAGCTTCAGGAATCTCAGTCAGGCCTAAATCATTCATTCAAAAATATTTATCTGCCAGGGTCTACTCTCTGTTAGTGCTAAGAAAATGGTTATCAGTAAGACAAAACCCCTGCTTTCGCGAGAATCACATTCCAATAGCTCTGTTTCATAACTCTGGACAAAAAGCACCTGGCCACATACATTGCATTACCTTATTGCAGGTTACAGACTCTTAGATCCAAGTCCTGCAGAAAAGCAGAGATTCACTTCCTTTAAGAATTGTGCCCCAGTCTGGCTCTGAGTTGACTCTGAGAGTCAGGAGTTGAGAATGTCATTCTGCCTTTCGCTTAGGTCAGCCACCTATACATAGTCCTCAAAAATGCATCAGCTCCAGCCAAGGAGCACAGCCCAAAGGATGGAAGTGTCCAAGAAAATCAGATTTCTTTGAACAAAAGGAAGGGGAAAGCAAGCTCAATCGAAAATCTGTTACAGGAAATGTTTACTCCAGTCTTTTTTTAATTCAAGAGTTGAATGCTAAATTTCTCTAAATGCCATTTGGTTTTCTATTGAAAGGTTGCATCATCTTTGTCCTTTGACAATTATATGATGAGTAATTTTATGGGTGCTCTGAAATTAATCTTTTCACTATTCCAACAGTAAACCTGGTTAGCTACAGTGTAATCGTTAGCCTGATAATTTCATACATTAATCTTTTCTGAAGTCACTGGGTTGCTTGATCACTCTGTCTTTGCCCTACCTTTCTCCCACCCAAAAGTAAGACACAAAAACTCTATCCCTTATATTTAGTGAAAGTAACTTATTTTTCCATAGAAACTTTTGGTCACTCTCTTACTGGTACATTTTGATCAAAAGGTTCTTAATTTTAGCAGAATCTAATTTATAGCGGAATTTCAAGGAAATAAGAATCTGGCTAGGAAGCTGAGGGTGAAGTTTTGGTGATTCAGAGGGCAGCGGTGAAAAGACATCTTAATTTTCATCTGCAACCACATACAAAGTTTTCCAAAGTCTGGACAAACTGAGTTGGTTCCTAACATTGAAAATTCTGAAGGTCGTGAGGAGTCTAAGGGCTATGGGGTGGAATGGCTGCTTCCAGCTATGTCAGATGGCCCATAAAAAGTGATGAATGCAGGATTTTAAATCTTGAGTCATGGCCATTCCATGTTGCTTGAAGAGAATCTCTTTTCTACTCACAGGGCTGTTGTAGCCATAAATCAAACACCATCTGATTATCTAGATTGGTAAGCTATATACTGCAGTTGGAACTCAAAGATTTATATATATTTGTGAATTTATAATCAGAGAAAGTTATTAAATTGAGAAAGAGTTAAACTCCCCAAAATGAAATGGGGATGTTTGGAAGGATTTAAATGATTCAACGAAATGACCCAGATTTCTAAACACCTAAATCCCACAGAGATACTCAGAGGGCAGCACCAGCCCAAAATATTATATCTGATGAGACTGATTTGCTTAACAGACTATAACAAACTCATTGAGGTCAGTTGTTTTTCAGAGACAGGCTGACCAATTTTCTTCACGGCCCACTTCTACTGTGACTGCCATCAGACCTACATTTTGATTCAGACATCACACAGGCTCAAGAGTTTTTGCCACTAAGATAATTGAAAATTAATTTTTTCAAAAGTGAATTTTACCATACTGACCTATGTGACACGGTTCCCCTTCTTACTCTTTTCTCAAATATCACTGTTCTCAGCATCCTCTTTCCTGTATCCCTTCTGCAAATCTAGGCCAAATTCTTGGGTAATTTGCTCTTGTTGAATCAAGCACTTCGCCTTCCTAGAATTTATTTCTGAATGCAGTTAAACCTTGAGTTTTGTGCGCACGCATGTGATGATTTGATTAATAATCACTTCCCACAAAAGATTGTAACAAAGGTCAAGTTTGCTTTGCTTACTATCCTATCTGCAGAATTTAGCATGTGTCTATTGATTTCACGAATGAAGATACAAACTTGTGTTTAATCTTGAAGACAGAGGTAAGGACTACTTTCCAGGCACTTCACAAACACTCAAGATATATTGACAGTACACCAGAAGGGGGATAAAGAAAGAGGAGACTGTGAAGAAGACCAATGGAACAATGAAGGAACAACAGGAACAGAAGGAAAAGCATGATGTAAACGTCGGGAGAGAATGCAGCATGGAGTACAGCGCGCACAACGCAGGTAACCGAGGGTGTACTACCAAAGGCATCACTGGATTTGTTGAGGAGATACAAGAAAATAAAGTGTATGCTTGAAAAGAAATCTAGAGCCATGGTATCAGAATCTGTAGGCTGAGTATTTAATTGAATCTAAATAAAAAGTCACGCAATTGTTAGTATGAAAGTTCTCTAAAACTACCCAAACGAAAAGAACAGTATAAGTTATGTCTCTATGCTACTTTCAAAATTGTCCCAAAGTCAGAAGCAAGTAGAAATGTGGGCTTCATCAGACCCAACACCTGCCCCCCATCCTGTTTAGTTCCAGGTATAGCCAACACATCCTTGGACCATCCTGTAAACAATTTTATTTTTAGCGAGTAGAGTCTAGAATAACTCTTACTATATAATTGCTATAATGTATAATTACTATATAATCTCTGTGGTCACTATTTCAGAGTATGCAACTATAAGTGGATCTAGTTATATACAAAGGCTAAAATACTTAAAGAGTCTGATCCAGCTGCCTAGTAGAATTAAAAAATTCACCTGGCCTTAGAAGAACAGATCATAATATTTCTGTAATCCCATATGCCTTACCAAAAAGTCACATGATTATATAATTTTATACCTACCATAGTTCTATGAGGCAGAAAATAGTTTCCCATATTAAAAAGAAACACATTGGGTTGCAGGAATGGCTCAGTAGTTAAAGTGCTTGCACTAAGTCAAGTGCTAAGTACCTGAGTTTAATTCCCCAGTACCACATAAGCGGGATGTGGGGACGCACACCTGTAATCCAAGTACTTAGGAGGCTGAGACAGAGGACTGCTATGAGTCAAGGCCAGCCTGGGCTATATCCTGAGTCCAGGAGCAGCCTGGGCTACAGAGCAAGACCTTGTCTCAAAAAAATAAAAAAAAAGATATTTCAATTCAAGGAGGTGGACACATGGAAACACATCCAGAACTAGCTGGGGGTAGCGGTTCTAGTACTCCATTGTGTAGGCATACCATATTTTTTGGTCTATTGATGGATATTGATCATTCACACTTTATAGACCTATAGAATGTGAGAAAAACAGGTATTGCGTCATTTGTGAAGACTTGATATTTAAGCTCTGAACCCCCAAAACAAGATGGGCTCTTTATCAAATACTGTGAGGCAGGGTTCACTTGGTGTCTGTCAGCTGAAGAAGTCACTAAATACATTACTTGGGTTGTGGCCACTAGATGCTAGACACAATGTAGATTTCATAGTAAGTTGGTTAAAATAAACATCCCGGAAGATTATTGGACAATAAACAAGCCTAAAGTACCAGAATATAAGAGTCAAAACAAACATCAAGCAGACCATAAGAAAACTTAAATGGCTACAAGCATGTATCACTAAGCTCAGCACCTATAATGGGGACACTCCACATGAGACCATTAAATCACAGAGAGTGTATTGTATGCAATTCCAGTGGATAATGACAAACTATGTTCCAAGGTGATAATACGAAGTGTCACTCCTCTAAGCAGTGAACGAAAACACTATTTGCCCCATCCCTTTACCTTCTCAGACTTTGCCATTGTTAAAAACGTAATGGTATGTCATGGAGTGTCACAAAGGCTTTAAAGTGCAATTTCTTGGTTAGGAATGAGGTTGAATACCTTTCCACGAGTTCATTGACTATTTGGATTTTTTCTTTTGTTATGGGCCCATTTCAAGTCTTTTCCAATTTGTTATTGGTTTGTCTTCTTCATATTAGCTTATAATAATCTTTAAATATTTTGGACACTAAGTCTTTTCCAGGCATTTGTGTTACATACAGGCATGTAACTTCTACCGATTACTTATGTTCTTACTCCTACAACAATGGCTTTTGGTGTAAAAACTTTGCATTTTAAGATAGTCAAATTTGTTAAACTTTGTAGTTAATGTTTTCGATATCTTCAGAAATTGTTTCCCAGCTCTAAAATAAAAACATTCTCCTAACTGTATTATATTTTAAAAACTTGCTGGCTTTGATTTTTTTAATCTATGTCACCTTCTTCTCATATTTGCAGCCCACTTGTGTGAGAGTCCTACTTTATTTTTTAAAGTATCCATAGCCGTCTCATTTACTGAAGTCTCCCTACATCTAACAATGTTGCTGTTCTATCCAGTTTCTTTCAAATCAATGCTTCAAGAGTTTGAACAAGTACGCACTCGTATCCATCAAGCAACTTCACTGTAGAAGGTTGTCCTTGCTTTACTGGAGACCATGTTGCCTAGACACCTCAGGGCCTGGAGGTGCCTAGGAATTTCCCTTGCTAGTAAGCAGGGATGCTAGACTATGAAATCCTAGCCCACTTTCTTCTTGTGGACAGCCCTGATGTCTAACTCACTCTCTAGGGCTTCATCTTTCCTGGGTCATGCTCACTGTTTTAGATACAAATTGTCATGTCACAGTCAGCTTCTGGGAAACTCATCTTGGACCGTCACTCTTTCCTCACTGGTCCTCCATGTCGCTCAAGGCCCATGCATGCACCAATCTAAGTGAGAGCTTTGGAGCAACTTCAGTCCTTGGTGGGCTGGCTCCATTGCTATGGGCCACAAGTGAGGCAGAGCACCATGGCAGCAGAAACACAGGGCAGAGCAAAGCTGCTATGTCACGGTTGCCACAAAGGAAGAATCGGGGAAGGGAAGTGAGAGCAGAGACAGGGACAAGGTCCATCCTTCAAAGGTGCCACCACCTGTAGTAACCTGCTTCCTCCAACCAGGCCCCACTTCCTAACAGCCTATTCAGCTAAGAGCTCAACAATGAAAATCCAGTCACTTGTCTCAGCACCACCCTGAACACTGCTGCAATGGGGATGAGATCTTCAACACCTGCGTCTTTAGGCAGACATTTTAGCTACAAATCATAAGAAGGAATAGTTTATGTTTTCAGTAATTCCAAAACTACTTCCGCAGATTTTTTGAGGGGTGGCAGCAAATTTTCTACATACACAATCTTGCCATTTTTTTTTTCATCATTTTTCAGCCAGCCTAACCCCATGGAGCCATCAGAACTGCTACTCAGTGCCACAGTTCTTTCTGATAGACAAATGTCCACTGGAAATCAACAGTGAATGCTTGGTTAATCTCCATGGGGTTTTGTCTTCTGAAGACTTGGAACTTATAATTCATTGCTCTCTTGGTAAGCTCTTTGATTCTCTTCAGACTTTAAAAGTTCTTTGTCTGGCTTCTAAGGTTGTTCTTTACATAAGGTTTGACGCAAACAACCTGGCAGGACCTCACTGCCTTTTTCAGAGGCTTGTATTTCACAACTGCAATCAGCTGTCTGATGAAGACAGAACTGCATATGGCGGAGTTGCTAATGTGTGTCCAGGAGTAAGCAGAGCTCAGAGGGTCATAGGGAGGAAGAGATCTAGTCTGCATGAACTGTGAAGGAAGAGCCAGCCGGACTTGCTGAAGGCTGGAGCTGGAACCAGATGACAGAAGGTAGTCAACGAGTGGTAAGGTTTGTGGCTTGACTAAGCAAAGCGTAGAGATGCCTTGACAGAGATGTGAAGAACTCAGTAGATTTTAAGGAGAAATCAAAAAGCTGGTTCTAAATACATTTATTAGATAGGCCTAATAGGTATCCAGGCAGATATACTGATAGACAGCTGGCTTCCAAAAGCCAGTGTTCAGGGCAGAGCTTGAGACCAGATCTACAAATACGAGTTGTCATCATATTGATGACCCTGGGAGCCATGAGACCGAAGGAGAATCCTAGGCAGAGAAGGAGCCTTGGAGCAATTCCTAGAGCACGTCAGCAATCACAGGAGTGGACGAGAGCTCACAGGAGAGGAGAGCTCTGTGGGTAGAGCCAGGGAGAAAGGTAGGGGGCCGTAAAAGACTGAGTCTGAGTCTGAGAAGCAGGCAGCCACAGGGAAGGCTAATGAAACGTGGGGTTTTGGAGGAGGTGGGCCTGTGATATCTCATCACTTTTTCATGTGAAGCAACCAGATAGTGAGACCTAGAATTACATTTTAAGGTTTGCTTTCAGTGTTTTAATACTTACAAGGGATGATCAAGAAAAAGAAATCTTGCTTATATACTTCTTGATTTCTTTTTCCCCTCTTAATTACCACAAAGATTTAGTCTTTACTGGGAAAGATAGTGCTAAGGTGGGCTGAGTTTTGGAGAGTTATTGAAGTCATCCAATTGGGATCCTGCTAGGCACAGAGCACAGGTGGATCAGGGAGGTGTCGCTGTATTTCTCCTTTGCAGGTGATCATTTAATGGCATGAGAACAGCTACAAATGTTTCTTCTTTCTACACTATTGGTATCTTAGTCACTTACTCATTACTGTGACAAAATACCCGATATCCACAATGTAAGGGAGGGAAGATTTATTTAGCTCACAATGTCCGAAGGTTTCATACAGTGAGGCAGATGGCACCAGTGGACGTGCATGGCAGAGACAGAGGCTGGAGAGCTGCTCCCGCATTGCAGACAAAAGCAAGATGAGGTAGGAGCAAACTGAGGTCTGCACACTCAGGCAAGGCCAGAGCTTCCCCGGGAAGAAGCTGTGCCAATGTTCCTTCTTCCTTCCTCTAGTAACTTCTAGCTGCCAGTTGGGCACCATCCCCTGCCCCACGGTGGGTACCCTTCCCTCACTTCCTGGCCTAAATGTCAACAACACACAATTCCAAATACATGAGGCTTCTGGGGGACATTAAGATCCAAACCATAGCAACTGGAGAACTTGCCATTACGTATTTACATCAAGGAGTTAGAGATAAGAGGTCACCTTCTGAAGTAGGATGATTTGATATTTATCTTTTCTGCCTTCTTACTTAACATAACCATCTTTTTTCCACAAAGGAAATTTTGATGGGCTTAAGCATTGCTACATCATCTTTTTAAAGACTAAGATGATTAGATAGGAACTGGGGGAAATGTGTGCTTCCAGGCAAAATTGTAAAATAATACTGTTTTTCTTCTCTTTTGAAAAAATGTTTTCTCCAATGAGTTAGTCTGAAGTTGGACAAGAGGAATTAACAGTAAGAAACTTTGATCTTGTTGCAAGTAGATGTGTTGCAGCCTACCCAACCATGTGGTATAATATACAGAGAAAACTCTGGGGGTGGCTCTTCGGACAGCACAAGCGCCAAGTAACCTCATTTCACTTAATATGTAGAATGTGTTGAGAAATGCAGGAGGTGAATGAATCCTAACAAAGTGAGGATGCTGGTTAACGAGGGTGAGAGTGGCATGAACCGTTGCTTGAGCACGGATTTTGAGATATGAGTGAAAGTTACAAGACAGAAAGGGACAATAGGTCGCAGGAAACGCTAGAAAAAGGTGGCTATGAATGTTGAAGGTGGCTCAGAGGACCCAAAGCACTTTTGAAAAATATGCAGCTGATGATTAATGCTTCTTGCATTTCACTGAGATTTTTAGAGAGCTGTCCACATGTTTCAACACCTGCTTCACATGAGGGAAAGTCCTCTTGTAAACAACAGTGAGTCATTACCCACGGCCTGGGAGAAAGGTGCTGTTGGGTATACACACGTTTTCTCCAGGTTTCCTTTGATGGACAGTGACTGAAAATAGATCATAACCTTCTTTGCCCCAGAAATGTTGGCTGAAGGAGGAGAAAATTCTAGGGGGAAGAGAACCAGATCATATATTATACACCTAAGCACATAAATAAATCCATCCCGTATGTATTTATGTAAGTGGAAAACATGGTAATTACATTTCCAAATGGCTTTTGAAACCCCCCCAAATGGATACTTAAAAAGTCATAGCAAGGAGCAGAGACTGGATGGCTCATTAGATGTGAGATAGAGAGGTATTCCCTTTGGATCCCCTGTTCCAAGAAGGATGAGGCCTGAAGCAATCCGACTCAACAGCAAAAAGGCATCCTTTGTGAACAGGTGAGGCCACACAGCCCATCCTGCACTGTCTAGGGTCATTACTCACGCATTCGCTCTCTCGGCCAATGTTTACCAAGTGTCTGTTACATCATAGGTACGGGCATATGGGAAGAGTTGGAGATCGGAAGAGGAACAACACATCACCAGGTCTCAGAAAGCTAAATAAAGGGAAGGCGAGGCAAATGAACTCGAATTATAACACAATGTAGGGAAAGCTGTAACGGAGCCCTTGTAGGTAGCTATGGAAGTTCAGAGGACGGAGAGTATGGAGAGGCATGATTCTATTGCGTGAACTCAATTATACGTAGAACCTTAAAAAAAAATCAAAGCTTGCTGAAGCTGCGGGTCATGGAAGTTGATAGTGGATAGTGGTCATCAGAAGGTGGGTGAGTAGGCTGGGAGGGGGATGGGGAAAGTTGATCCCTGAGTGCTAAACTGTGGTTAGTTAGCGGCAGAAAGTCCTGGCGAGCTACTGTACGTCAGGGCGACTAACCCTAACAACCACATACCATACAGTCCAAACCACGAGAACAGAAGACTCTGCAGGTTTGCACCGATAAGACGTGGCAAGTGTTTGAGGAGATGAATATGTTTAACTTGATTTAAACATGATGCGATGTATACGTGGATCAAAACAGTGCACGGTACTCCTCAAAAATTCACAGTTCTTATGTTTTTACGCATCCACTAAATTTTTTAAATGCCTCTTAGTTGAAGAGTTTTAAATGGTCTATTCAAAAAAAGAGGTTGATCAAACCCCACATTTTGAGCGACAATTTTCAGGGGAAACTCACATCTAGTATGTAAAATACATATTTACTAATATGTATTTACTAATATGAAGAGTAATTGCGAATAATCATAAAATAATAAAACATGTGAATGTCATAATTTGGTTATTGGAAAGGTTGAATGAGACCATAAAATGCTCTCCCACTGTAACAATGAGAACAATAGGGTTATGTGGCCATCTGATCCACTTTTGATTAATCCTGTGGTCTCTTAAGCTAATTTATGAGCATCTCCAAGAAGCACTATTTCAAATGTTGCTTTTAATTTCTTTGTGTAACGTAGTTCAAATATTCAAAGTCAATATGGAACAGAGGCATTTAAAAGGCTATAAAAGCTTTATTAAATCATTTTTTCTCTTTTAATAGTGTTTCCTTCCTAGTCATATTTGTGACTTATGAGGGCCTTTAAGGTTTAAAATACCCAGTTCCTCGAGAAATAAGAGAGCACTTAATGACAACTGTGATCTCAGCTCAACAAGACATCCTCCCTATGACCTAAGAGTTCTCTGCTCTGTCTCCTGCCTTCTCCTTCATAAGTCATGTGTGGAATGTGTTTAATAGCAGAGATATGTCAACTTTTAAACCAAAATTTGCTTGCATTGCTAGACGAAACGCTTGATGCCTTTTTTAGTTTACAGATGAGTGACATTCAGAAACAGTTGCCTATTGATAGAGGAAGCTTTAGCTGCAGATGAATTGCTGGGTCCAATTACTGACTCAAATAAAGAAAAATAGAGAGCAAATGAAAAGTCACCTTATGATGTGATTCAGACAAAGAATAATAAACAGTGCCATTATCCTCCTTTTAAAGAAATACACAAATATGTCCAAAATGCCTCTATTAGCACAATATAGTCTCCGATTTCAAATATACTTTCTAGTTCTTATGGGGCAAATGCCAAGCTCTCAATGAATGGATTCTTAAGAATCATACTTTGTGTGTTTTTACTCCACTGTGTCCTCAGAAAACATAAACAGATTCCAAACCCCACTAATCCCATGGAAAATTGCTCAGGGCAAAACCATTACCAAAGACTGGGAAGCTCATTCACTCTGGTAGAAGGCCCCCTTCTCCGTGTTCATCTTCAAGCAGCAACAGCTGCCCCAGGGGACATGTCCTTCTACAAAGGGAAGGACGGTACCAATGGTCCTCCAATATTCCCATGCCACCACTGGGGGATTTGTAGGCTCCTTCATACATAGGGTGCCAAATATCTGCTGCTTTTTAAAACAAAAACAAATGTGACTTAAATCTGCTGCCAAAAAATAGTTGAAATTATGTATTAGTAATGCCAGTTTGTGAGGATGGTTTAGCTGTGGAGTAGGATTCCTGAGCTTAGAGAATCTGAAAAATATTATAAATAGACCAAGGGTAACAGTAGTGTGGGAAAGCCAGTAGCATCACACGAGCCTTAGAAATAACGTTAAAGAGCTTGAACTTTATCTAAGGGACATAAGGATCTAAAGCGACAGATCATTTGAGTTTTAGGAGTTCCCAGGGTTCAGCAAGGAGAAGTGGATTGGAGCTACTCAGCAACACGTTCAGGCATTGAACTGACTTGGCAAATCCTCAGCCTTCACTGCTTGTTAAATTCACATCCCCACATAGGGGGATCAAAGACATGATCAGCTGAGTGAAAAATAAAAGATATTTTCAGCTTTCCCCCACCACACAGAGACCCCACAGATGTCAACACCAGTGGAGAGCCATCCTCTTTTCATCTTCCTTTATTGTTTTTGTGGTTATTAAACCCTGTGATAAACTATGCTATAAGCTGACTCTACGAAGTCTCAGTTGAAGAGTTCTCTGATTAAAAAAAAAAATTCACAAAGGCTAGATTTAAAACTCAAGAAGCTAGGGCACTATAAAATGCAATTTGTTGCAGTGTGTTTCAGAGGGTGTTTAATATAACTCATTGACATCATACATTTTATGTAGCCTTTAATGTAGCAATTCTCTACTGTAAAAATAGCCCTAATGAGAACTTAGGAAAAGCTTGAGATCATTCATTCAGAGACAAACAGTAGTACTAGGCTTACTCGCTCAGTAAGCAACACCCCACTACAAAGAAAATCAAGTCAGAATGTTAAAATTTAGAAATGCCCTTGGCTTTTAGGTCTTTGTTTTGCTTGTTTGAATTTTAATGATAAGCACATTGTTCTCCATGGTTAGTATAGTATCTTTTCTCTTCCCCACTAAAATTCCCTCCACTTAAGCAATTTATGACTGGGTTTCCAATGAAAAGGATTAGAACATGATAGAGAAAACAGTTGGGAAAAATATTAACTGTATAAATTAATGATATTCACTGTGATGTTTCCCTACATGCATACAGCATGCATTGATGATGGCCACCATATATTCACCAACCCTCCCCCTCTCCCCTGGCACCCTAAAAGTTCTTAGGGATCATTCTTTTCAGGTCTTTTTTTTTTTAATCAACGTGTTCAACTTTCCACATAGGAGAGAAAACATGTGACAGTTGACTTTCTGTTTCTGATTTATTTTCCTTAACATGGTGTCCCCTGATTCCATACATTTTACTCCAAATAACATGATTTCTTTCTTTTTATGACTGAATAATACTCCATTGTGTGTGTACAAATATATATATATATATATATATATATATATATATATATATATATATATTCTTTATCCATTCATCTCTTGGTGAGTACCAAAAGTGATGCTATGTCTTAGCTCTAGTAAGTAGGGCCATAATAAATGTGGGCAGACAAACATCTCTTTTACATGATGATTTTATTTGCTTTGCATATATATCTGGAATTAAAGCAGCTGAATAACAAGGTAGTTCTATTTTTAGTTTTGAGGAATCTTCTTTCTCTTTTCCAGAGCAATTGTACAAAGTTACATTCTTACCAATGATGCACGAGAGGGGTTTTCACCTTATCCTTGACTGCATTTGTTATTTTTCTTATAATAGCCATTCTAGGTGAGATGAAATGGTGCCCCACTGTAAGTGTAATTTGCATTTTCCTAGTCATAAATGATGATGATATATTTCTTGGTAATCTGCATTGCTTATTTTTAAAAGTATACATCCAGATCATTTATCCATTTTGTTTATTGTAGTATCAGCACCACTGCTATTTTGTTGACTCTGTAGATCGCGTTGTACTACAAACATTTTAACAACATCAAGTCTTCCAGCCCATGAGCATAGGAGTCTTTCTGGCCTTTAGGGTGACCTTCCATTTCTTTCTTTGGTGCTTGTAGTTTTCATTATGGCTGCCTGTCATTTCCTTCACTAAGTTTAGTCTAGATCTGTCCTTCATTCTATTACGTATCTTTCTCCTTCTTTTGTGGCTAGTGTGAGAGGGCTTGCTTTCATGATTTTCTTCCTCAGCAAATTCACCATTGCTGTATAGAAAAGCCACAGATCTCCGTGTGTCAATTTTTATGTCTTGCATTTCACTAAATCCATTTATTAGCTCCAAGAGTCTTCCGTGAAATCTGGGTTTTTCGTATCAGCAAACAGGGATGATTTGACTTCTTCCTTTCTTATTGTAAGCCTTTGGTTTCCTTCTTTTGCCTCGTTCCCATGGTCAACAAGTCCAGCGCCGCAGTGAATAAGGTCTGTAAGAATGGCCTCCCCTCTTTTATGCCTGATCTCAGAGGAAATGGTTTCAGGTTTTCCCCTCCAATGTGATATTGGTTCTAGGCCCATCCAGCATAGCTTACAATATGCCAATGCGTTCAGGGCTTCCGTTGTGAAAGGATGCTCAACTTTCTGCATCTGTTGATATGAGGCTATGCTTTCCTGTGTTTATGTGATACACTGTTTCTAGATTTGTTGATGTTGAACCACTCATAGTTCTGGAATGAATCTTTTAGGTGTGTTGCTAAGTTTGACCTGCTAGTGCATTAAGGGTTCCCGTCCCAAAGTTCATCAGAGACACTGGTCCACACTGTCCTTTTCCTCTGTCCTAGTCAGTGTTTGGTAAGAGGGTGATGCTAGCATCAAAAATGAGCCCAGAGGTTTTCTCATTTTTCTTAAAATTATGGACTCAATCTCATTATTCCTTAGCCCATTGTTTTAGATTCCCATGGTTCAATTTTAGTGGGTCATATACATCTAGAACTTTGTCTACTTTTCTAGATTTTTAAATTTATCATGTATTTTTGTAATAATCATTGATGATCCCTGGACTTTCCACAGCATCAGTCTTAGTGTCTCCTTTTTCATCTCTAATTTTATTTAATAATATCTCACTCTCTCTCCTCTCTCTCTCCCTCTCTGTCCATTAATATACCCCAAAATTTGTTAATTTTGTTTCTCTCTGCAGAGAACCAAATCTCTGTCTCATTGTATTGTTTTAGACTCTATTCCCTTCATTTCTGCTCTCACCTGTATTGGTTTTTTTTTTTCTTCTACCGATTTCAGGTTTGGCTTGTTCTTGTTTTCATTCTTCTACTTGTGTTAGTCATTTTCTTATCACTATACCAAATCTTTGAGATCAAATCATAAATATGAAAGGTTTATTTAGGCTCACGATTTTGATGCTTTCAGTCTATGACTGATTGTCCCTATTGCTTTTGGGCATTCGGAGCAGCAGAGAATCATGGTGGGAGCCCAGAGTGGATTGAAACCTCTCACTTTATGGTGACCAAGAAAAAAAGAGGAGGAGGATTAGAGTCCAACAACAACTCCAACGGCCTTTGACAACCCAAAGATCTCACACTCTTCTCCAACTCTTAGAAACTTTCACAGCATTCCAACAGCACCTCTGAACATCTGAGTCTTTAATACACAGACTTTTGAGAGACTTAAGATCTGAACTGTAGCACGAATGCATGCCAGTGTAGCATTCCCACAGTTATGTTACCCCTAAAATAGAGTTGTTGAAGAGCTGCATCAACCCCCTGACCTCCCTCATGCACTAGTTAGTCAAACACACTTTCTGTCTTGGACCATACCAAATCCTCATCTGGTTCATATATTCAGGAATGCCTGCTAAATAAAATCACCCACCATATGACCTTTGAGCCTGGCTTCATTCTCCTGTTAATCATCAAGGTCACGGCACACATGAATACTCCTTCCATTCTCATAACCGAACAGAACATCATTGCCCAACTCTACCACAGTATGCCCATCCATTTTCCAGGGGAAGGATGTCTATGTTGTTTGTCTACATTTTGGGATGTCCATGATGAAAGATAATATAAACATTTATGAACAAATTTTTCTGTGAATGTCAGTTTCCATTTCACTTGAGTAAATACTTGAAATCACCATACTGAATTTTAAATGTACATTTGACTAGATAGTAAACTGTACAGTCACTTTACAAAGTGGCTGTAGTGTTTTACACTGCCACCAGTAGGATGTGAGAGAGGGCCAGGGTCTCCAAGTCCACATTAAATCTCAGGATTGTCTGGGGTTTTCGCCATTCTCATGGGTACGTAATATTTATCTCATGTGGTTTTAATTTGCACTTCACTATTGATTAAGGATATGGTTTCTCTTTTCTAATTAAAAAATAATAATTTCAATAGACTTAACTAAGCATATTTATGAGGTACAACATAATATTTCAATATATGTACCTAAAGTGTGATGCAAGATAACGTACATATTTATCATTTCAAACATTTTGGGTTGAGAACACTCAGAATGCTTTCTACTAGCTATTTTGAAATGTTCAATTTCAATTGTCAACCAGAGTTCTATCTTCTTCTGAATGCTCATTCTAAATAATACTGTCAAAACTCAAACCCATTCTTAGTTCTTAATAACAATTTTATCTCTATTTCGACTTTTTCATTGTGGTATTACTGGATTCATGTTAACAAAAATAAATCCTTAAACAAGTCTCTTGGAGTTCCAACTTTCCTGAAATCCTAGGCAAGGGATAATGATGCTCAATATCTTCAAAAACTAGTGATGAAAATTATAACTCTGGGGCTGTCCTGGAGCTAAAAGTAGATATTGATTTTAGATTTTTAAATTTTTTTCCATTTTATTACCATGAATATGTGCAAAACATAAAGTTTACGTTGATCTTGAGTATTTTGTGTACGTACGTATCATAGCAAACTTACAAATCCTTCCCTTCTCTCTTTTTGATGCTCTAGATTATATTATTTTATTTTGTGTTTTAAGATAAGGTCTCCAAGCTGGCCTCAAACTCCTGAATTAAACAATCTTGCTATTTTAGCCTCCCGAGTAGCTATGAGTACAGGTACACACCGCTGAGCCTAGATCATAAGCATATTTTAAATTTTAACAATGATGATAAGCTATTAAACTATTAACACCACTTATAACAACTGCAAAAAAGGGAAGGAAGGGAAAGAAAAGGAGCAAAGAGAAGAGGAAAGAAGGGAAGGGAAGGGGAGCAAAAGAAAAGAGAAGAAAAGAAAACTGAGCATGCAAACAAAACCTAAAATCTTCTCTCTCCCACTCACCCCGGGCCCTTGGTTACAAGCTTTTCAGAAAATCCTTCAATACAAGCATCACCTCTTCCAAGCAGAAAGTAGGACAGCAAAGTTTCTGGTTCGAATGACACTTCCCTGCACGTCAGCCTTCTGCAAACCCAAGCCCCCCTTTGTCTCAAGAACCATCTTCTTATTAATTTAGTATTCTATAAAAAATAGTTTAGCCCCAGTGATTAACTTGATTTAAATTCCAAGTGTTTTGCTGCCAAAGATGTTAGGAATTTTCATTATTCCCTCTGGGAATTTTCAGGCCACATTAGCCAGTTTAAGAACAAGGTCGAGAAATACTAGCATTCATATTGGGCTGTAAACTCTGCTTTAAATGAAAGGGTTTGAAAGGTCGGGAAAAGAAATGTCAGTTTAACTAAGTTCTTAATAAATACAGGCCGAGCACAAGAACTTGTGTTTTAAACTAAGAAAGCAATCTGTTCTGAAAGGCGTGAAGACGTGCTGGCTGGTTGTGCACTGTGAGCATTCATTTGCTGTTCTGCTCGGGTGTCTGTATTAACCTGGTATTCCCCGAAGCTAAGACAAAGATGTGGGTAAAGATGGTTCTTCTAGGGAATATAGAACAAAATACGAGGGAGTGCACACGCAGGGAAGGAAAGAGAAGGCAATCAGGAAGTTCAGTCATCGTGTTTGAGTTAATCACCACTAAGGTTGATTTGAACTAACCTGCTCTGAGGACTCAGAGATTTTCAAAGGACTAATGAGCTTTTAGAAGTAGCCTAACAATTCCCTACCTCAAGTAGAGGTCTTGCTTTGAATAGAATTTTTAAATAATTCCACAAATCAATTAAATGATTTCTTCAATATTTCATAATCATACATAGTGCCTTCTTGCCATTTCTAGGGAGTCAAGCCACTTAGAGTTTATTACTTGATTCAGAAGTATTAAGTACATTTGCAGTAATAAGTTTATGCCTTGGGCTCTGTAGTAACATACTACACAAAGGAGTAGCTTTGATGGTATATAGCAGTTGATATCTTTACATTAAAACTAATTTGTTCAACAAATATGTATCATCACCACAATGTGTTTGGAAATGTCACAGATGTTAGAAAACCCAAAGTAAGGAAGAATTCCTTCTCAACATATGGAAATCGGAGTGCCTCCAACCAGAAGCTTTAAATTCTATACACCATAAACAATTAATCACTGGGTGTTTTCATCTCATCCAACGCTATTCCTGCCTAAGCTTCAAAACAATGAGATCTGCCTGCAATTTGAACTTTGTTACTCAACAGCTTACCTTAACTTTTAGTGCCTTTGCACAAACTGAGGTTGCGAGTTAGTTGCACTGGGGATACTGACCACCACACTGGCACTGCGATGTTGCCCTGTCTAAGGGTTTCCCAGCTGTCCTGTCAAAACCCATTTCTCTTCCTTCTGTTTAGTAAATAGATAAATAAATGTTAAAGTCCTTTTCTATTCTGATTTTTTGTCAGTCTTATTGCATCTATTGGTCAGTTCTCTGACTTCATAAGGTAACATACATGTATTTAGACACATTAGAAACTATGAAAAATCTCCAAAGAAAAATAAAATTTACAGTGATGTCAGTAGTTTGTTTTCCTTTCTATGGGGATTTCCCGATGAGAAACGCACGTAAGTTGAGCTCAAAAGTGTTTGGCACATTCGAAACACTCTGTAACTTTAAGTGAATGAAATTATAGCCATACAGAAGGACACTATTATTATTTATGACAGTAAACAATATTATTTGTACATTGAATTGTATTTTTCTATTTTACACTAGCACGTGTGTATTCTATAATGTATGGGTAATGGCGCTTTATAACAAGTAAATGTGCTTCCTACAATATATAATCATACTCTTTAATAGTAAAATGATCTAAAACAGTTACATTAAAACCTTGGCACAATGTAAAAGACAGGACCGCAAGCTCTTTGGGGCGGGGATTATTATTATAACTCATTTTGTGGAGAACAAAACTGCAAAAATAAGTTCGCATAGGTGATAAGTGAGTCAGATAGGCTTTTGCTTGATACCCATTGATTTCAAGACTGCAACATCAGATAAAAGTCTGAACCATGTTTTCCATTTGGTTTTAGTGAGGAAGAAAATTCTTATTTGTGTAATTAAGCAAAGAGCTGAGCCTGCAAAGAATGTGTAGATGGAAGTCCATCTCTGAAGGTCCACACAGCCTGCAGGGACCCGACTGAAACCTCCACAGTCAAGCTATGACAGGATGGGGAAGCAAGTCGCTTCAGTGAAAACATTTTCTGTCAATGTTTTATCTCACAATGAAATTAAATTTCCCCTTGGTGAATTCGTACACGCTGCAATGTGTAGGGTCTCTTTTCTGGCACAAGATTCACTGGGTCATGAAAAAATCTTTCTCCACACAAACATTCTCAATCTGTGTGGAAGTAAGTGCATTGGCCTTTACAAAAGAGTTACAGACTTAAATCATGAAATAATAGTGCAAGAGAGTAATTATTTGAAAAGAATTAGAAGATATAATTTGCTTATCTACCTCAAACTCCTTCCTTTCAAATATTTTAAAGCATTGAGTGGGTGACATCATAGGTTATTACTGTTCCTGTCACATGGTACCTCTAAAGTATTCACATGATGTGGGTGGAGCTTTTGCGCAGCTAATCACATTGCAGTCTAGAGGCAAAACAGTAATCATCTCAACCCACACATGGGTCCATAGGTGAGGTAGATGCCCCTGAGTCCATTATTAAAAGAGAAAATAAACAATGAGCTGTTAAACTCAGTTGCCATGGTGAATTTCTTCCAGAACTTTGTATTGTTACAAATGCTCAGTTTCACTTACCCTACCACTAGTGGATGAATGGAAATAAGATGGAGAATTTCTGATGCTAAAACAGATAAGAAGATTTAAGGGTAGTTACGCCTGACTCAGATGGGTGATTTGCATGTGGAGCCATCTAATCTTGAATTGGCTCAGATGTGCCATGGCACATTTTCTAGAAATACAATGTTTCAGTTGTTGGAAAGAATCCAATGATCTAATCCTAGCAAAGTGTCATGTTACAATGCTGAACAAGTACATGCACAACATAGAATTAAGAGACTCATTAATTATATGGTAATATATTTGAGAGTGAAAAAAGGCAAATTGGGTATTTTGGAGTAATTAATAGCTGGGGGGGGGGGTGAATGGCCAATTTAAAATGATTAACCAAATGAAAAGTCTCTTGGACAACAAACAAAAATATAACAGAAAAACGATTACGGGGCTAACATCAAAGAAGGTACTGGTGGTAGATATTTTTGTCCACTTTTTGGATAGTGTTTAAAAAGTTTTTAAAAGCAAAATGACTACAGATCCTAGTTTACAACAGCACATAGGACAGAAACACCAGACACCAAACAGAACGAGCTCTGGAAGGGTGAGCTACTAGGGCTTGCTTTGCGAACTTACTTACTGAATCCCATTATCACACAGATAATAGTATCATAGAAAAAAAGAAAGAAGAAATAGAAAATGGCTTTCTTATTAAATTTAAAGATCATAGGTACTTGTTCAATAGCCTAGGACGTCATAGTTCTCAAGTAATCTACATATGTCCCTGAACAATTTCCCACTAAAGAAGAGGCACCTATAGTTAATTATTTTAGGGATCTCTTTAGGGTCTGAGGCAATCCATATTAAAGCTTGGTCTTATCTGAGCCCAGGGGCACAGACCCATAATCCCAGTATATTTGGACGTTGCAAGGCCTGGAAATTTAATTTAGAATTGAAGTATGTTCAACCTGGAAGAACACTTGAAAGTCCTCTGAAAGGCCAAGACAGCAAGATTACAAGTTTAAGTCCAGCCTGGGTAACTTAACAAGACCCTGTCTCAAAAATCACAAATGAAAATGGACTGGGAAGGTAACTCAGTATGAAGGCCACGGCTTGATCCCCATTGCCACAAAAAGAAACAACTAAACTTGTCCTTAAAACAGAAAAACATCTTTTACAGTAAACACCTAAATAACAAACTCTAGACTTAGCCCGATGAGTCTTTATAGTGCTACATCTTAAATTAAAAGATCATGATCACAAATATTTCCCCATTAATAGAAAATAATTTCTAATTTCATAACATAGGAAAGGTACAATTGTCATCACATGAGCAATATCCCAACAAGTTAGTAAGTGGTCACACACTATTTGAAAGTAAAGATGATTGAAAATGAATCCTGTAAGATATTTTCAGTCTACATTCAAAAACCAGATTAACTCATACTTTATACAAAAAAGCATTCATAAAATATGTATCTGTGCTGAAGAGCTCTAGCCAGTTCTTAAACCATAGACAGCAGGTCTTCATTTGAAACAAATGCTCTTTCTTTTTATCCAAAAGAATGAAGTTAAGGTCAAAATCAATGATCTCATGTCAAATATCTGCTTTCCAAGACTGTTGCATAATTAGCTATGCCTTGTTTTTTCCAGAGGAGACTAGAACTGAAGTCCCTGCCACTTGGCATGGAAATGAATGGTCCCAGGGCAATTTTCCTGATATGCAGGTGCGCTGCAGCGCAAGGCTTGTCTCTAGAATTCAGCTCAGCGATTAAATAGAGAGAAAGATTAGCTTACCCTACACCCTCAGGACAGCCAACCTGTGTCAGAAATTATCAGCCATATTTCCAGCTCGAGCTTATGAGATCTAGGCTTTAATTGTCAGGTAGCTTCTTCCATTCTAGAATGGCCAAAACTTACAAGTATCACCACCGCTGGAGCCACCCAAAGGAGCTGGAAGGCAGTCAGATCTTAGGGGCCAGCGCATAAGGACATATGACCGAGTCCCTGAAGGATTCCTGTGGGAAGAGCATCACCTGTGCCCCAGCTGATTATGCCAGGGACCCCGGGAACACAGTACAGAAATGCTCTACTGAATCTCAAAACCTAGAGAATCCATGCAGTGATTTGCCCTAATAAGAGATAGTTCCATGTTTACACGGAAATTCTGGATTAAATGACCTTTGGGGAGGTGAGATGCATTTAGAGCAAAAACTAGAAGATGCCATCACAGATCGATGTTCGTTCTACATTGGAGCAGGCATTGTGGGTGCGAGGGCAGCACGTTTGGACTAAGCTGCATGCGACGTTGCAAGGCCTGGAACTTTAACTTAGAATTGAAGTATGTTCAACCCGGAAGAACACTTGAAAGTCCTCTGGGGTGGTCATTCCCAAACCTCCATGTGCTTATGAATCATATAGGAAACTTGTTGACAATGCAGACTCCCAGGTCCCCTCCAGAGACACTGACTCTGGAAATCTGCTCAGGTTGAGAGCCAGTCAGTACTATGCAAAATACCACTAGAACAGGGGGCCCCAGGCCCAAGGCCACAGGTCAGTACTGGCCCATGGTCTATTAGAAATGAGTTGTACCACAGGAGGGAGATGAGACGCATACCAGCGTGGGAAGCTCCATCTGTATTGACAGCTGCTCCCCATCACTCAGACTACCACCTGAGTATCACCTCCCGTCGGAGCAGATTCTCACAGGTGTGTGAGCCCTGAACTGTGCACACAGGGTAGCTGGCCACCTCCCACAACCACAATGGTAAAATTGGCTTCCATGAAAGCAATCTCTGGCACCAAAAAGTTGGGGGACCCCTGAGCTAGAAAGCACTTGGTCCAACTCATATGATTTATAGAAGGGGAAGAAACAGAAAGTATCATGTTCAAGGTAACACAGAAAAACACGGTCAGCCATCCTTCCCTGTGTGAAGCAGATCCCCGAGAGGTGGCATTTGAAAGTGACAGCATTCTCTACCCAACAAGACCTACGGGGCAGCTGCCGTTACCAACGCGGCTATTGGTTTTGTGAAAAGCAAAGAGAATTGAATTCTGCCCTTGGTAATGGAAAAAATAGATAGTGGGTGGCATTTAAGTGCCTTGTGCGTCATAAGAATCAGGAGGTCTGAGTTCAAGTTCCGTCTTAACCACCAGTTTGCCATCTGCTGACTTTTATTTCTTGCCTGGCTAATGATGGGGCTGGGCCAGGAAGTGCCTCTGGTCTCTCCAGATCTCAGATTAGGAGCTTCGTCACACGCGGAAATATCCAGCTCCTTGTTCCTCTTTAGCCGCTTAATTGTTTTATGGATGGTGCTAATTATACTAATAACTAATGGTTAATTAGTGCCAAGTGTCAGGCACTGTCTTAAGCAATTTATGGTTTTGTTTAAACATACAATCCTTAGTATAACCATCATTTCTTTTCTTTTTTTTTTGCACTGTAAACTGAACCCAGGGTCTTCACACCGGGCCACATCCCCAGCTTTGCACAGCGTCTCCCTGTACTTAGCAGAGTTTGAACGTGAAAGCCTCCTGCCTCCATCTCCCAGCGAGCCGCGATTAGGAGCCGGCACCACCACACCCAGCTCCAGGCCCATTTCTTGCGACGCGGAGACTGAAGCGCAGAGACATAGTCACGTCTCCTAAGATCTCTTCACTCCCATCCCTCTCATCACGCTGAGCGGAAAGGTTGGGAAGAAGCAAACGAGGGAAGCCGGGTATTATGACGTCATAAAGCATCTTGGACGCCCACTCGGGCTCAGCCTTTTACTTCCGCCTTTGCCTTCTCCACCTACACAGTCGGGCTCGTCCTGCATGCTCATTACTTCTGAGAGTCAACATGAGAGAAAAAGAAGATTTTTAAGGCTCTGGTCTTTCCCTTGCCTGGGGTTGAGGGGGAGCTGAAGGGAGACACTACGTAGATGTTTGGGGAGAAAACATTGGGGGAAGAGTTTATACACCTGCACGTGCACGCACGAGCACAGGTGACAATGATCACCGGAGGTTCCATGACAGAAGAACAACGGAGTAGACACTGAGGTGTAGAAGCCTGTCTTTTTCACAAGTGGTAAAAATCCCTAAAGAAATTCAAGGAATCCAAGAGCAGAGACGCTTATGCCTCATTTCCTGGGGTGATCAGAGCCGGGAAGCTCTCAGAGAAGCTCTCCAGGCAGCACCCCAGTGTCCAGGCCGACTTTCACACACGGGATCGCACTGCTTGTCCTCGGATACACAGGGAAGGCAGCTGCGCCTGAGAAGACACGGCTGCAGAGAGAGGCAGAGACCCAGATGGAGTGAAGGGTACGTCCCTGGCCTCTGCATGGACACATGACATGGAGGTTGCTCAGGCCCTGCCTAACCGTAAGCATCCATACTTGTCTACATCTTGGAGGGAAATCTCACGAAAGCCTACAATGATTCAAATTGGGCATCCTCTATTTTGACAGAACTTGAGTTCCGAATAGAAGCCGGTACCATTTCATACTTGGAGTATATCTGAGTTGCTGAAAAGAGGTTTGCATTTGCTGAGGCAGTGATGATTCCAAGAACGAGAGGCAGTGACGAGCTTTGGAACATGGCTTGCGGTTTTGCGTCCGCATGCGTATACTTAGATGGTTTGGGTGAAAGGAAAACGCATTAGACGCCTCTGCCGCCTATGCACAGAGAGGAATCTGAGTTTTCTTCGCACACGCAGGAACACTGACCATCACATAAGAGCCATTGCGTCAGTGGGAGTTGCACATAGTTGGAAACCCTCCAACCCTCAAAGGCTGTGACGACGCTTCTGTTTCCAGCCTTGGGGACTCTGACTCTTGCATTTAAGGTCTGATCAGAATTCAGCAACCTTACTGGGGAAGGAACACGGGGAGTTGCAAGGAGTCAAAAGGCATGGGGGAAGCAGAGTGGGAAAGGCCTCATTTGAGGTTTGACATTGGAAAGTCAGTAAGAAAGGAGCACACAAGCCAGTGCACATTTGTCAGGGCTGCCCCGTAGGCTCGCGTGATCTCTGGACTTGGAGACTTTGCCAGTGAATCACGGGAAACCCTCGGCTTTGAAGCGAATTCATCTCTGGTTTCTGACAAAGAACGGTACCGAATGGCCTCCAGCCAGCTAAGGAAAGTCGTTCCCAGGTAACAATTTCAGAAGTCCGCGCTATTTTATTTCACATGCTGGAATGGCCATTTCCAGCCAAACTGGAGTGACAGAATTTGACTTCCTGTCTGAAACAACCAGAAAATGGGACAAATGAGAGGAAGCGACGAATTTTAAAACACGGGGCATTTGGCAAGAAAGGAGAACTAAGGGACAGAGCTGACTTACAGCTCCAGATTACTGCCTAGAAAGTTTGTAGAAACTGGCAAATTCGGAGAAAAAGGAGCAAGGGGTCGGGGAAGACCAAGGCAGTCAAACGCTGCAAAGTCAAACTCCTCAAGTATGCACACTGAAGTATAACAAAAATATTATTATATGATGTATATTTCAATTAAAATTTTTATGTAAAATGTATATCTGCATATTCCTTAGAACAACCCAAATGGTTTGTCCCGTGGTATAGTTTGGTTCACATAATGGAAGTTTTGTGCTCATAAAGCAAGTTTCTAAATATTGAAAAAAAACAAAACAAAAAACACTGGATGGCTCTTCCCAAGCATCAAAATAACCACGAAAGGTGAGCGTTTTGAATGAATTCAGGACATTTAGCTCAAGTAACATCATTCACAAGTGAGGAAAGAGCCAAGAACAACAGAAGAAGTGTCTCTGGAGCTAGGGAGACTATTTCAAGAAGATTAAATAGTCTTGTGTCTTTTCTTGTAAGAAACCTTTAAAAATCAAAACATCCGTTACATTTTTTAATCCTGTCTTGTAGATGCTTCCCTCACAGCCCTGAGCAGAATTGAATGTTGCCAACACCGTAGTTTCAAACTTGTAGCCTCCAGAACTGACAGACGATACATTTCTGATGCTGAAGCTACCCAGTTAACACCATTTTGTTGTAGAGGCCTTAGAAGAATTTTGCAAAAAATAGTCATCTACAAGAAAAAACTAGTGAGTAGATCATCAGAAATTAAGGCTATTACTCAGTATGTGACCCCTGCAATGCTTTGCATAAGCGAAATCGTGTTTCTGGTGCAGCCACAGCCAGTGTTACCAGGATGTCTAGCCCATTTTTAGTAAGAACAACTCCAGTATTCAGCCCTGATGTGGCAGCAAATCACCTTAGAAAGATGTTGCTCTTTTGTTTAACCTTAAGAGAAAATAGATTCTGTATTCCTTACTCATCTCTAAAGCATACACAATAACTACTGCTATCTATAATTATATACTCTTATGATATCTCTGCAGAAATTTACATATAACAAAAGCCTAAAGTTTATAGAGGTCTTTTGTATCTTTAAAAAATCTCCCTAAGTTTCCAATGACAAAATCAGCTCTTCTAAATCTAAGACAAAAGTGTATGCATATTATACTTAACATGAACCCAATTTAACAAAAAAGTATTGAGTTACTATTTAGTAAGTTGCAGACCATCAAACTAACTAAAACTACCTAAGGTTAAGTAGCCAACTACATTTAACACAGAACCTTCTAATACTTAGCTCTAGCAATTCTTAAAAAATAAGCATTTTAATACCCTTCAGATAAGACTTGGATTATCTGTCTTCTAGAACTCGTTAGGAGTACAGCATTATTCTATAATCTAGCCCATTGGTGAAGAAACAACACCTTCACATTTTTTTCTCTTTGTCTAAGAAAGTGCATGTTTCTCATTGACAGAGTAAAATTCAAGTCTTCGAACATTAAATCTTGCAGGAGGAAAGATACAGATCTCTTAGAAAAAGTCTCTAGAAAAAGTTCAGATTACACGGAAAGAAGAAAGGGGGAAGGAAGAGAGGAGGAAAAAAGAGAGGGAAATGAAGAGGGAAGGGAGGGAAGAAGGGAAGGAAGGAAGGAAGGAAGGAAGGAAGGAAGAAAGAAAGAAAGAAAAGGCTAGGATATTTTTTTGCATTAATATATTATCTTGTACATTAGCAGACACCATTTTTCTTTATTTTTCATTGTAGAAGTTTATATGAAGGAAGTACATTTTATTTTAAACTAAATAAGTTGTACGAGAACAAAGGGAGCCCCGAGACCTAGTGTCGACTCAATCCAACACTTCCACAAGTGTCACATCACGTCTTTGCAACGAACCCGATGAGGTAAGTACGATTAGTCCAAATCTGCAGCGAGAGAAACGATCGCCTAGCTAGGAAGTGGCGAAGTCTGGCTCAAACTCAGGTTTCTAATTCCACATCCTGTGCCTTTCTTCTTCCCTCGGGCCATACGAAAGCCTATCTCTCACACCACATCTTTCAGGGTAGTTTGTCAACCGGGTTTATGTTACAATAAAATATAACTTTCCTGCATGATCCCTTGATCTTGAACTGTTGTAATCGATCAAGGCCTATTTGTTACGAGAATGTGAATGGAGGCACATAATGTGCTTTGATCTACACCCAGGATCTGTTCCCAAGCTTCTGCTTCTGAAACATGTACTTGCTAAATATTATCTAATGTTAAAAGCGGCAAGAAGACATTCCAGTCTATTCATTTTCTTGCTCGGCTAGCATGGCCAAGAAGAGGCAAACTGAATTAACTTTCAAATTATACTTATAAATGTTATCACCAGGAAATTGTTGGATTTGATGCTATCACTTCTGTAATGACTAAAGAAATATCCATTCTCCTGGAAGTTGCCACAGTGAGGGAGTAATTGCTGAGCAGTTTCGGCATCCTTGCATGATACGGGTATTCTTGTCATACAAACTATAAATTATGTACTAAACAAAATAAAATTTATAATGAAAAACAACACTGCCTAAGGTAGTTACCAAACCCAAGTGGTGCTCTGTGGTTGGATAAAGTAATTACATAATTATTTAAGCCTCGCAAACAGAAATTACAAAGTACTCATGAAAAGCATTACCATGAGATGCTGAATGAAACTTAAAAGCAGCTACTATTTTTGTTGTACTGAATGGAAATCCCATCATTATCTTTTTCTGAAATACCATAGACTTTAACAAACGCTTATTTGTCTTTATTCAGAAAATCCTAGACTCTCAAATTTGAAAGAAAACATTTAAATCCATTCTCCATCCAGTCTCCGGGCCTCTTCTAGAGAGAGTAACAAGACAACTAGTTATTGGGCTTTGTCTTGAACCAAAACAGAACAGAGCTCCAAACATTAATAAAGTTGGCGAATTAGTTAAGAGTCTATAGTTAAGAGTGATTAGGGATTCAACTTGAGCTAGCTTAAGAGAAAGAAGAAATTTACAAGCTCAGACAACTAAAAAACCCAACACTACTGGCTCTGAACCTTGGTTGATCTAGTTGCTAAAATACTCTTATAATTAGTATTCTGTCTTCTACAAAATAAAGACATAAACCTGTCCATTGAGCTCTGGGCCTGTCAGTGTCTTTCATCTCTGAAGTGTGCTCCTTCCTACCAACCTCCATCCACAGGAAGTACACTCCTACTGGAACAACATAGCTCAGCTTAAGATACATGCAAACAGTGTGCATTTTATTGTAGCCTGCTGAGTGAACAAAGAAGACAGATTCTAGAATACACATCCTAGATAACGCATCTTAAGAACTTCCTCTAAGCCCCAGAAATGTACCGAGCTCAAGGCCACAGGGCTAATCTCGCATTCTATTTTGTGTATGAGTTTAAAATACTGAAATACTGTCTGTCTAACCCCTTAATGCCTTTAAAAAACACCAGCTTGAGTTTTTCTGTGCACTGTGTTGTCAGGTACGTTCTCTATCCACCAGAAGACCTGATGAAACCTATCAGTTCAGCAGTTCCAGTGGAGAAAATTGGTCTTTTCTAGTTCAAGAGATCTGGAGTGTTTTGATTGGGTGTTTCGTATCACATGCCTTTCCCTAAGCCAATCATTATGCACACTGTTCTCCAGGTCTAAATCCAGGTCACACTAATGTCCCTAGAACCTAAAGGGTAAGGTCATTCCCAAAAGAATCCTCCGGTACTGTTAATGAAAGTAAAAAGAACGAGTGCTGAGTCGGGATCTGTAACAGATGCCCACGACAGGGGAGATCCAGAATCCTTCCTCCAGGAGAGATTCCTCTTCTTCCTTTACAGTGGAAAACCTCCAGGAGAAGAGTTCTGGAGAAAATAAAATGGATCCGGTCAACAAATTGGCCCAAGCTGGGAACTGACATCCATGCTCTTGGCATGTTCCATGAGGAAACCAGAAGGGTAATTACAAGTTTACAGAAGCTCTTTTATTTTTCATCCAAAATGAAGTTCCTCTGGACACAGTGTTCTTTTGCCTCAATCCGCAGAGCACTGATTCATCAGCACCGTCTTTCAAGGGTAATGCATTTCCCTGCTGCCTTCTTTTTCAATCCTAGCCACGTATGACTCAGGATCTCTGCTGACACCACTCATTGTCTGTGGAACCCACTGGTGAACCACACAGCCTTACAGTACAGTGCCACTGACAATCCCAGCATCCTGTTCCAGGGACAAGGAGCTTCTCACATGGACACAGTTAGAGGCGTAAATCGTATGGTGCAAGAGAAGGCCGCCACTCCAGTCCTCCAATGACTCAGGCACTTGTTACTGCTTCTGGCTGTCAAGCATCTAACCTTTGTCCCCAGTGGCTAATGATCTAGCTCACAGGTTTTCGTAGGAAACATCCGGAAATGTATCATCATAGAAGCTAAAAGTGCTCTAGATTCACCTCCCCAGAGCTCTTGCAGGTAATATGTGCGCACGTAATCTGGGATACACCAATCAAATGCACCTACATGGGCGTTTGATTGGGGGATCAAAGATGGAATGAAATAAGAATTAGAAAACTCTTCTCTCTGGACTTGGTGGCTCAAACCTGTCATCCTGGGAGGCTGAGGCAGGAGGATTACAAGTTCAAGCTTGGCTTGGACAACTTAGCAACTTAGTAAGACCTTGTTTCAAAATGAAAATATAAAAATGAGCTAGGGATGAAGTTTCGTGTCAAAGCCGTGGGCTCGATCCTCAGTAACACACATGCATCGTCCCTTAAAATGAAGGCCATGACTTGAGACCAAGCTCTTGGGGAAACTGAGGAACAGAGCAACAGCTATGACCAGAAAATAGGGTCAGTTGTGTCATGCCTTCAGTGCATGTCTGGGACACAGTGATAGCAGGTGGAGGTCCACTGTCCTTGGACAAGCTTTGCAGAGCAGTTCTGATATGGGTGCTGGCTGTAGCACAGAAAGCCTGCAATCCCAGCATTTCCAAATTGTCTGTGTGCTATGTACATCTTCCCTGTCCAGAATTACCATCTGTATCTTGCATCCCGATACCAGGCTGACATACGAGTTTTATCCTATGCAACTTCAGGGCGGACATACACAGGATAGTGGTAAAGAGGATGGGTGGCAATCCAGTCTCTGTCACACAACCATTCATGATTTTACTTAAAATACAGAACTGCTCTCATTCAAAATCTGTGAAACGTAAACAATGCTGTCTACTTCCTAAGATACCATCTAGATAAATCACTTTGCCTGCCTCGGAGCAGAAAGCAAGGTGAAGTCTCAACAGGAACTTCCTCGATTGTTGAAGACCTCTTGGTCATGGCATGGCTCAGATTCTGAGTTACAAGAGGCATTAACTACCCTAGAGGAATAAGATGAAGAACTGTGAAGAACTAAAATTCTACCATCAAGAACATCTTAACATTTTTAAATGTTTCTGATCAACTTAAATAAACCGAGCAGCAGAAGTAGACTGGACCAAGGGCAAGGAAAAGCCCAGCTGGGTGAGGAGGTGCTGGCCTGTGTCTCTGACCTAGCAGGGATGCATTTCCTCTACTGGTGTAGTTAATCTCTATTTAAAAAAAAAGAAAAGAAAAGAAAACTAGGCCAAGAAAGGGAAGTATCTAGATTGCCACTCCCGTTGTTTCTTCCTTCACGTTCTGAGTGCATGTGCTCAGATAAAGTTCTGGATGAGGAGGAGAGGGAGTGGAGAACTCGCAGTGGAGTAGTGGCAGAGCCCGGGCCACCTCTAGGTGGGAGGAAAGACTTCCTAGCATACCTTGGCCCTCCGAAAACTGGGCAATCGACTCCTACTTTGCTCAGGAATTTGACTGCAAAACCAAAAATGTATGTGCTTTTTTTTGGACTATAATTATAGCAGAAAACGGTTCCCCCACTCCTGCCAACCTGTACCCCAGATACTCAAGCGACTGTATCAGAAATTGGAGGTGACAGCCATGGGTAAAGGATGGAGAAAGCAGAGAGAAGGGAAAAGGCCGCATTGCTAAGTTAATAACCAGAAGAAGATCTAAATAAAGGCAGATCCCTTACAATCCCACATACCATTTCTTAAACAGAGTCATTCTGTGGTTTGTAATCAAGTGTCTGAATTCTGAATTTATAGGCCCCAGGATGGTAAGTGTGGTTGGATGGTATTTAGCAATTTTGTGTGGTGTTGGGGCTAAATATGGAAAAGTCAGAACAGCATTTCAGGGCTTCTCTTTGGAGTCTACTCTGAGCAGGGCTGGGTGACAGTTTTTTAGAAAAAGTATACACACACACACACACACGAGCTTTAATTCTGTTTGAAATATTTTTCATTAGATTATATCCAAATGAAATTCTTTCTTTCTGGCTTATAAAATTGCATTCGTATCTCAAAATCTTGAAATATCTAATACATAGAAAGGGAATTGGGTCTTCCAGAAAAAAATAAAAGAGAAAAAAAGGACATCCTGATAGTCCCAGTCTTCTTAAGAAAAGGCCTTGTAGGGTTGGGAGTGCGAGAACCACCAGAGACAAGACCTCTTTGTCATCGCTGGAGGGTTCAAGTGTAGGGGAAGGCTCACTGGGCAGGGCCTTGAGATCTCCAAGTGTTTCCTAGCATATTAGGGGCAAGAATGTATGATGGAAAGAACTTGGGGTCTGACAGTCTGGGTTCCAAGTTTGCTCTGCCTCACAATGAACAGAATTTTGGGGAAGGAAATCAGTGATCTATAATGGTCCTTCCAATCTAGGTTTGGAGGTCAAATTAGAAGTTTGACATAAAATTTTTCCCATTTTCTATACTAAATACTACTCTTTCAGTTACATATAGTATATGAGCCTGGTGGCACTGGCCTCTCATCCCAGCACTCTGGGAGGCTGAGGCAAGAGGATCTCAAGTTCGAGTGCAGCCTGGGTAAGTTAGTGACGTAGGGAAACTTTGTCCTAAAATCAAAAATGAAAAGTGAGGTCCTAAGTTTCATCTCTAGAACTGAAAAAAGTAGTATTTCAGAAATTCCAGAAGTAGTAATAGTTTCAATTGCATTTGAAGTTAATTTAGAAATTACACAAAGTATTCAGCTTGTTTCTTCCAGGGTCAAATTTCAACTTTGCTCCCAAAATGTCTTAGTATGTCCCAGTCTGCCATTTTCCCCATGCTCTATTCCAAAATCCTTTTACTACCTTTAAAACTCACACTCATCCAGAAAGTAAAAAGATTCGCGACCGAGTTCCATGCCACAAGCTCACCGAGCGCATGTGTCCCAGGTTTTAAAGAATCTCTGAAAAATGCTCTGGCTCAGCAAAACAGAAGAAGCACGTTCACAAGCTTCGGTTCTACCAGCCACAGGCCCTCCACCCTGTTGGCCAAGATGCCCACCCAGACCGAGCTCCTGGGGTTTGTCATCTGTGCAGCGATGGTCGCGATGCTCCCCTCTTACGGATGCTGTGACACTGGGGGCTATCAGTCATCCCTAAAGAGGGCCAGTACATGACAAGCATTGAATAAACAACATACAATTATCCTGAATATCCAGTTGCCAAAAATAACTGTTTTGAAGAAAAAACAAAACTTCTTTAAATGAGTAAGATGCAGTGTTTTAGATAATTTTATTTCCTCCTGTGTGTGCATGGGACTTGGAATTGAACCTGGAACTTTCCCATTGAGCTACACCCCCAGCCTCTCTCTCCTGCTCCCCACCCCTCTCCCTCCCCCTTCATTTCCTTGAGGCAGGCTCTCACTGCGTCACTAAACTGCCCGACTAGGCTTGAACTTGCAACTCTCCTCCCTCAGTTTCCCTGAGCGCTGGGATTAGACGTGTGTCATCACACCCAGTTTACAAAGAAACTTTCAAAACGCCTATTTTCTGAGGTTTGGGGGCATAGCTCAGTAGTTAAAGCACTTTCCTAGCAGGCTTAAGGCCTTGGGTTGATTCCCAGCACCATATAAGCCAGGCATGGCACTGCACGCCTATGACTCCAGCATCAGGAGGCTGAAGCAGGAGGATTGCTGTGAGCGCAGCAATGGACTCCATAGTGAGTTCAGGACTAGCTCAGAGTACTGACCAAGATCTTGTTTCAAATACATAAAATAAAAATTTTTTAAATGAGTATTTTCCAAGAGGGCTTTCTTTGTGGTTTGCGTCTGCATATTTATTTAACAATACTAATTCTCATACTTATCGTCTCCCAACACAATGTCCTGAGAACAATGGAAATGCCGTGCAAGTGTTCTTCCTGTGGAGTCGCACAAACAACTGTAAAATTGATATGGTGTTAGATCTGCGCCTGTAACATGAACCGGACAGCTGTCCTTTCCCTTTCATTACCCTAAGGTTTCTGACCTGGACACCGTTTGTCACTTGCCCTGAGTTTGGTGGACACTGGAGACGTCTTGTGTTTACGGCTGCTGCCTTCCCCATGTCATGGCGCCCTGACTCTCAGAACATCGAGGAGTCAACCTCCATCCTTGACCTGTTTGTTTGTCCTCCATGGATTAGAGGCAGAGCTCTCTCATTCTCCAGGAGAAGTGTCACTGTACACTTTTTTAATTGTCCTCTCCCATAGCCACCATTACCCACATCGTTCCCATCTACTTTTCCTGTCACCTGGTCCCTCTCTGCACCTTCTCTTCAACCTTTGCCTGTCACCTCTCTGTGTAGCAGGTATCAGGGTCATGTTACCCACTGGCTGAATATCCGCCTTATTTTGTACCTGAGTGATGCGAGGTACATGCAGAAGCTGTGGAAAGGAAAGAAGTAAGAAAATACTATTTGCTTAGCGAGAGCTTGGCATATTTCACAGAGGAGACAAGATCAAGAATAGCGTTCACGATGAATGAAGCACTGAACATGTTTTGGAGACTCACTGAAGGTGACATTGGGAAGGGAAGACCAGGTCAAGTGACAAGGAGGTCAGTAGGCTCCATTCTATCTGTGTATGCACATATGTGTTGCCTCTCTATGTTTATGTATATGGCAAACATATATGTATCTTTGAAGGGAGAGAAAGACAGAAACTGAGAGACACACACAGAGATCGATGTTTCACATTTATATTGTTAGCAAAGGACCGTGTTAGACACGTCAGGGACATGACAGACATGTCTAAGCATATTGAGGATGAACTAGGGAGAAACTAGAGACAGGAATATTAGTCAAGAGGCACCTGAGACACCCTAGCTAGCAACAGCGAGGGTTGAATTGGGGGTGGTAGAAGAAAAAGAGGGATGGTTGACTCAAGAGATATTTCAGAGGACAGATAGAGCCTAAGATGTTAATTGAAACTATGAAAATATGCCTCAAATGGAAATGATTTCTCTTTCTCTAGAGATACAAACGGACAGAGCTTCATCATACTTTCACTAGTTCCCTGGTGAAGGGCCCAGACACACCCAAATGTACCACATGATGAAACACAGTGTGTGCACAACAGTGTAGCTGAGCTTCAGGGGACTCATCATTTCCTCAGGAAAACTGGGCATCTGGAATAGGTTACAGGGAGGTTGCGGAGTTGCCTTCCCTGGAGGTCCTTTACAGCAAGCTGGAAACCCATCTGTCCGAGATGCCTTAGGTGTGGTCCTTTTTGAAGCCTGGGAGGTGGCCGTTGAGTTCTCCTGATTCCTTCCAGGCCTACAATTCTATGTTTCTACATCATTTTATGGCTTAACCCCAAGGTATATGATTCACTTGATAAAATAAATAATGAAACTGGAATGTTTTATGGACAGTGTCATGGATGCATTCTGGAAGTTCTTAAAATTAAACACCGAGTCTTCTGAATAGATTACAAATAACGTTGTGGGTCAACATCTCCCAAAGTGGGGTGAAATCTTCTTGCTCCCCAAAACAGAAAGTAGTGGAAATTCAAAGTGTTATTAGCATTTCTAAGCCTTAGATGTTCTGTGAGAAAGAAGTTTTTAAGTTTTTGAAAACTTCTAGAAGGGTGGATCGTGTGAGTTTTAATATCATCAGTGGGTGAATCCACTGATGGGTTTATAATTTGATAGTCTTATTAGGAGGTGATGAAGGCTCAGGAGATAGGATCTAGTTGAAGGGAATGGACCAGTGGGGCGTGGCCTTGGGGCTATCTCATCCCTGGTCCTTTCCTTTCAGCTACTTTCCTCTTTCTTTCTGCTTCCTGCTTTCTATGAGGTGAGCCATTTGCCTCGGTCACACTACTGAGTCTCCTCCCCAGGCCTAAAACCATGGAGACAGCTGACCACAGACCAAAGCCTCTGAAACCATGAACTAAATACCTTTTCTCCTTTAAGTTGATTTTCTCAGGTGTTCTGCCAAAGAAATGAAAAACTGACTGAAACAACCAATCTGTCTATCCAGGTACCTATTCATCTCCATCTATCTGTTGCTCTCTGTCTACCTATCATGTATCTACCTACTTTTTAACTTCTTGTGGAAACTCTGTTTCATAAAGTACATCTTGATAAGTATTTTTCTGACTTACTCTTCTAGACTGGGATAATCCAGTAATAACCTAGCGTGCTCAAGAATAATCTTTGGGAAATCTGATAATTATTTGAAAATTAATTTGCTTCTCTTTAAGTTAAAGATAATAACATCTATTTCTCTAGTTACAAGGATTAAATAAAATGAATTGTGTAAAATATCTGGCCCAGAGCCTGGGCTTTGTAAGAGGGCCATACATTTTACCTACCTGCCTTTGGTTTGTTTTTTATTAAGTTTTGGACTCTACTTTATTTTTAGAAATAAGTAACAGTTTAAATGCAGAAATGGTTAGGCAGTTAAAACCTTTGGACTCTTCTATGAAATGTTATTTTGTATTAAAATACAGTCAGAATGATCATCCCTCAGGAATCACTCCCATTTGAAAATATCCAAGCATATACTCAAGAGCCAGTCTACAAGAAAAATTATAGTACATGGGGGGGGGGGGGCATGAATAGTTTGTTTCATTTTGAAAACCAACAGGTTATTAGTGCACTTTTAAATTTGCAGTAAAATTGAGTGTAAAGTATAGAGTCCCTATGTATTCTCTTCTGCCCTCTCTCTAACCATAGATGGGCACACGAATAAAGGAAATTTACCTTACATGTGTGCAAATAATTACGCAGCTGTTATGATTGCTTCCCTGGCAATCATAAGTTTTGTGGCACCATGATGCTCTGTGTTGGCTTATTCCCTCTGCTTTTATACCCGAGAACTGATCTAGGCACTAATCTATGCTGTTAGAACAATCATCCTATCAATTCCCTTTCTCTTAGACATCATCATCCTGTGATACCCACCATTTGGGGTCTGAAACCTGTGAGTTCATACATTTTGTCTAGTTTCTGATAGTTTATACTAGGAGGAAAATTCCTATGATACTTCATCTTTTATAGAAGGAACAGGTACATTAGCTAGATTATGCTGTTATTTTTATCATAACTTACTTTCATCAGCTCTGTGTAACTTATCCAATGATCTTACTGCAGAATACATTTCTTTTTATAAGACATTAAGGGGACTCTGGAAATTTTAAATATCTTCCCTTTGAAAGACATTATCAAAAACTAAAAAGTAGAAAGGCAAAACATAGGCAGGGGAAACGTAATTCTGAAAGATACAAAGGACTGTTATCCCAGATGTACAGCAAGCTCCTGACTTCATTTTTTAAACAAAAGCCACCTTCATTTACAAATAGACCAGAAGCTATAAGAGGAACCTCATCAAAGAAAACACACAGATAAAAATGAACATATACAAATATTTTACATTATATACCATCAAGACAATGCGAATTTAGGAAGTAATGAGACATCACTGCGTAGCTCTGAGCATGGCCAAAACCCAGAGCCCCAGCAACAGCGAATGCTGACAAGCACGTGGAGTGACAGGGACTCTCATTCGCTGTTGGTAGAATTCAAAATGGCACAGCCCCTTTAGAGGACAGTCTAGTGGCTTCTTGAATTTAAAAAAAAAAAGGCATACGGGCTGGAGGAATATCTCCGTGGTTTAAGTGCTCACCTAGCAAGGTCAAGGCCCTGAATTCAATTCTCCAGCACCACATAAAGCTGGGCATGGTGGCACACGCCTGTAATCCCAGCACTTGGGAGGCGGAGGCAGGAGGATTGCCATGATTTCAAAGCCAGCCTGGGCTATGTAGTGAGTTCAGGACCAGGCTGGACTGAGACACTGTCTCAAAAAAAAAAAAAAAAAAAAAAAAAAGACAAACATTCTTACCATACAGCCTGGCAATCATACTTCTTGGTGTTCACCCAAAAGAGGTGAAACTTGTTTCCACCCAAAGCATGCACACAGTATGTTCATAACAGCATTGTTCATAAACTCTGTAACATGAAATCAAGCAAGACCTCCTTTAGTAAACGAATGGATCAATGGTAGTACATGCATCACAGAATGAATGACCTTTCAGTCATTGCGAAAGGTCAATGTACTCTTCAGCCATGAAAACCTATAGACGAAGCTGCAACGTGTACCACTCATTGAAAGAGGCCCACTGGGAAGGGGCACGTGCTGGTAACTCCCGCTGTAGGAGGTTCTGAACAGAGATCAAAGCAGGATTTCCCAAACGTTGCCACAGACATGAAATATTAAAATACGTAATATCATAATTCATTTTCTCGACATTGATATGTTAAAATATTTGAAATAAAACTAACGCTATGAGAAAAATCACGCAGGTACTTAATCCAATGTGAAGGGTATCTCAAAAGTTGCCACATGTCAGAATTTACAAACTCTGGGGACACCCTTGAGCTGCCAGGAAGGAGGGAGAGACGAAAGTGAATAAACAAATGTGGGGTTCATAGGCAGCGAGAATACTCTGCACGATGCTATGAGGGTGGACACGTGCCACTGCAGATTTAGCTCAACGCCCAGAATGCACAAGTGAACATAAACTGGCTTGTACCCTGCAGGCAAGGATGAGCTGACGTGGCTTCACCTGAGGTAACTAATGTACCACTCTGCTAGGGGATTTCCGTAAGGAGGGAGGGTATGCACATGTAAAGCAGCAGGTATATGGGAAATCTCTGTGACAGTATAGGTCAGTAATAGTTAATATTTTACCTGGGAACGTAAAACTTGGAAAGCACACTCACAATACCTCAGTATTTTGCTTGCTTATTTCACTTGGTCATGAAATTAAAGGATGTTTTGTCTCAGTGGTGCAACGATAATTTCTATTACAAGTCTCCAGCCAGTGGTTTGAATATGTGTTCTGTACTGCTGTGTCCTGATTTTCTTACCCATAAAATGGGCATGACAATAATATGTTAGGCCAAACATTAATTGCAGTAACAGGGGGGTGGGGGGAGGTGAAAAGAAGACAGACTCTATCTCTCTTTAAGCTGGCGTATTTTGTAGAAAATCTATGTATCTCAGCTCACGATCATGACCACATGAGGACGGAAGCAGGAAATAAAAGAAGTTGGTGATGTCAGTGTGTCACTGTTCAGTCAAAGGACACAGAAAAGTCTTAGTTCCATTCTCCAGCTTTACAGGAACAACGCTAAAGCAGTAGGATGAACAGGCTTCTGCCCATGAATGGCGGAGACCTGCCTTTTCATCAGGTTCTCTAGGAAGCAGACCCCAAGGGCAAATTGAGAATACCAGAGATTTGGAAATGGTAGAATCAGGAGAGAAAAAGACTGCCTGTAGGTGTCGGCAAGGAAATCCTTCTGCTTGTCCTGAGGGCTGGGAAGGAAGACCTCGTGCCAGATGCTGAGTAGGAGAGAGTCTGGGTAGTGCCAGAGCTCTGACTGAGCCTCAGCTAGCCCAGTGCAGAGCTCCAAGTGTGACTACTGCCCGCACAGAGGTCTGTGGTGGGCAGCACTGGCCAGGCATGTATTCTTCTGCCGTACCTAGGTACTGGCTAGGCTGCCCACTGAGAAGGTAGCCCCAGAGTAAGAAACCATAGGGACACCTCCCTCCCATCAAGGTATCAGAAACATTCATGAAGTGTCTCTTATTCATTTGTTTGTACCAGTTATTAATTCTTACATCACCCTGTGACAGAATTACCTGGTTTCTTTGTGGCAGCATCCCTAGAGTTCCTGTTTCTTGTTAGTTCCCAAGTAAAAACACACAGCATCAAACACTGGCTTCTTTCGCATGTATGGTCTAGTTACTACCAAATTAAAAACCACCTTCACTAGCTTTGCTGCAGAGCCATCTTTCTTCCTTCAAACCCAGTGATCTAAAAGTAAAACTCTTAGTAAAGGTTCTGCAAGAGGAGGAAAGACCCACTAGCATAGGAGGCTGTCTCCGTGAGAGCGCCACCTGCTTCAATCCAATATAATCCACATTAGGATTTTGTCAAACTTTCACCGTCAGTGAATAAAGTGATTGAGCCGAGCAAAGGTGCCGTCTGCTTGCTCGCCACTGGCCGTGACGGGGGCTCAGACAAGGAACAGGGTCAGTGCCACAGCACTTTAGATCGCTCTGTAGTGCTCTGAGGAATGCTTCTCAATTCCCCAGGTTTACAATCTCTAGGACTCACTAGGATCTGTGGTTAGGAGCGTAGTGAAAAATTCCTGGTATGTCTGAAGGGATGACTAAACAGTGGAAGCTCACGTGAAAGGCAGCACAGCAAACACGGGACGGAAGGGGCAAATATCTCTGGGGCGACATCCGGTACCTCTTTGCCTAACCCTAAGGATACGCTCAGTGAGGGCAGTGAGTTCCCAGGGTCTCCCTGCACCCGGGCATCACCGCCTGTTCTGCGCCCTGGCCTGTTCCTTCCCTCGGGCGGTTCCTGGGATACGGTCAAGGGATCACTGCCTTCTGTGCAAGTAGGAAGCAACACAATGTTAGCAAAGCACAAGCGTGTGCCTGGCACGGTTTACGAAACGGGGTGACTCAAAGAAGAAGGCTCGGGCCTGCTCTCAACCAGCTATGGTCAAACCCAAAGATAAAGCACATCGGATGCGAGAGCAATCGAAGTTGGGTTACGGGGGACCCAGCTCTCAGGCATCGCTCCGCTCCCCAGTTCCACTGTCTTGACTCCTCACACCTTCGCCGACGCTCACACTTCTCTGAAGTCTGCAAATCTTCACGTTCCTCTTGCCGCTTAGGCGGGCGCTATCCAGAAGGGGAGGCGGGGGCAAGCTCACACTTGATTTCACCCTTCTGCACAGCACATGTAGGTGGCGTTACCAAATCGTATCATACATTATAAATAGTATGTTCTATATTTAAAGTGTTTGAGACAAAAAGACCCATGAGATGAGGAAGACAAAAAATAAGATTAAAAACATCTTGGTCTCAGACAGTTAAGATTTGGCACATAGAGGGCTCCCAGGGCACATTTTTTACTGTAACATTTTATTTATATTAACATATATTAATCATAAAGTAATGAGTTTCCCGGGACAGTTCCATACATGCGTGTGTGATGTCTTGATCATGTTTACCCACTTTTCTACCCTGAAATACACACATTATAAATGACTGAATGAATGGTGCGAAGGTATAAATGCAGTATTTAGGAGAGAAAAAACAGTTATCAGCAAAGTGTGGCATGCGGCTGCATCGAATGATTTGAGGAAGATTAAGCAGAGTAGAGTTGAAGGTGAGTGTCATGAAATAACAGAAAGTAAGGATCAACAGAATGGACGAAATTCTGGGTCTGGAAAATACAGAAGCTTCCATCTGATGTCCTCAAACTGGATTCCTGAAGGTTTGGGGACCAGTGAGCTATAGAATGAGCCTCTGAGAAAGAGGGGTAGCATGTGGCATGGCTCAGGGGGGACAGGATGGCTTCGCCTTCTCCAGCCACCACAATCCCCGGCCAGCCAGCCAGGTGTGAAGTGACAACTGGGGGCAGAGAGTGCTGGAGGGGAAGGGAGGTGGGTGAGAAGCATTTCAAAGGAATACTCAGGAGGATTTAATAAACACGTTTCAGCAGATCAAAATCTCCAGGCCTATGAAGGCAGCAAGGCAAGAGATAAGAAAATGACTAACACTTGTCAAAGAAGCAAAAGATAGAAGGCCTCGGAAATAGAAGCCAGGCCTCAAGTCAGCACCCCGTGACCTTGCCCAGGGCCCTTGGTAATTTGTTCCTTAAAATGGGGAGGCCGCCTCCTCGTGATGGAAACTGGCCTCACCTCTTGCAGTAGGTCATTCCAGTAGCAGTAAAAGAGAGAAAGAAAAAAGGCAGCAACTCCTTTGTCAAGAGCAGCCTTTGTGGGACTTTCTGGAACCTACCCCTACTCACAGAAGGCTTCTTCTGACTTCACCCGGCCTTCCTCACCTGGTCACAACTGCTCTGAGACTCTGGGGCCAGTAGGACAAACACCCAGGGGGGTGCTCTCGGTCTCTCAAAATACGGGTCCGCGAACAACATCTGGAGACGACAGCGGGTCTCAGATTTTTATTTCAGCCTTTAAAATACCCTGTGTGGTGTGTAGAGAGAACTGTATTCACAAGAAAGAAAGTACAACAGAAGTAAACTAGGGCCACAGCAATGTCTGGGAAAACCTAATGCTCCTGAAAGGGGTGTGGGTTGAAGGGACAATGAGAGTGTCTACAAGGGCCGCACCCTGTTTAGAATGATTTATATTAATAGCTAGATACTATGGACATGCTTGTTCATTAATTAATCCCTTTTATGTTTCTGTGGGCTTGAAACTCTTAAAGTATTTAAGTCTTCAGTTCTTTCCTAAGAAGTAAAGGGCAAGTCTATCCGGCATAAGCCTTTCCCACCATAGAAGACTCAGATCTCCTCACTCAGGGGCGAAGAGACCACATCTATAGCAAGAAAAGATGCTACATGAAATATTTAGCTAGGTAAGAGACAGATAAGTTTCCTTCACCTCTTCGTAATCAGAAGCTTGGAAGTATTTTTGCTGCAACCAAGTTCTATCCTGGGGGAAGCAAGGACATCATTTCTTTGCATTCTTGGGCACAGGAAAAGACTTCATCCTACTCCATGTGAGAGCAACCAGAAAGGACTAGATGCCTGAGCCCTTCTGGCCCCCAGAAAGGGGATTAGGGAAGCATCATTAACCCTAGGATGAAAATACATCAGTTAGGGGTTTCTTTCATCCTAAACCCACTCTATAAACAAAGCCTTATCACAGGGAGAATGTTTACCTCATGTATTATAAGTGAATTCCCCAAAGGCAACAGTAGCTAATGAAATTAAATACAATGTTAGAAAATAAAATTTCCCCTTCTAGCAAATAAAAAAATAAAAACACAGAAGACTGTAAAGGCGAAGGGTTTATGTTGAAGTTTCTTCTCTGATTAATTTAGAAGTTTTGTTAACAAGACGAAAAAGGCCAGAGGTTTGAATCCAAGAAGTTCCTACTTTTCTGAATATTCAAACAAAATTTCTGAAGCAAGTCACGACATTTAGCTTTAATATGACTTTGCAGCGTCGAGAGTTAGGACACATTCAATTCGTTTATGACCCTTTCTCTGGGAAGTGGTTGGTGACAAAGGAAACTGAGTTGAGATTTCCTTCTGCCCATTGCCAGCTCCCCAGGAGGTCAGGAGCTTCCCTGTTTGTTTCCATTTAAATGTAAACTTTCAAGGGCTAATTTAACCCACCTTGAGTTTTTCCCTTAAGGTTACCGGTACATTTCAATCCCTATCTTCCCGTTTTTACTGGTAGGTCACATTTGTTACGTGAAACTACTCATAAAATGACGAAACAAGTGGAGAATTTTTGCAGATTGGTTTTTTTCCAAAAAGCCATTGCCCCAGATTTAAAAAGTCTCAGTTCTCAGACATCAGTGTTTATCAATCTGCTCAGTATATACTATATGGAGTCCTAATGATGCAAGGATCACAGCTAAAGAAACTCAAAGCACAATGCAACTTACCACCCAGCAGCAGCCCATGTGGGATAGGGACGAGCCAACAGCTAAAGGAAAAGAGTAATGTTTTCTTTTTTGCTTTGATTTTGTTTGTTTGTTTTGCTTTTATTTTTTTTTTTTGAGACAGGGTCCCAGATTCTAATATAATCCAATAGTAGTAATAATAATAATAATAATAATAATAATAATAATAATAATAAAAGGTCTTATTGGGCCAGGCTGGTCCTGAGTTCACAGCCATCCTCCTTTCTCAGCCTCCTGAGTGCTGGGATTACAGGCGTGGGCCATCAATCTCAGCTTCTGTAGTGCTGAGGAACTGAACTCAGATCCTTGCCAGAAACATGGACTGTTTGTTGAGGAAAGCCACAGAACTGAAGGGAGCCAGCCCAAAAGAGAAGTCATATAGGATACAACCAACAAGGCACAGGGATGGGGGTTACCCAAGACCTTTGGAGCTCACCTCTCACCATAACCCGATTCGGGGGCTTGAGACTGAATGACAGGATTTCATACTTATTCCACTAGGTCTTTGTCTGGGCTTCATGCCTTTTCTTCTTATCCTCCTATTTCTACTTTGTGGAATGGGAATGTTTACCTTCTGTCATGGCATGTTGGAGTTATTTAGCTTTCTCTTTAATTTTCTTCAAAAACTCAGACTTAAGAGTTTTCCTTGAGTCTTTACAGATGCATAGTATTCCACTGAGTCTTAAGTAAGACTTCGGGCTTGTATTGTTCAATAACACTAGAACTGTTAAGACTTCAATGACTTTTTGAGATGGGTTGAGTGCATACTGCATGAGGAGATGGACAGGCATCTTCTCGGAGCCAGAGGTGGAAGTGCTGTAGTTTACATTAAAGCACCCGTCAATGGTTTCAGGAGTTTGTAAGGTGACTGGGTCCTGGAGGCATGGTGGGACTAGTCAGAGGACTACCCCATCAGTGATTTCATGCACTGTGAAGAAGTACTGGCTGCTTGGAGAGACGGGTCGTGCTGTGGAAGCATGTCTTTAACTCCAGGTCCACCTTTTTCTCTCTGCTTCCCAGGTGGTGAGTGACTTTCCTCCACACCATGCTTTTCCACCACTGCTGATGAGCCATGCATAAACAGAGACCTTTGAAACTGTGGGTTAAAATTAACCTTCTCTTCTTTAAGTTGTAGGTGCTGGTTATACACTATGTCCCGTCATTAGAAAAGTGACAAAGACAGAGAGGTATGAAAAGTGTTGATAATGTGTGGCAAAATGTGGAAGAGTGTCCTGGAATGTTTTTGAGGTGCCAGACCAAGAAGGATGGAATATTCTCATGGGACAAACTGACAGATATACAAATTTCATCCGGCGCAATGTATTAGTGAAAGTGACTTGGTACGGTGTAATTGTTTGCATGGCTGAAGGACTGGAATCTGAATTCAGTGATAGCTCAAGATACAAGATCTTAAAATGTTAGTAGTCCCTCAGAATAATATGAAGTATGATCAAAGTAGATAGTGCATATTTAACATTTAAAAATTGTTACAGTAGCAGGCACATTGCCATTAATTCTCCCCCAAATACTGTCCCTTACGTCAAACACACTTATCCCATAGTTCTTTTTATTTTCTAAAGGAGTTCTGGGAGCTCTCTTTCATCCTTACTCTGTGTAATTTTTTTTAAATGTGATGAATATTATTGCTGAGTGGCATCGATAGAAAGGCAGATGCACGAAAACATCATGGCGGATCCTCATTCATCTTGTCCACCTGATCTGGCATCATGCAACTTCTGGCTCCTTACCAAAGCCAAAACAACTATGAAAGAGGAGGATTTTAAGTTGACTAAGAACACTGAAGCAGCTACTACAGCTTGACTAGACACTCACAAAAAAGACTCTCAGAACTGCATCAGAAAGTGGCAGAGAGAAGGGGTAAGTGTATTAGTGAATTTTGACAGTGACCATAACACATTTCAAAAACTTACACATTCACTGTGTTGTTTTTAATGACACCTGATAGAGAAAGAAATCCAAAAAGTAGAGAGGGAAATGACTATCAGCTACTCACACACTTTTTAAATACGTCCTCTGGGAGGACTGAGATCACTCTTTCAATAAAACATTGAGAAATACGGGGTTGGAGAACGGGCGAGCATCTTTGAAAAGTGTTACTGTGGTTGTTCTCTGTAGGCTGCAAAGACTGATGGGAGATACTGAAATGGATTCTTGAGTTCAGCAGGTGTCAAAAATTCAAACGGTCTGATATGCATTTTATTTGCAAGTTAGCAGGTTAGCGTGTTAGCTGGCTAATGTTTCCTGGATAGCAGCCAAACACATGGGAGCTCTGAGCTAAAGACAAGGCACGTTTTTATTCACAATATAGCAGCAGTAAAGCAACAGCTTGTAATTACATGCCACATAAGGACACACTGGTCAGTGGTGTACCATGCATACGGTGATGGTCTCATAATTATAACGTAGCTAAAAAAAGTTCTGTCCCCTACAACACCCTAGCTGTCACAATATGGCAGCACAATGCACTTCTCTTCCCGTATTTGTGGTGATGCTGGTATAAACACAGTTGTTGTGCTGCCAGTCATACAAAAGGAAAACACACAGTATGTTTACTACATACTAATCGACAATGTTACTGTTGTATGATTCTATATTTCCACTGTATTTGGGAGAAAAATTCTATTTATATATAAAAAATGTGATTGTAAAGCATCCTCAGGCAGGTCCTCTGAGAGACATTGTGGAAGAAAGCATCCTTATCACAGAGACGGCAGCCTTTTGCCTATTACTGTCTCTGAAGATCTTGGAGACTACAATGGCGATGGTGACGAGCCTGGCCTGTGCTGCTATTGGTATGCGTGTTTTAGTTTGTAACAAAATTTTTAAAGTTAAAAAAGTACTTAAATAGACAAAAATTTACAGAATAAGGATATAAAGAAAGAAAATATCTTTGTGTAGCCATATGAGGTGCTTGTGCCCTAAACTGTGTTTATATAAGTCAGAAAAAAATGAGTTTATGAAGTAAAAAAACTGAAGTCAACGAACTTGCTGAGTTAATTAACGGAACTAATGAACTGAAGATAATTATCTATTTCTCTTAATTGAGCCAGAACCAGCAGCACAGATCTCCACTTTTTATTTATTCGTTGTTTTCTACAGGTGGGTGGTGTGCTACCACCCCCAGCCTGTGTGGTGCTGATGAACCGGACCCTGGGCCCTGCACTTGCCAGCAAAGAGGTCTTAACCACTGACCTACACCTGCAGCTAATTTATCACTGAAGAAACAATTCTTTGTGAATTGAGCATTGCTTACGATACAGTGTTTATAAGTCTACAGTCATGGACACCATTTTTTTCCTTCCCATTCACTCACCACCAACTCCCTGGCTCCACCAGAGCAGCTCAGGCCAGCAAGCTAGGCTCTTGGGAAGAGCCCTGGACAGGCACACCACAGTCGCTATCATATTTGGCCATAATTTAGTCTGTACCATGTTCTTACTCTGTCGTTTCTATGTTTAGATATGCAAATACTGTCTTGGTACAGTTGCCAAGAGTATTGGGGGGATGGAGACTTTGGAGTTTTCTACTTGTAAGATCATGTCATCTGCACAGAGATATCATCTCATGTTTTTGCTTTATGATATGGATTTTTAAAGATCTTTTTCTTGCCTAATTGCCCTGTCTAGGATGTCCAGTACTAAGACTGCTAGGCAAGGAAAGTGAGCACCATTATCGTGTTTCTGACCTTAAAGGACAAGCTTTCAGCTGAGTATAACGTTTATGACCTTGAATAATCTCAGTCTTCCGATGAATTAAGTTAAGTGATTTGCTGTTATTTAAACTGTCAAAGCTCAAGAAAATCCCTTTTGGAGAAAGGTACAATATACAGATCAACACTTTATACAATATTCAAATCCATTAAAATTGTCAAGAAATAGAGTCAAGCAGAAATAAAGGGAAATAGAGTGCCAGGTGTGCAGGTACGAAAGTCATGAGACAAAAGGGCTGGATGGGTAGCTCAGTAGTTACAGTGCTTGCCTAGCAAGTGCAAGGCCCTGGTCTGACCCTCCAGCAACAAACTGGGTAGAGTGAGAGATGCCTGTAAACCCAGAACTCATGCGGCCGAGGCAGGAGGACTATCACGTGTTTTTGGTTACATAGTGAGCTCAAGACCAGCCTGGGCCACAGAGTGAGACCTTATCTCAAAAAAAAAAAAGAGAAACAGACATTTAAAAAATTATGATAAGTTCTAGAAGACAAGAGGCAAACTTTTATCAGAGAACTATACTTATTTTTAAAAAATAAAATGGAATTAATCAATACAAAACAGAAAAATAAAATTATAACTGTGATGAGGTTAAGGGGAATATGAATAGATCAAATGCCAGATAAAACGGAGTAAAAATCAAGCGAATAGTCATTCGGCTATATTACCTAGACTGTAGCAGAATCAGAAAATAGGACACTACAAGAAAGGGCAGAAAGTCCACTACATGGGAACTAAAGTTGTAAGAGAAGAAAGAAAAAACATGGTAGACAAGATATAGAATTTGTGGTGAAGAGTTTCCCACGATGAACACAAACCACAGATTCAGGTGACTCAGCTTCCCCAAGAATCTCAAGTAGGGTCGATACAAAGAAAGCCACCCCAGGTAAATCACAGCATAACTGCAAAAAAAAAAAAAAAAATTCTAAGAATGAAAATCGCCACGGAAGCCAAACAAGGAAAGAAGCTGTGTTTACTTCAAAGAGCAAAAGAAACAGAAAGAAGAGAAGCCAGAAAACAGAGGAATGACATTTTTAAAAATGTACTTAAGCAACGATACGGTATGAATCTGTAAGGTCTCAGAAAAGCCTTGTTGGTTTGGAGGGTAGTTGCACTGTGGAGTGCTACACTCACCAAGGGATCGGTTCATCGAGGATTTCATGTGCCGTGAACAGGTGACGCCTGGTGAGAAGGGGCCGAGCACCACAGCATGGCAGGGAAAGGCGGATCCTTGCTCCTGCTCCTCAATGGCCTCCCTGTTTCCTTTCCATCACACCATGAATGGTCCCCTCTGTGCCAGGGCCTCCACCCCGCAGGCCGACCATGCTGATCCCACCTGAGACCTCTGACCTAGGAGATGAAATCAATGCTTTCCTTCTGCAAGTTGTGCACAGATTACTGTGTCCCAGGAACCAGGAAGTAGCAACAAGAAGTTAATAATCACCATGAGAATTGAATGCACAATGAGAAGAGCCTTCAAAAGTAAAGGTGAATGGCTGAGGATGTAGCTTAGAGTTTAGAGTGCTTGCCTCAAAAGCGCAAGGTTCTGGGTTCGATTCCCCAGCACTACATCATCTGGGTGTGGTGGCGCACATCTGTAATCCCAGCACTCAGGAGGCTGAGGCAGGCACATTGCCAAGGCCAGCCTGGGCTACATAATGAGTTCAGGAACAGCTTGGACCACAGAAAGAGATGCTGTCCCAGAAAAAAAAATAATTAAATTGAAAGTGAAATAAAGACAGGTCCAGAAAATAAAAGATGTAAGAGTCTATCACCAGTAGACTACCAACAAAGTACTAATAAAATGTTTTTCTGTAAGTGGAAGACACTTGAGCAAAGAAAAGAGAACAAGACTGTGAAAAGAAATAAGGAGCAAGCAATCAGGGCAATTATGCTCATAAATCTAATTGAATACTGGCTTTTTTAAAAAGGGCAAAAAGAAGAAAAAGGTCTATGGAATAAAAAGAACATACAGAAAACAAGTAGTAAAGTGATACCTGTAAATCACACAGGTCAGAATACATCTGTACCCAAGAGCATATAAAACATTTGCCATAACCAACTATAAGACAATCAATTGGAAAGTGATGAACAATTTCTTAGTAGAAAAATTTGCGTGGGTTGCAGGATGTGCACACAGGATCCAGGCAGAACAGGGAGAGTAAAGGCCATTGAGAGATTCAGCCTCATTGCTAGATGCAGTAGCTAAAGGCGCACGGTGTAGGGTGGGTGAACAAATGTGGGTTGTGACCTAAGCATGGAGTCCTATGGCTGCGCTCAACTTCTCCTGACCCTGTGAGGTCTCCAACTGTGTCCAGGTCATCCTCTACCGAGCTCACTGGGCAGCCGGACATTCAGAGTCCAAGCTAGAGATCTGTGTCCTCATTTTAGAGTTGCAGGTGGTATATGCAGAATGAGCAAGCTCCCTGGGGTCCTGAGGGTCACACCCAGAGACCACATGTCTGAACAATTTCAACTCCTGTTCCTCTTGGATCTGAGCCTCCCAACTATGTCGGGCTTTGATAGTGATCGAGACGACACACCAGCAGATAACGAGTGAATAAGTGGATTAACATCATAGAGCGAGTAAGAGCCCAAGAATGTGTTTGAAAACAGCTGCTATGAGAAGTACTGGAACACAGCCACCGTAACAGGCCAACACACTCTGTCCTCCAGAGCAGAGTCGGCTGTGTGATGACCTCAATGAAAGTGTAGTGTTTTCTGATACTGCTGCTCCAACAAGCTGCAATCCCCTAAGAGCAGGGAAGCTGACAAACGAGATTCTAAGCAAGCCATCCTTAAATCAAAAGAAAAGGCTACACCCAGGCAGGATGGGCCAATGACTGATCCGCTGGGGACCCAGGCAGCTCCCACGATAACGAGCTTCATTATTTTCTTGGCTCTGTTTAAAAAGCAGCACTTGGGGTCACCTGTCATAAGCAGGAGATGCTCGTGTCAACAAGAGGAGATTTTCATGTACTTGGAAAATTCCCATCTTGTTTTCAAATGTTATGAAAGAACAATAGATAGCAGAGTTTCTTCCTTCCCAAGAAACTAGTGTTTTGACATACATCTTATTTAATCTTAAAACATTGTAGGAGTTACAGCAAGGACAGACTTAAACGCATTGACAAATATAACCATCAAGGCTTGTAAGTGGAAAAATTAGTCAAGAATGGGATGCAGTACCTCCAGCTTTCAGTGTAGACTCTCTCTCTCTCTCTCTCTCTCTCTCTCTCTCTCTCTCTCTCTCTCCCCCCAGTCTCTCTCTTCTCTTCCCTCCCTCTTTATTTTATGGCACTGGTGATTAAATCCACTTCCTCCATACTAAGCTACATCCCCAGACCTTTTATTAATATGATTATTATTATTTATTCTGACATAGGGTCTTTTAAAGCCACTACATTGCCCAGCCTGCACTTAAACTTTCAATTCTTCCTGCCTCAGCCTCTCAAAGTGCTGATAGTACAGCCACATGCTACCACACACAATTTACACTCCGCCTTTCTCTAGGACTTTTAGGACCCAGTTCCATCAGTAGGAAACTCACTTCACAATTAAGTTTTGCCTTCAATCGACAAACACTTGCTGACATTCACTATGTGAAACATAGTAGGCAGGTTTGAAGGGGAAACAACAGATGCTGGTTGATCAAACAACTCCACCCAATTGTCTATTCCACGCTTCCTCTCTTGAATAACATCCGAGTCTGTGTAGGATGCTATAGCAAAAAAAAAATTAAGAAATTAATTAAAATAAAAAAAATTAAAAATAACTGGCTAATAAGCAATGAAGTTTTCTTACAGATCTGGAGGGTAAGAAGTCCAGGATCAAGACAGTAACCGTTCATCGAGGTCCCTCCCTGCCTCACCATAAGTGCCTCGGCTTTGCCTTCAGAAGGTTGAGAAGGACACGGAAGATGCCGCAGGCCTCTTTAGGAAGGGAACTGAGCCCGCCCTTAGAGAGTGGTCCTCATCATCTATTGGCTTCCCGATGACCCCCTCTCTTCCCACCATCACCTCTGCAATTAGGTTTCCAAATATGGACGCAGGGTGACAGCAGACAGAAGCAAAGCAATGGGGGAAAGTGCCTGGGGCTCAAGGAATACTAAGATGCACCTAACAGGTAGTCCTGTCCCCCTCACAGTGACTGGCTTAAGGAATGGGCACATGACCAAAGGAAGATTTTCCTGGAGGCTTCTGAGGAGGTATTTTCTCGCTCTTTAGAGAGCAGCAGGAAAGCAGACACTCCCCTGCCGATTGCTACTGGCAGCCATCCCAAGGCCCCCAGAGGAGCTGCCTTGAATTAAACTGACACTGTGGACAGCAGTGGGGAAGATGAAAAGACGCTAAGTCCTCGATGACATCGTCGAACTTTTGGATCCCGGGAAGCCGAAGCCCACCCCTATTTGTTGCTTTGCTCTCCTACAGAAGCTAAAGGAAACTCGTATAAACTAAACAGAGTTTGTTTTCCTTTTGCATGTACCTGAAAACATTCGAATGCAAAAGCATTCAGAAAAACCCGTGCTCGCATGCCTCCACAGCCTGCCTCTGCAGCTAGAGGTCCACCCCGACCACTCAGGATCCATGCTCCTGATTCCACCAACACCGGGTGCAGGCACCACGCTTCCAACCACAACGCCCTTTCTGCTGCTGGCTTCTCACACCACTCATGATCCGTGCCAGTGAGCGTCCAGATTTCTGATGGGATTCAACCCACTGTAAAATCCACTGCATTAACTTAGCCCAAGGTTACGGTGGGGAAAGAGGAGCTAAATGCTTTTGAAAGTCTTACCCTTGTATTTGCTCCTCTAACAAGGATTCCCAGCCTCTGGGACCCAGACCACCATTCATCCATGGCCAATTCGTATATCCACTATGTTGCCTGCTTATACTTTGTTGCTGTTGCGACAGCATTTGTGGCCTAACTTGAATCATCAGCCTGTCTAAATTAAGAAACCCCAAGACAGGTGATTTGATCATAGGGCACTGTATTCACCCACGTATATTATCAGTGGGTTAGTCCATCCATGTTCACAGCTGATTATACTGCTAGGAGGAGGGGACCAGTTGGAGGTAAATCCCTGCAGGCATGATTTCGGAGGGCACAGTGCTCCCTGGTGCTCTTCCACTGTGCCCAGTTCTGTGGCTACCATAAGAGGAGCCAGCTTTCTCCCACCGTGTTCTTCAACTGCGATCTTCCTGCCCCGGGGCCAGCCAACCATGGACTGAACCTCTTGAAACCACTAGCCAAAATTAAACCTCCCCTCGGTAGATGCTGGATGTTACCTATATTGTCCCAGTGACAGAAAAAAAATGAGCCTAAATATCAAATGTGCCAGCAATTTTGAACTAAGTACACAATGCATTCCTCTAACTGTGGCTGCCGCACTGCTTTACCGATAACGGGAACAAAGAATCGAACGTACACTTTCACCCTTTGTGTCACTTTTTAGGATCTTGTGCTCACTTTCCTTTGCGTGACCCCTGAAACCATTCAGGGGAGGACCCTGCACACGGAGGTGGCTGGAGCTTGGTGTTAGAATTCTTTCAGATTTAAAGGTTCATGAAGAAGCCCTGGTAAAGAATCTAACAATTGGAATCAAGACTCACTTCTTCAACTGGGTGACTGGACACTTCACGTGTCATCTGCACTAGCCTCTGTCAATGACAGCGTTAAGTCAAATCATCATGAGAGTTACTTCTTGGGCCTTCTTCTCAGGACCTTTTCAGGGACTCAGAAGGTGAGGTGACAAGTGTGAGCATCCCAGGTAAGGACCACTGGTGGTGTGATTCCATCCACACACAGACCTTCTTTTGTCTCTCTAGGCTACTTGTGCCCCTACGCCCTACACTCTCTCTCTCACCAGTATCTTTAATATTTCTTCTAGAAGTCAAATGGTAGTGTTCTGACCATGCCTTTTTAAAGAACCCAATATTATATTTGATCATACATTCCCATTATTCCTTAGGGCCTTAATATTCACCTAATTATGTCTTCTCTTTGTTTTCATCATTTCCAAAATAGAAGTATCATTGCTTTGGACATGTTGCCTGGAGATTCAATGCAAGAATTTAACTGATCAGGTAATATTCCTTTTTATTCCATCCTGTGATTTCTCTCCCTGTCTTTGAGCTTTACTATCTTCATGGAAATGGCTTCTCTGGGTTTGTGCTCATCTACAGGCAAAAATCTTTCTCAGTTTCACCATGAGAAGTTCAAATGCGTCTTGATAACTCTGTCATGGGCTCTCTGATTCTAAGAAGGTGGCCCCTTTTCACAAGCTGGCCAGGTTTTTCAACTCATTTTTTAATGGACTCCAAACTCGAGCTCCCTTTCTCACAGAACTGCGTGTCAAGTTAGCAAGAAGTTAGCAAGCCTGGGGAACACGGGCCATGTGTGTTGAGAAATCCCAGGTGAAGTGTGCTGAAAATGCAAATTTCTGACCCCAGGCATGATGCCAGAAAGAAGTTTTAATGTCCAAATGTTTTACGCTTCAAAGATAGGCCCTTGTGGTTGTTTGTTTAAATCCGCATGCTACACAGGAAGCAACTTGATATCCCACTGACTGGAACCCATAAGGTAATTCAAAAACACTTCGATTGAGGCCCACAACTTTGCTGAAGATTTGATACTCTCCAGAGATTATTGCCCAAAATAGGTAAGTGGAGTAACAAGTTACTTCACCAGTCCTACTTTCATGTGCGAGAAGCAAATTTAAGAATTTAAGTATTAGGATAACTAGAGAATTGATGCATTAGGATAACCAATAATTAAGACCTGGGATTAGTCCATACAACCAGCATTTCAAAGCTTCTTGAACCCTCAAATTGAAAAGGTAGTTATGATCTTATTATCATTTGTTAACCACAAAGCAAATAGATTTCTCTAGCATTTCTTTAGATTTCTTCTATCTGGCTCAGTAATGGTTCAGGTTAGCAATAATGGTCTTTCTGAGAGAAATATCAATTTCATGTGGTGAGAAGCTGGCTCCACCAAATTAACATCTTCTTTAAAGGTTTCATTTAATCCAACAAAGATTTAAAGAAAATCTCTATGCACAAAGCACTAAAGAACATAACAAGTTGGATAAGGCCTACAAAGTTGAAACACACATACACTCACTCACACACTCACTCACACACACACACACACACACACACACACACACACACACACACACATTTGGCAAATGCCTATACTAAGAATAGATAACAAACAGTAGAAATCAGTGTAGTAAGAAATTCATCATCCCAGGAGCACCCACAGAGTCTTGTAGAGCAAGTAAGTGGCTTTGAGTTGAGCCCTGATAGAGGAGGAACACTCTCATGGTAAGAGGCATTGGCAGAGAACGTGTCGCATGAGTGACATGTGTGAGCCCGGTTAGAGAAGGGGATGTAGACATAGGGAAGAAGAAAGAGTAGTGAGAATAGTCACCCAGAAAATGGAGCTTTAAGATAGACTTATCGACCACGGTGGAGGACAGTGAATGCCCCTCTGAAAAATTGGCCGGTGTTCCACTGTAGCTGGTCTCTCCAGCATCACTTGAGGGCTCAGTCACCTGCCCTGTGTAAGTCACCCCAGCCAACACTTACCAAGTTGCCTGTGAGAAACACAACACCACAGAAAATCAACACCTATTGCAAATCAGCATTTGTACTTTAGCGAACCTGCCTGAATCATTCGATTTGGGCTCAGATTGGAAACCACTTTATTTTCTTTGTGCATGGCTGATTTTGTCAGCTGTCTCCCAAGTCGAAGTCACGCAGGCCCCTCATACTTTCCTTCCAGCTACTCAATAAGTTAATGGCCTGTACATCCCTGTAGTGCCCTCTTGAGATCCTCCAGCGGGATTTCATGTAGTCTCCATAATGCTACATTTAAAACCCTATGGTATGAAACATATTCTTTCCATTTAATGAAAATTCTGTCCATTTTTCTACAATTCAGTAAGACTCAGACAACGAACGCTTTGTTTTGTTTCTCTAGGCTAGTAAAGACACTCAGATGCAGGGTCGGTGGAACGCTCTGAAAGGCCTACACCAGAGGCTAGGAGGTTTATGGATAATGGGATGGGTCTGGTCTGTTAGGAGGATTTTACAGTGCTCCAGGCAAGAGGTAACAAGAGCTCAAATTAAAGCAGTAAAGACTTAAAAGAAGGGGAAGATACAGAAGGTGTTTGGGAGACAGGATCAAAAGAATCCTGACAAGATACATATGTGCACAAAGTGCTCAACTCCATTGTAAACCTTAAATTTTGCACATTTACATATCAATAAAACGGGGAAAAAAGAATCCCGCATTCAACTGAAGACACAGGGAGAGGAATTCAGAATGCTGGCTGGTGTGGCATTCCAAGGTGGCAGGTTCAGTCACTCACATGATAATACCTCTCCCCCTGGGAAGGGGAACCCAGGAAGAACAGCCATTGTGGGAACGGAAAACTTTAAATCTAACAAGTTATGATTGGCTTCTATTTGCTGCATTAGTGATAAGTAGGATGACCGTATGATATTAGCATGCACACTGGGACCCCATTGTAAGAAAGAGAAAACTTGCATGATTGTGTTAATATCAGGCCAAAAAGTCTAAAACAGAATTTTCCCATGTACATCCACATGTTTGGTATCTCTATTTTCAATACCCTTTAGAGTCTGCTCCTTCGTGGGACTGGTGTTAATGAAGTGGGCTTACTTTGGGGTCTCAGCCATTTAGGATATCTGAATCTATACGATGTAGTTTGTTGGTAATTCCAGGAAGTTATCTCTATTCTATTTCCTGTGTTTAGCCTCTTCTGAGACAGTCTCCAGACAGGGAACTAGCTCTGACATTCAGAAGCTCTTCTGGTTTGAGGTAGCATAAGTAATTTTCATTATATTTAGCAAAATTGGCTTCCCCCTCAACTCCACACACTGGTTCTCATAATAGTTCTTAGAATAATGACATCACCCACACTAAAATTACCTAACACCTAAAAAACACCTGGCTTTACATGAAGTATTTTTTAAGCTCTCCAACGAGTCTATTTTCATTGTTTTAACAGATCAGGCAGTGGACACTGACAGTGTTATTAGCAAGACATACCACTAATACGTAGTAGACCAGAACTTGAACAAGAGTCTGTCTTCCTATTCCCAAAGCCCATATTCTTTTCACAAGAACACATCTCTGCAAGTCAGAATAGATGGCCCTTGGGGAAATTCAGACAAAACACAGCCTCTCTTCCATACATCAGCCCTTAATGATATTTGAAATAATTGTCATCTCTTCTCTCTTCTTTTGCTGACCCTAGTTCTTATTCTGTCTTCCCCAGATCTGCTTGCCAGCAAACACAAACCTTTCTTTTAAAAATTTCTGCAATTCTTTTTTTTTTTCTTTGAAATGCTACAGATTGAACTCGGGGCCTTCTCATCGAGCTATATCCTACCTAGCACATCTCCCCCTGCCTCTTTTTGTTTTTAATTGAAATAGGGTCATCCTAAGCCACTCAGTTGCCTGTAATGGGCTCAAACTTTCAATCCTCCTGTCTCAGCTTCCCACAATGCTGAAATTACAGGCAGGCATGCACCATTTGCTCGGCTCCATCACTGACTCCAGACGCAGGTTTTGATGATGGTGGATGAAGTAATCAACTGTCATCTTCTGCTCATCAAAACTTCTTTCCGTCAACGAAGTTCTCATTTCTTTGTCTGAAGTCCTTTATTCCTAAGACCCACCACTGGGTTCCAGCAGCAGAACTCACAGTCTGAATTCATCCAATCACATTTCAAACTCCTACCTTAAAGGTTAGTTTAGAAATGGACAGATGGGCTAGGGACTGTATCAGTTAGCCATTGTTGTAATGCTACTATGCAACAATTCATTCTAAATCATAGTGACTTACATCAGCAAGCACTGAATTCTTGCTCCCAGTCCTGCAGGTGGCTGAAAGCGAACAAAATTTGGCTTGGACAGTGCCAAATCAAGCCGATGATAATGGAGAGGGCGGCTCCAGGTGGTCTCTCTTCTTCCTCACACGACATTATCTTCTCTACAATGTGCACTCTACTAATGGTGGCAGGCAAAGGGGCACAAAGGACAAACTCAACTGTGAACATCAAGCTTGTTTTTGTACCATATGTGCTGGCATCCCATCCACCAAACAAGTTGCATGATTAAATCTATGCTCAAGGAATGGGGACTACATTGCTGGTCACGAGCCCATGGCCACAAGAAAATACAACATTATGTCCAAGAAAAAAACCTACCACAGTGAAACAGTCTAGGCCAATGGAATTTAATTCTAGACTCCACTTAACCTCTTCTACGAGTAAACTACTTGCAATGGATGGGAAGTCATGAGGAAGTAAGTTTAGAAAAGAGAACCGCTAATAAGAGCCAGAATGGAGGATTCCACAGGAAGGAGAGTCAATTGGAAGAGCCGGCACGAGCTCTACCTCAACACACCACTGCTGATAATTAATACTACTCGGTTACGTGAGCCAATACATGCCCTATTTTGCTTAAACTGGTTGAGTTAGGCTCTTTGTCATTTGCAGGCAAGGGACTCCTAATAGTTACAGGGAATAGGTAAAATCACCTTCAAAACTGAGTAATAGCACATACTAATGAGCCCATACCTATCCTGGGCAGAGTTCATATGGTATGTCCTTCCAGCTTAGGCTTGTCCTCCCTGTGGCCAGAAGGCCACATAGAGCCCAGTATCACTGTGAATGTGGCCCAATACAAATGTGTCATCTTTCTTAAAACATTATGAATTTTTGTGGTTATTTTTATAACTCAATTGCATTAATTACAGAAGATATTTTATGTGCTGTCCTTCACTCAAGGTGGCCCTGCAAGCCCAAAGTTTGGATATGCATGTTCTAGCCCTTCCGTCACCGCTCAAGCCATGTTTGAAATAATTTCTAATCATTAATAATCTAGGTTGATTCTTAATGGTATTTTGTCCCATTAGGAAGCCTTTTCACCTTCCTTGACTTCAAATATTCCTTCATGCCTGAAGGTAAAAGAGCTAAATCTAAAATTCCAGGATAAAAGCCCAAAAAGAATCAAGTTGATACTTTTTAGGAGTGGAGGGTGGAGAGAAGAGTTTTAATGATTGCATTGCATTCCAGTCCTGTTCAGTTGAAGTTTTGCTTCATTTATTTCAGGAGAAAATAAGAAAATGTGGTTAAAAGAACTCTTGATTTCAGAACCCAGAGGCTCTGACCAGGGCCACCACTTCAGTCTGTCAGTTTCCCTGTGGAAAGGGGACAGTTTCTATTTCATATGATTTACAAAGTTACGGTAGTCACTGAGATAATGAACACAAGTGAGGTCTTTATTATTTTCTCTACAAAAATCATTTTATAAATGTTGGGAAAGCCACTTGATTTGAGCTACTAGCCTTTTCCTATATCCTTCAACCATTGAGCTAGAGGATTCCCCAAATCATGATCGTAATAATGTTGGATGACAAAGGGGCCATTTCTTCCACTGTCTTCCCTGGTGCAAGAAAGCTTTGCCTACAAGATTCCAATCTCCCATCCTGACTTATGGGTCAGAAAGGGCTCATGTGACCAATTATTAAATGCATCACTGGCAAGAAGGAGGAGACAGCCAAGACTGACTCAGAGAAGACATGCCTTATCCCAACACCATGGGTACAAGAGGGTGAACTTGATCAAGACTAAGGGTTATTCTCAAGAAAGAAGAACGGAGCTGAGGTTGAGGACCAGTGGTGCCTGTTACAGCTCTTATCAAACTTTATCACACAGCCTATTTACATGTTGGAATCCCTGAGACTCCTCTCATCTCCAGGCCAAGAAGGGTACCCTCTTACCACCAGCACCCAGTACAATAACTGAAATACACTGGAAGCACAAGAAGCATTTCGGCTCTAAGGCTTTAAAACCATATTTCCATGGTCGACCAGCAATCATTTCTGTACTTGTGCAAAGGGTGACGAGACACCCACTGGTATGTGTAAAAACTCCCATCGGCCTTTTGCAAGTCTTTGATTTTTGGAATGATTTCATTCCCCTGCCCCAACCTTTACATTATTATCTAAAACCTTTAGAACTAATTAGAAGTGGGAGGATCAAAGATGATATATTTTAAATTTGCTTCCCGCCTCACCCACTTAAAGTAAAGAATCCTGCATAGCCCATTAAGCTGGAGCTACTTGCTGACAGGAAGGAAACCATCTGGCGAACAACTTCTGTTAATTATGTTGGAACATACTAACGAGAATAAAGACCGGCCCTTAATGACCTTCCCCTTGGTGGCAGAATCCACTGCAGAGTAGACAGTCGTGGCTCAGAGCCAGGAGCTAATGGTTAGTATTGGCACCAACACTCAGGCTCACTAGGACTTAATAATCTCCTCTCAGTGGAGAAAGTATTTTAGGCATTCACAGCATAAATCCTCCTACCACCTGCGTGTAACTGAGCTCCAAAAGAGTCATTTAGGGCATTATTTGGAATCCCACAGCAAAGAGTGAGTCTGGGTGTTACTTTCTCTTGTATCTTTCTTTCTGTATACATCCAATGTGACTAGACAAAGATTTGCATTTTATTTCAACTTACAATGTTTAAGTGTTAATTGGCATAAGACCTGATGTAATTATTGCACATCCCAGAGGGCTAAAGATATACAAAAATAATTATTCTCATTATGATCTGGATGAGTTAATTATTTATAATATTTCTAATCCTACTTTACCCTAAAAAGACCAGAGAGCTCTACATTGCCCTTGCAAAAAGGCAGAGTAAAAGCTTTGGTATTTCTAGCATGAGTTCGTTACAGTTGTCAAAAAAGTCCTTGTTTTCAGTTTCACTTCTTTCTTCCTTACTTGGTTTAAGAAAGCTGTTTAAAGTGGTTTATCTAGTATGATGAGATTAGGTAAAATCTAAAAGAAAACTATTAAAGAATTATAAATTTGTTGTTATATTTGAATATTTTTAAAATTTAAAGAGAAAATAGGGGGTAGTGATATCATGTCCAAACCTGCACTTTATGAAATCCTACACCCTCCTGGTCTGACCTACAAACTTAGCTTGAAGCTTCCCAGGAGTCCAGTTAGAAAAGGCAGATACTTGATGGCACTTGGTGGAGTAGAAAAAAGGGTTTAAAAATATCTCAAGCATACGAGTTCCCTAGCAGTTAAAGCATTCTTAGATGGCTCTCTTACCTACAGTCATAGTATGTATGGAGGGGAAAAAAAAAGGAACAAAAAGAAAATGAAAAAAAGCCCACTTCCAGAAACTGCTGTTTCAAGTCAGGTAGGAAATGTTCTTTTAACAGAGATCTGAAAAAAAAAAAATCTATAACTACAGACTGTCAACATTTAGCCATAAACTACAACAAATCTGTGAAGAATAGAAATCTGTAATAGATTAAAGATGAATAACCCTAGACATTAGCCAAGAACCACTTTAGATAAAATTTCTTGATGTAGAATTTAGCCTTTCATATGTACATCCAAAATGCAATTTTTATAAAAGCAGGTATGTCCTAGTTTTTGCACAGAAGTAACAAAATACAAGTTGTTTGTGCCTAAGTCACCCCATCTGTGTCTCTTGGCCAGTACTCAATCCTCTTCGCAGCCACATTTATCAAGCAATTGGCTAAAAATCCTTGCAGACAGGATGTCTACTATTTGCATTCGAAGGAGTCTTCTGTTTAAAATATAAATGCAATTAATTTGCATTATTTATTTAATCAATCTTTACATTCTAATACCGCAAAAACTAAAAATAAATATTAGGTCATTGTCAACATACTTCAAAATATCTTTCTGTTCAGTGAATTAATGTGATTTAAAAAAAAACTAATCTCAACTCTCTTTGAAGCTTTTGAAGCCCTCCCACCGCCCACTCTCCTCTGCACCGCCCACCACTACCTTTGAAGTTGGCTCATCTGGTAACAGACTTACTGAAAGCTGTAGTGCACACCTACTGCTCAGAGTTAGATGGTGACCATGTGACAGATCGCACTGGTCTCTCGGTCTCACAGACATGCAGCTGGTTGTGAATTCTTTTTTGCTGGTGTAATATTGTAAGTGTCTTAAGTTTAAATTAAAGCTGCCATTAAATTTTCATCTTGTTCTTCAAGGGGACTGTTCTCTGGAAGTAGCCTGTGTATACATTTTTATGTGGCAGCGCCAAAAGATATTTTATACTGCATCAAGTCTTCCATGCTCAGAAAGAATGGCCCAATTTAATAGAAGTCAGTAAATAATCCAAGTTGTTGGATCTCAGCAATAGCCAGTCGCCTGGAATTATTGGTAAAAATAAAAATATGACCCTCTTTGGCAGTTTAATGCTACAGATGCTGCATTTAAGATGACAGCATTGAAATACAGAAAAACATGTGGGATTTATAGAAATTCTCTGCATGTCCAGATTGCCTGGCCTCTGCAAGTCAGAATGTCACTTCTGAAACACATCATTTACCAGCCCTTCAGCAAAACAAACAATCCTCAGAAAAGTCCCCCATGGAACCCAGGAGGTGAATGGTAATGGAGTTGGAACGTCCTTACAATCAGGAGAAAATGGAGCTTCGGATCTTGCCAACTTTTTACAGAGAAGTCAAAAGAGGAAAGGAAACTATAACTGAGTATCAGATGGAGAAAGACTTTGAAAGAACAAGACAAATTTTGACAACACAAACGAGGACACGTCTTGCTGGGTGTGGATGGGGAAATAGAGGATGGCAATTAACAGCACATATTTACCTCACTCTGTGAAGAAGTGGGTTCAGTGAAACATTCTAAGGATCTGAGGATTAATCCTTCGCCAACATTATTTTCGACCCCTCTACAACTTCAGTACCCGGTCCTACAGCCAGTGTCACCTAACAGTGACACAGTTAAAAGAGTGGCTAAGGTGGAGATTAACACAGATATTAAACGTCTATTATTCCTGGAGAAGGATTTCTAATGAGCTGCATTGCACTTAGGCTAAGATACTCAGAATTGTTGGGCTCCAGGACCAGATAAATCTCGGGGCAGATTTCAGGTGTCACCTCTCAGCTATGCTATTCCCCTACCCAGCAAATTTCCTCAACCATTTAACCTTTAGATTTCTCACTTGTCAAATGGATACTATCTTCTTCACGGCAAAAGGAATAAATGAGAATTATGAAGAGCCTGTCGCAAGATGCATGTCCTATAACAAAGAGTACAGTTGGTATTACTAGTGGAAAATACTCAAGAATGCCAAATCCTAACAAGCAATTATGAGACGATTCTCACTTAAGGCAGCACAGTAGCAAATTAGGCATATCCTGTAAGACATAAATCTAATTACAGGGCGGATTTGGGACACAGAAACTATTTTAAATAATAGCAGTCCCAGTCTTCTTTGAAAAGATCATAACGTACTTACAAATTGATTAAGAAACAAAACACTATGTCCTGATGGTCTGTTAAGAAGGAAATCGCATAGAGGTAAATATGAAATTGTCCATTTTTACAAAAGGATTTTTTTTGGATGAGCTCTCAATTCTTGGATAACTTGAGAGTGAAATGTGGCTTTGCACAATCATTTTTAAAGCAATGAGGGATGGCTTGTATCCTGGCCTGCCAATTATTGTGTCTGTCCCAGGCAGTGGAAATTTGACCCCATATCCACAACACGACATCTACAAACTCACTTTCTTATGGGCAAATTGCTTAATCTCCTTTTTAATCATCTTCCCATCCACAATCACAATAATGTTTACTTATCTCACAGACTCTGGGAGTCTTTATCAATGAATGATTGGAAGTCCCTTAGATGAAGAAGGAGCTGCAAAATATAATTATGATCTTCTTTTTGAAGTATAGTGTAAACAAGAATTCAAGATGCTATTGCTATGACAAAAGCCAGCAAGGACATGGAGATCTGTGCATTGGGAGGTCTACAAACAGCCTACAAAGTACCTCTGGAAATGCTTAGAATGGTTCCATCAGACCTGAATTTGAGAATATCAATTACCTGTTAATGGTGTGGTCTACATATTTTCCTGTCTTTCATGGTCACACTGACCAGGAGACCTAGACATGGAGCTGAGTGCTGAGAAAGAAAAGACAACACTTCGTTGCTGAGTGAAGAAAATTCATGCCTCGTCAAAAACAAAACAAAACACATTGTCACTCCACGGTGATAAAACTAAAAAAAATCATTGGTAAAAATTAAATTCATCTCTTTTCTGTACCCAGTTATGATCCTCTAGATACCTTAACTTGTGGAAAGGTGACATTAGGACTACCCAGACTTTATGAAAGAGGCAGAACTTCAAGTCCCTGCCTCAGATACAAAGGAAAATCTGCACTTGGACAGGACCCTCCAGTGGCTTCTGTGGCAATGCAGAGCCAGGGATAGTCACATTGACAATTCTCGCCGCCTGCCCAGTGTCATCGGTTATGGTTCTGATCCTCCTTTGTTGCTCCAGCAACTAATGTTTAAAAGAGACATGGGGTTACAAACGGGCACTTGATATGTATAGGTAGTTCTCCAATGAAGTACAAAGGGCCAGTAACTACATGAGAAAATGTTCAACATTCTTAGCCATTAGAAAAATTCATATCAAGACATCACTGAGATGCCATCTTATCCCAAAGAGAATGGCATCTATCAAGAACTTGAACCACAACAGATGCTGGTGGGGTTGCAGGGAACAGGGAACACTTTTACTTCGCCTATGGGACTATAAGCTAGCACAACCACTGTGGAAAGCAGTCTAGAGATTCCTCAAATTGCTGAAAATAAACAGTACATTTGATATGGTGATCTCTCTTCTGGGTATCTTTCCAATAGAAATAAAGGCAACATGCAACAGTGACACACATACATCCTTTTGTACCAGCACAACTTACAATGTTTAAATTATGGAAGATACTGAAATATCTGTCAACAGAGCAACGGTTATGAAAAATATGATATTTGTACACAATGTTATACTACTCTTCCATAAGGACAGACGAGGCAATTGTAGGACACAACTTGAGACGATCATGCGTAGTGAAGCGAGTCAGACTCAGAAGGTTAAATATTGTGTGAGAATATAAGCAATTTGTAGAATAAAATTGGTGAGGTATTGAGAGTCAGGAGAAGGACAGAAGGGATATGAGGATGGAAAGAAAAAAGGGGAAAGGATTGTAACGATGTCTCAATATATATGTGCACTAAATTCTCAAGCTTAATGTAACCATATGTATCATATATATAATGGAGAAAACAAAAAAGATGTGGGGATTACGAAGCGAGAAACCGCATGAGGTGGGTGGTAAGTAAAAATGTCAGATCTTAAAACAGGTTCTGCCCCATGCAAGCTGCCCTTAGGCAATCTGCCATCTCTGTGGTGTAAATTCTACCTGTGTAATGTTTGCAGGAAAAGGAGGCAATCAGGAAGGGAGAAATTCGCAGAGATAACCATAAACCTGACCGGTTTAATTCAAATATTTATTAAATAAGACATTAAATTGTAGTTTGGACTAAACACTTTAAGGGTTATGTTTCTATCTTAACCTGTGCTGTGTTTCGTAGCAAACAGCAGTTTCTCTATAAACGAACCAAGAATGAATGAATGGTCATGTTTACACTTAAAGACTCCTGTATATTTTCTTGATGCCAACAGCACCCTCTTCTCTGTGCCCATTGCAAATTTTACATGCATAGACAGGACAATGTAACAACATTTTAAATAAAGTTGCTCATAATCCCATCAGTGAATAACATTTCTGCAAATTATCTTCAATAGGTATGCATGATTTGCACACCAAACACCAGAATCTAATTTACAACCAAATACCAGAATCTAATTTTGCAATCTGTATGTTCCTTTATCATACTAGACCATGCGTATGTGGTAGTCATTTAATAAAAATTGATATGTTTGTATATTTTATGTGTACATATATTCAAAAAATATTTTAGACCTGTGCAAGTTTCCTTTAAATTAATGTGTTCACTTTTTAAAAACTTAGTGCTAGATATGTTGATGGATTTCTACTTTTTCAACCTCATCAAAAAAATCGTTGAAGACATCTATTTGAATGATGTTATTTTGATGTGCATGAGAATGGACTCACTGGAATGAAATTGGTGAGCATCTTTATGATTTCTGGTAAAGATTTCTGAATATTTTTTCTGGTTCCAAAATTCTAGAATTCTAAGAGCCACATTCTCTGGTGGCTACTAGAAACCAACTGCCAGCTGCTAGTGCCACCACAGTTCTTGAAAATGGCAAGATGGACATTCCTACATTTTTTTCTTTCATAGATGATTAAAACAAAATGAAAACCTTGTGCCAGAAATTGGCTTAGGGCATACAATGGCTGAAATATCATGTTGCACAAATGACCAGAGACGTCTTGGATAAACAAGATAAAGTCAGAACTGCATTCTTTCCCAGAATCTGAGAGTAAGGCTTTGGAGCGTGGATTCTCCTGGACTATTTTTAAAATATCAAAGAGAAGGACCAGATGTCACAATGAATTAATATCCTAGACTTTCAAATCTGGAGACATCGGTTCAAATTCTCCCTTGTTGAAAGTAAATATGAGTCTTCTGGCTTCTTGGAGATCCCTCATGAATATTTCATTCACCCTCGAATATGACAGCTTGACAGCATGATCCCGGCATCTTCTTTTTCCTCGTGACCTGAGAGGTGGGAGCTTGGATGAGGTGAGGCAGGTGCCGTTACTGTGGGCGGGAGATCCCCTCACTACACGCATCTCTAGGGATCCTAATCTGCTCTTCAATGTTTCTTCATCAAGAGATGCTGAATTACACAGCTGTTGCTTAAGGGAGACAGGAAACAAAGGAGCAGGAGCCCTAGCCTCTTGACTGACTGATGGAAAGTCAAAGGCCACCAGAGCGCAGCTGCAGAATCCATCACCATGGCAGTGACACTCGCAGTCCAGCTAAGCAGACTTCATGGAGGTACTCTCCCGACCCATCCCCCTTGAGTGACATATACCTTTATTCCCTACCCGAGTCCATCTCTGACATCTCCTCACAGAGACCAAAGTAGTAACATTCCTTTGTCCAATTACCATTTCTTCTCAGAGATTTTCCTGGTAAGTCAGGATCTACATCCCTTCTTTGTACACCGGGGACAATCTTGTGCCCATCCCAAAACTTCTCCCACTGCCTTTAGTAGGCTGTACCACTCTGCATCTCCCCCAGACTATAGACTCTGCGGCAGTAGAGAATATGCCTCCCCATTGTTGGGCACCCCCAGTGCCCAGCAGAGCACTCATCTCCAGGCACACCCTCTTCTTCCTGCCTTTCTGAGCATCTCAGTAAGGCCTTCCGAGTTGCCCTGGAAGCCACTCTGCATTCCAGGACGGAGTGCTGGAGAAGCACATCTGGCAGAGCAGAGACTGACTTGGCACCCAGAACCAGGAGGCTACCACACCTCAGCTAGCCAGATTTCCATCCTGGCGATTCCTTCCACGGGAAGTATGGCTGGAGTGCTAGGGGGGAAAGACAGCAACCCTTCCCTCGAGAACTTAAAGGACAGAGAAGGTCACACATGATCACCTTTGGCTCAACCAGTGTCCGTATGCAAGCCAGGGTAATAGAACTTTGCGAAGACCTCGTCTTAGAAATGTTTTGAACAGAGCAACAGTGACATGGACAACATCATAATTGCTTTTTGTTCTGGTTAAGTTGTTCTTCTTGCTAGTTAGCTTGGGTTTTCAGTTCAAAGTGTGAATAAATAGGCTTCTGAGGGACCGGAAGAGCAAATTCTTTCACACATGCCCCACCTCGCCCTATAGCTTTCCCGTGGGATGCTCTGTGTGAAGAAACGCTGGCTGACTCCAGGCCCTCTCTATAGGTGGGACCTCCACTCTATTCCCGAGCACAGATGCTGATTTGAGTTCAGCTGTATCAAACTATGAGCATACGTTTCATAAAAAATTTATGTCTTTTAAGGCATAGGAGAAACAGTTGAAACATTCTTTCTCCTGCTCCAGAAACCTAGGAATGAATTCCCCACCACTAACGTGGAGGCCAGGGGGAAGAGGGACCACCAGCCACGGAGGGAAAGTGGATCTGAGATCCCACAGAGCCAGAGACCTGCAGGGAACAGCTCTGGGCCTCTGTCCCGCGCTCCGGGAAGAATCCGGACAACCTCTTTCTCTTAACTTTTTCCCATTACCCCAAGCTCTTCCTCGGGTTTCTCATATCTCCATATTTGCTCTACTGATAAGCCACCTGTTTTGAGCTTGGGTGCTAAAATTTCTCCCCAGAGCTGGATTTTTAAAGGGAGAGGGTTTAAAACAGCAAGAGAGGAGAAAAGGCCAAACGCGCCTGTGGGCCAATCCGCGGGTAAGGGGATCGGAACGCGGGGATGACAGAGCCCCGTGTAGGCAGCGCTGGGGCAGGAACCCCTCCTGGCTGCTGCTGGCCTGCGGTCCCACCCCGGCTCCCAGCGGCAGGGAGGCAGGGACCGCCTGAGCACAGGGGAGAAGGACGGCCCCCAGGAGGGTGCTCACAATGTAAAGGGCAGCTGGGGCTTCCCAGGGAAGTGCGCAGGACACATCACCTAAATAAAGCCAGAAGTCAGAGCACAAATTGCAAGCCCGCGGGGGACATGGGCCAGGAGCAGGCTTGGACGGAGAAGAGGGGGAGAGCGTAGAGCCGGGCAGGGTTCCAGGCAAAGCCCAACAGCGGGCCTTACCAGGAACCTGAGGAAAGCGTTTTACAAATGAAGAAAAAAGAAGAAAGAAATGGCTGTAGCTTCCCTTGCCTCCTCGGTTGAGTCTACCTGACCCGGCAGCCAGCCGATGACGCAAACTGCGCCCGACCAGGGACAGCAGCTGAGGGTGGAAAAGGTCGGCCCAGAGAAAGAAACCTTGGCGCCCCCCTCGGCGTTGCTATACTTGCTGACGTGACTCTCGGCAAGAAGATTCACACAATGAAACCTCCGTTTTCTGATCTGTGAAATGAATTAACTCCCAGGAGAAAGCTGGCACAAGGACAGCATGAAGGTTCGACAGCGGTCCAGATGGGGACGACTCCTGTCAGCCAGAGTCCCCGGGCCGCTTCCACCCACCCTTATTCATCTCAGGCCCTAGAAGCGGGCAAGCTCTACCTTTGCTCAAAGCTTTGGGCGTGACACGGGAGGAAGTGGCCGCAAGGATGTGACCAGCGTCACAGCTAGTGGTCTCCACCCTTCACTGCAGGGCTATGGACCAAGCGTCGTGAGGTGTCACCTGAAAGCTAGGGGTTTCCTGCCCTGTTTCCTTCAACCCAGTCTCTCCCGTAATGGAGTGACTACTTATGTTTGTTTTCTCTTGCCACGTAGCAAAATGCCACAAATTAGTGTCTCAGGACAGCACCCCTTCAGGAGGTTACGTTCTGTGGGTTGAGCAAGCTCATCTACAGTCTGTGTCCAGGCTCTCAAGAGGCTCACATCAGGAGTCAGATACAGGTGGGCTTTTACCTGGAAGCTCTGGATAGGAATATGATTCTTTTTTTAAGTGAAAATGGAAATAAAAATTATTTTTAAATGATTGGTTTACGTGTGTCATACACAATAATTAGACTCCTCGGGGGAATTTCTGTATTCACACATCACCATCATTTTTATGCTCATTTCTACTCTGCCTCCGCCCTACCCTCTTCCCCAAACTCCCTTCCTCCACAAAACCTACATCTTCATTTCCTAGTCTTCTATATTTTCCTTTAAGTTATTTGCACTTTGAGTTTTCGCATATAAGGGAAACCATGCTATGTTTAGCCCTCTGCGTCTGATTTATTTCACCTAGCACTACTATATGAAGATCCATCTGTTCTGTAGGAGTGATTCAAATTTACCCTCTTCCTGCCTCAGCAGTACTCCACTGTCTGCCTATACTATATTGTCTGCCCCCACTCACCCGCTGATGAGCACAAAGGCCACGTCCATAGTTTAGCTGCTTCTAAACGTGCTGCTATAAACATGGGCGTGTGTGCATCACAGAATCTGCTTGTATGTTCACTCAGGTTGTAGGTAGCATTCATTTTCTCCTGGTAGTAGGACTGAGCCTCCTCTTTCTTTGCTGGCTGCTAAGAAGGAGCTCTCAGCTCCCCCAGGCCACCCATTTTCTTTCACATGTGACCTCCTCTACCTACAAACCAGAGGCGGCGCGCTGAGCCTTCCCCCACCCCAGCCAGCAGCGAGGTCCCTCCTGGCAAATGGCCCCCGACACGCACACACTTTGACCCCAACATGCTCTTCTGTTCTCAGCCACTGAGCGCCCCCCGCTTCTAAGGGCCTAAACGATGAGATCAGGCTCATGCAGGAAATCTGTTTTTCTTAAGACACAGCGTGCTATCACGTGACCACAGGTGTGCCATCTCTTCCTATTCACAGCCGCTGGGATTGCAGTCTTTAGGGAGCAGTATGGAAACCCTGTGTCCCATTGCGCCCAATGTCTTTTGTTCCTTCTAGTCCTTCTAAAGCACATTTTTTCTTGAAAATCCTCAAGAAATATTGGTTGGACATCTATCCCGTGTCAGGTACCGGCTTAGGAACCTGTGATTTTCAGCATAGCTTATGACTTGGAGACTCTCAAGGAAAATGAAAAAGTAATTTGGACAACCCTAAAATCTAATGATGTAGATTTTCATGCACATATTTGGTCATTTGTATGTTTTTTTGGGGTACTGAGGATTGAACCCAGGGAATTTCCACTGAGTTACATCTTTATTCCATTTTATTTTTGTTTTAAATTTTGAGACAGGGTCTTACCAAGTTGTTAAGCTGTCCAAGCTAGCCTTAAGCATGCTACATTAAAACATAATTTACTACTATAATTACCCCACATTACATTAAATGCTTTATACATGATAGTCTACTGTCTTAGTTGCTTTCACACTACTGGGAAGCAGCACCTGACACTCATAATTTAGAGAAGGGGTTCAATGCAGCTCACAGTTTTAGAGGTCTGTAAGTAGTTCACCAATCCAAATCCAAAAAGCAATCGTAGAACGAAATGGCAATGGAACACGTTCATCCCACATCAGCCAGGGAGGAGAGAGAAAGAAGGGAGCAGGTGGGGAAAAGAATGAACCCTTCCAGGTCATGTCCCAGGGCCCATTTCACCAACCAGGCCCCACCCTACCACACATACACTCATTAGTGGGCTAACCCACTGATAACACAAGGCAAAGACCCCACAATCCAATCACCTTCAAAACCCAAGAGATGCATAGAGGAAGTTTGAGACTTAAACCATAACATCTATTTAACCTTTACTTTTAGCCCAAAGAGTCATTACAATTATTTTCTAAATTTCACAAAGACAGAAATGTTAAGACTAATTAAGTCACTTTCCTAAGGAAAGGCCGATCTGAGTTACAAACCCAAGGATCCATTTATGACACTTCCTTTTCGGTGAATAACGTCAAATGCCTCACACCTGTGTTCCAGCCTGGGTCCTTCCAGGTGGCTTCTCTGCCACCTGCCCCACCGCACCGCTACTCCTCACCGCCATTCCCACACACCTTGAACACTTTCCTTCCCACAGTCAGCACCTGCTATCATGCTTGGAGAACCAGCCTTTGAGTCTCCGTGGCCCATACAAGTGATGAGACCAAAGTGTTCAGGTCCTGCCCCCTGGGGATGCCTGCTGGACTGGTGAGCATAAATACTCTGCTTCCGTGGTCTTAGGTCAGGTCAATTGTGAGGCTTCATTTATAGAGTTAAAAAGTTTGTGACTTTTCTTAGAATTGCACATTTCTCTCGCTTCCTCCCTTCCCTGCCTTCTGGCTCCCAACTACTACTTTCTGAGTTTCCCTTGGGAATTTCCTTGTAAACATTTGCACACAGATCTGAGACACAGAACCTAAGACATTCCTGCTCTATTTATTCCATACCACTCTAGAAACCAAAAGGAGAGTGTGATTAACTTGCTTTTATTTGAGGTAATTGAGAAAACTTCCCAAAGAAGTCATATTTTCAGTAGGAAAGATATGCAAAGATTTGCCAGGTGTACAAGTGGGAAGAGAACATTTTAGGCACAAGAAATTGTGCACGACAAAGCACAGAGTCAGGAAGAACAAGGGTGTCTTAGTTATTTTTTCATTGGTGTGACTCAATACCCAACACCCACAAATTTAGGCGAGGAAAGGTTTATTTTAGCTCATAGTCTCGAAGGTCACAGTCCATTTAGGGCTGCCAGCAGCCACGGAAGCAAATGGCAGAGACAGAGGTGGAGGCAGCTTCTCTGGACATCACAGAAAGGAAGTCAGGTCCCATCAACTCTAGTCTCTCCCCCAGGAAAAAAGTTGTAACAATCTCTCTTCTTCCTTCCTTTCATACAGTTTGAGTTCCCAGTATTGGGTGGGTGCTCTTCCCTCATTTGCTGGCCCACAAGTCACTTACACTCTATTCCAGGCTGGTTCCTAATTACCTAATCTAGGTGTGGTTCCTAAACCCTAATCCAGGCATGGTTTCTAATTGGCTCAAGTTGACATAATCTCTCCAAAAGTCACAAAGAACACGTTGAAGGATGGAGAAAAAAACTGGATCCACTAGACAGAGGATAGAGGGACAGGTGCTGGCCCAGAACCAGAGTCCTCAGGCCAGGAATATATTAAATGAGACAAAACATAACTACATTTTTATTAGTCACATGGCAAACTTTTATTAAGAACTTGACATGGAGGCAGGAAGTCAACTTGGGCACCAGCAGTATTACAATGAAAATCCCTAAATGTATACAATTATTTCAATTTCAGTTAACTAAGCTTGAAGTGGATTTTCCCAGTCATACCAGCCACAATGCGAGTGCTCAGTAGCCACACAAGGCTGGTAACTTTCATACTGAACAGCTCAGTTATAGAAAAATACTGTCACTACAGAAAGTCCTGTTAGATGGTGCTAGCCTATCATGCAGGCAGGCAGCTGATAGTTTTTTACATGGCTGCTTCCCTCTTTGTCTTGAAAAAGCAATTTCTTATGCCTACACACAAACACACACACACACACACACACACACACACACACACACACACAGAAGAATCTCAGGATTCTTTTGATTGTACAACCGGTGGGGTGCACAAGCTCTTGCATTTGGCAATCAAATTGCAGTAGTGGCAGTCAAAAGACCAGCAATCCCTTTGAAAATACACACAGCCTTTAATATACCAGATAGGGCAGACAAGCTCCCACCTGCCTGGAGGATCCAAGGAGAGGGATCTGTTTACCCTGTTCTTTCTGCATGTGCATTTCTCCAAAACACAAAATAATATCTGTGAAAGAGACAAAATGAAATTCCTCATCTGGCATGCTGTCGTTTTCCACAATTTAAAAGAAAAGTAAGCCAACAACTAGCAACAGGAATGTCTGTCATCTGTCAGAGAATTTTCAACTCATCTTTTATGGATCCTACACGATAAACTAGAATCAAATCTAACGTTCCTTGGAGAGTCATTTTCCTGCTTCACATCTTTTTTTTCCTTGTATGAACCAAAAAGCAACAAAGTTTGTTTTACTGATATTCTAGAATAAATTCATGATGAAGTTAGAAGCTGAACTATTTAATTGAGCATTTTTAACTCACGTATTATTGTAGAGAAACTTAAGCAGAGCAGTGAAGAAGTATGCAGTGCTCATCCTAAAGACCAGGCCTGCAGAGACTCAATGGAAAACTTACCATTCAATTCAGAGGTGATCACGTGTCATTATTTCTGGTATGGAACAGCTTTTAAGATCTAACCAGACACTGCTCACTTGAGGAAAACTTTCCTCTTTCTTCTAACAGTAAAAGGAATGATACATAGGAGAAAAGAAAAACAATGGTATTTTATAAATAAAATTTTAACTTCCATTGATTATCATACCATCATCAAGAATTTAACTCAATCAACTTCGTATGAGTATTAGCAGCCCTGATTTAAGCTGCTGGAATCAGAGGCCACACTGCAAAAAGACTGTGCTGAGACCAGAGCAGAGATGATGTCATATGATTGACAGGATTTCTCTCATAGTGCTCTTTCTCGTGTGTGTGTGTGTGTGTGTGTGTGTGTGTTTAGAGCTTGGTTAATTCTGTTGCTCTTGCTAAAAGCAAAAGGGGAATAATATTCCATCTCTCATGTTTCTCTAATTCTGTCAGACGAAGGAGGCAACAGTGGCCAAGCTGATCACAGAGATGTGTATTGTGTCCCACGTTATAACCTTACAGATGAAAGGAAAAATAGAAAAGCACCAGCCAAGCCTGGACTCTACTTTTCCTGCTTGGACATGCCACCGTGGAAGGACGGGGCACTTGACGGACTGAGGCATTCTGTTGGCTGTGTCCTAGGGTTCAGCTGCGAGTGTCTGAGATCAACAGGTGGCCTCGCTGATGGAACAGATTCATTGTTTGTATGTTTCATGAATCATTGAGTTACCGATCAGCAGAGAGCTATGGAAGCTGTTCAAACAAAAAGACATCCAGCCATGAGGTGCTGCCGCCAACACACTCCTTTGAAGCACGCTGGCCCCATGGGGCGCTTGGGAAGCATGGGGCCTACTCCCTACAGTTCCCAGGGAAATGGTAGCAAGAACAAGGTGTTGTTCCTCATTGGACGATGAAAGTCAACTCAGGGGGGACAGACACCAAAGGGCTAAATGCAAGAAGAGGAGGGAGGGAAATTTCTGAACCAAACGCTGAGGAACAAGCATTGGCAGTGACCTGTGTGATACCCTCAGGTTGCCTGTCTGGTCCCCAGCAGGCAACCAAGTGGGAAGGGACCACAGAAGAAAGAGGCCAGACGAAGGATTCAGACCCTGATTTCCTTACAGAGGTCATGGCACTGTGGAGACTGTCATTTTGGGAGGTGAGCCTGACGCTTCTTTGGGGGATTTCTCTGTGTTACAGACCTCACCTTTCCTGTGAGTAGAACTGATTTATAGTAAGTACAAATTGTATTTCATAGGCAGTACTCTTTCCTTGTAAATTGGACTTTTCTCTTGCCACAATTATAATAGCCTTTTTTAACATACTGTATACAAACTAACTCCTCCTACAGGTACTATGAAAACAGAACAATTAGCAAGTGTTTCAGAGGAGTCTTTTATCCTTGAATCGATGTCATTCATCCCCCTATGTATCTTCTCTTAGGCAATGACAGAGAGACGCTCTTCCTGTCCATTCAAGATCTCACAGTGGGAGAAACAGAATCTTTTTACAACTCCCTCAGAGATAGCGAGATGGGCAGGGGGTGTAAGAGAAGGAAAGCAGAGGCTGCCAAAGTCCACCTGTCAGTTCACAAAACGATGCCAAGAAGAACTAACAGCTAATAATGGTGTGGAACCTGGGCGAGCTGTGGGCCAGAGAATGAGTGTGTGATCTGCCCTGCTTCTGGTGGGTGGCAGCTCCGTGGGCTATCAAACCTGAATCAGGGCCAGCACAAGGGCAGTAACCTTCCATTTTGGCAACACATCTCTTGCCATAAGTTTGGCCTTCATCAATTCAGATTCAAACCGTTTTATAACTAAAGATCTCAACTACTTGAAAATAAATCTCCTTCCATGCATTCCATTCAATAAAACCTTTTCCACTGAGAGAATGATGTACGAGCTATTGTTTGCTTGGACAATGTTGATGCTGTTTAAGAAGACCAAGATGTAGACACACACATATGTCCCATGTGTAAGTAACTTACAGTGCAATTCTCTGACTCTGAATGTTTGTGTATAGAGTGGAATGTTGACTCCTAGACATAGAAGCCACACTAAACATCCTGTGGTGGGAAGTGACCTAACCCCAGAACAAAGAGAATGCATTTGATTTGTAGCTTTAAACACTCACACTAAACACTCATCATTGAGACAACACAAAACTGCCCTATAAAGGTGTTTACTAGCCTTTTCTTTTTAAAGAAAAATGTATCACCCCAGACTTTTAATAAGCCTTTTAAAAAATCTTCAAAATATTTCTATAGCATTCATGATGTAACAAGCATTGTTTAAATGCTTTTATAGGTACTAACTTAATTTTCTATATGGAGGATATTATTACCACCCCATTTTACAGGTAAAGAAGGTGGGGAACAAATTAGGTCACTTATTCAAATTCAAAGAGCTAATTAGTGAGCAGCTGGAGTTCAGACTCACGCAGCCTAGTGCCACAATCCGTCAACCTGGTGCCTGTGTGGTCTGACCGCTGTAACAATTGACCAAATCTCACCTGTGTTTTCCCCATCTGCATACATGTTTCTCCTGCCTCCCCATAATGGGAAGACTTCTGACAATACTCACCAGTTACTTCTCCAGGCCCTATTCAAGGCTTACGCATCAAATCCAAGAAGTCAATGAGGTCACCTCTGTACCCAACACTCAACACTTTAGGCGAAACCATTCTCCCCTCCTCGGTACTAACTCCCCATCAATCGCCCTGTTGATTATCCGCCACCACCATCAGCTGTCTTCTTATCTATCTGCTTGTTTGTTCATAGTCTGCATCTCCCCACTAGGTATGAACCCACAAGAGGAAGACATTACGTGTCTACGCACCATGATGTCTCCAGTGCCTCTGTAAGAGCACAGTGACCACTCCGTATTGAATGATACATACATTCAGGAAATCTGGTCCTCTCATTGGGGGAAAGGTAACAGAGGCTGGGATGAGCAGCATAGGGTGCTGGTATGGTTTAAATAAAAAATGTCACCCCCTCCCAACCAAACTGCATGTGCTTCAAGTGAACCAAATCATGGGGATGCTGTGCCCGTCAATGGGTCTATCCATTCATGATTCCATGCGCTACTACTGAGAGGCGGAGCTCAGGCGGAGGGATGGGTCAGCGCAGGTGTAACCTGGGAGGGTTGGCTTTATCTTCCTCCTTGGTGCTCACATCCCTCTTCTTCTCCTTGGCTGCTATCCGGTTTACAGCTTTCCTCCATCCAGGCCTTCCACCACGCCCTTCCTTTGCTGTTTCTGTCTTGAATCCCACTGGCCTCATATGAACTGAGACCTCTGAAACCGTTAGTGAAAATAAACCTCTTTTCATTTAAGTTGTGGATGTCAGGTATTGTGTCCCAGTGACGGGAAGGTGACTAGAAGACAGAATAATTCCTAAGAGTTACTACTTCAGAGAACACAGGGATTTTTTTTTTTTTTTTTTTTTTTTTTTTGAGACAGGGTCTCATTCTGTAGTCCAGGCTGGTCCTGAAATCACTATGTAGCCCAGGCTGGCCTCGAATTCACTGAAATGTGCCTCCCTCAGCCCCCAGAGTGCTGAAATTACAGGCATGCCATACTTTGCCCAGCTGATGTGGTGCTAGAGAATCCAACCTGGAGCCTTGCACTTGCTAGACCAACACTCCAACTGCTGAGCTACACCCACAGCCCTAGAGAGATTGCTCTAAAATCTACTGTTCCTTGATCTTGGTCAATTCAGGGATTTCAGAGCAAAGGACAGAAGGACTATACATGGGCTCCCAACACCAGGCTTGTGCATCCTTGCTCCTTTTTCTGCTGACCATCTCGTGGTGACAGGTTGTGAATCTTCAGTGACACTGTGTCTAGTTATACCACCTGCTTCACAAGCAGAAAAAGTCTGGTCCAGTGAGTGATACTGGCACCTTATTCCTGAGGACAGCTGTGCTGCTCTAGTTCTGTGAATTCTGAGCTTAAAGACCTAAGGGATGGAGGGAGATGGGGAGAGATAGAGAGGGAGAGTAGGCCAAGCCCAGCGGCCAGCCAGGCTGTGCAAGGCTGGATGCCAAGCCCTGTGGACGGCCCTTTAAGAGCAAGAAAGATTTCAGGAGTGTGGCTAGGATAGCTTGGTGTGCCTCCTCCTCGATGCAAAGATGCCCCTTCTCTCCTAATGGAAGAACTGGGTGTCGTGCCAGGCCACTGCAGACACTCTGCCCTGAGTTTCTGGCCACAGAGAGCAAAGCCTCTGAGGCTTGCAGAAGCTGCTTGGAGTTTCCGGGTGGGACAGTTACAGAAGCTGCTCCTCCCCGCTCAAAATGGAGAAGTGATGCTTCCCTCACAGTTGCGTCCTCAGGGGCTAAGGCTGGGTCCCCACCCAGGTGAGTCACTTGACTCTAAAGGACAATGAGGAAGGAATAACACTGAGGAAGTCAAAGGATGCGACTGGATCACCACCCGGATCTCAGAAGACAAGACTAGGCCTCCTGTGTGAGGAATCCCCTCAACACCCCCGGACCGTAGAACAGAGTCAGCCTCTTTGTTTTCAATGCTTAGCTAACTTTGACTTTTCTTTCTTTCCTCCGACCAGTTTCAGAACCTCAAAATGTATGAAAAGAAACCCTTGTTCCTCCTCAGATTCCTCTACTCACCCTCCACAGCCTCCTACCTCAAACACCAAGGAGGAGGCAGATCAGGACCAGGGGTCTTCTATGCTGTTACAGAGATGACAGAGTCAGAGCTGGAAGCACTTCAGTCCCCCTTTCAAGTCAGGAAGTCCTTCCTTAAGCATTATTAACACATTTCTCACTGCACTAGCCCGTTATTACTCTATATCAGCCCACTTTTCCCAGATTCAATATTGTGAAGAAGCAAAATAATAAATATTGTCTTTTTTCATGATGCTTAAAAGTAATTAAGTCAAGCCAAGCTTTCTCTCTTATCACTAAACCTCACAAGAAGCCACACACCCATCGTTAGCATCTCTCTGGTAACACTTTCCTGAACTATAATTCTTTACATTATTTTGATAGTCCATCCTGATCTGACAAGGTCCTTGGCAGGTCTTGGGACAGCAAAAGTTTTCTTTCTAGTCTTAGAAGATGCCTTTCTGAAACTCGCCATGAGGAAATGCCCTTCTTCTACTCAACTTGAATTTGAACCCGAGAATTCCTCTTCCTGTCGCAAAACTCCACCGAGTTCTTTCCAAGACAGCACCACTTGCACCTGCTCACGGCTGCTCTGGTCTTATTCCGACTTCCTCTTCTTAGGCAGAGCTGGCTTCCTATTTTTTCCAACTTCACATAAACTCAGTTAAGCAGAGATACCCGGACACTGTTGGCAGGACTATGGGACAACACTGTCCCCAAGACAGTACAGATGTGCCCAACCTTCCAAGTTCACCCTGAGCCTTTGGTAACCACAACCTGCTTCAGAGTTCCTCAAGATTTGGCAGCAGGCCGTCCTCCACTTCCTTTCTTTCCCTGGCTTTTTTCACACACCATTTCCACACCACACTACCTACACACCTTTCAGCCTCTCTCCATCATACACATTTGCCCAATTCTTTTGTAAGCATCACAACGGCATCAGATTCTGTCCTTAGGTGTACTGTCCTTGTCCCAGCTTCTGGCCATTTCCAGACAAGTGTAATATCACCTTTGGTAAGTTGCTTACTATTGCGTTTATTTTTCCTTGAAGGTCTTAGCATGCTCAGTCACCTAAGACTGCCTGCAGTCGTCCCAGATTTTATTTGGGGTTTCAGCATGATTATCACAAGAGTTCCATCTATGTACAGGAGATATTTTCAAGACCACAACGATGCTAGAAATCACAGATAATATTACACTGTATATGTCAATATATGGTCTTTTTCTTATGCCTATGATAAGATGTAATTTTTATTTTGGTACAGTAAGAAATGAACAGTAATTAATAATAAAATAGAACAATTATAAAAATATACTGCAATACAACTGGTGGCTCCTCTACTCTTGTACTTTGGAGCTACTGGAAGTACAACAAGGGTGAGTTGTCACACAGAGCTCGGTGGCTCTGTGACGGCCTGTCTGATAACTGAGATAGCTGCTAAGTGGCGAACAGGAGGCTGTGCATACAGCGTGGAGACGCTGGATAAAGAGACGATTCATACCCACATCGGACCGCCAGGATGGCATGAGATTTCAACACACTGCTCAGAGCAGCACCCTGCTCAAAACTGACAAATTTCTCTTTTCTGGCACTCTTCATTTAACATTTTTAAGATGGGGCTTGACCACGGACAGATGAAACCAGGGAAAATGAAAACTGGATGGAGCAAACTATTGGGTAGAGGTTCTTTTTGCTCTCAGAAGTATTTTGAGTTTTGATTGGTCAATGACATCTTTCACACCACTGGCCTTTCAGGTTGACTTCAAATCACCCCATGTAGGCGTCACGGCGCCTCCCAGAACATCAATTAAAGGACTACCCTGAATGCCCCTTGGGGGTGGTTTTTTTGTGAGCTTAGGGTATCGGGCTTATCTCTGTCAGCTAACAGGGCCCCTAAGGCCTAGGTGATAGGAGCTTTGTTTCTGCACACACATTAAGAGTATGGCAGCCAAACCAGTCCAAGTCCCATGTCTGTCGCTTTCATTTACACCACTTACTTGAGGAACCTATGTAATGTTCTTGACCAAGGCATCTCTGGAACACAGTGTCTTCACAAGCCTAGACTCGGTACTCACAAACACTGTGACGTAACTTTTGTAGATGTGTCACAAGGTCTAATAACAGGAACGTGTCAGGAGTGACTCAGCTCTACACTGGCTTGTCATAGCACAATAAGCCACGGACAGTACACGCGGCAACATCTCTCCAAAATGAAAAAGTCTCCTCCCCAGGATCCAGGATCCAACCTCTGGATCTCAATGAAGTTTGAAATGTGTCATTCATTTGTTCACATACAAAGCATGTGTTCTTTATGGAACTACTGGACACCCAAGGCAGGGGCTGTAAGGAAGTTAAGAAAGAAGTCCTCACATCTACCCCAGAGCAGCTCATTTATGAGCTGGGATAATAGAAGTACGCACACAAAAATGAAATGCACATGCAAGACATTGAACCCAGAACTGTCAGAAAGATAATAATCACATTTGAAACGTGTAAGATCTCTTACAAGATAGACTAACAGGAGGCTGCGACCAGAGGATCTCAAGGCAGGGCCCAGTTTGGGCAACTGAGTGACTTAGTGAGACCTAGTCTTAAAATCAAACATAAAAAAAATAGAATATGGTGTGGTGTGAAGGCCCTGGGTTCATCTTCAGTATAAAAAGAAAGAAAAGAAAAGAAAAAAAAAGGAGCAAAAAAACAGAAAGATGGTGTCAAGCTCCTGCTGTCATAATACTTCATTAGCCACAAACTCCCTGATGGAAAAATGGAAGAGTAGCTAATTAATGCCTTTTCCCCTTTTTCCAACCAGCTAGACAAGCCTGTCTAAAGCATCTACTTAGTGACAGTGCCAGTATTTTAAGACTTCCTGCCACCATGCTCTCACTCCCTGGAGGTGGGCCACGTGGACACAGTGTGAGCTGAAACCCAGTGGATCTGCTTGAAATGGGAACCAAATACAGAGGTAAACGCTGAAGTGATTTTGCTCGTTGGGAATCCAACTACCTTGTTCCTCTGGCCTATTTCAACATCCAAATTTTAGAGCTTTTTTTTTTCTCAAGTGATTGTGGGAAGCAGTACAGGCTTGCAAAACTACTGGAAATAAGCGAGAATAGACATCTAGAAATAGCCTTTGAAAACAAAAAATAACTTTTCTAAGGGTTTTCTTTTTCACAGTCTTCAACAAGACCCTGAAAGTAGTGTCTGCCACGCATTTTAGAGTGTTTAAGTTAAAACACCGGGCATCATTACAGGCACTAGGGTTAGAGCACAATGAAGTGCTTTGTGTAAGGCTATTTTGAAGCAATTTCATTGTCATCATCAACCGAACCTTCAAGTCCAGCACTTGAAAAAGATGTGAACCATTATTTCTGTCAATCAGTTTTAGGGAGAGAAGAAGGCTTAATAATTTGGAGACCACATCGTCATAACCCATACCAACAGAATTAACCCCCTCAAAAAAACCCTTGTTTTCTCTATGAACTTCAGTCGAAATGGACAAATGATGAGTAGATTTTGATGGACTGTAAGAACAAAGCAACATGGCAGCAGCAGGTAGTGGGTGAAGAGATGATTCGTATCCACATCGGACGGATCAGGACGACAAGATGAAGAAGGAAAATTCAGGAAATTTAAGAAGGATACAAATAAGAAACGACAACAGTTTAATTGGCTAGAGAGTCTTCAGAAGGGCAATTTCAGTAGAAATGGTAGGGAAGCCGGGTTACTAGAGGTTAAGGCTACTCGTGGGGAAACTGAAAGACAACAGGAAAGACCATACTTGAAGGTCTTAGTGGGGCTTAAAAAATTAATAAAATATTGTTTGGGAAATCCAAGTGATTGGATAACAGGGAAAAGGAAATTGAAAATGGATAGTAAATAAGTAAACTTTATACATATGTATGCAACATTATACAATATTGATTATTGAATGCTGATCTTGAACCCAACATAGTACCAATAGTTTTAGAAACCTATGAAATTTTCCCAGCAATCCAGAGTCAGGTTCAATTGAAGACAATGAAGCTGAGCTATGTGAAATAATGTACCCAAGGTCACCCAGGCTGAGCTTTTAACAGTGACCCCAAAGAATTTTCTAGTCATTGAAAATCATTTCTGAAATATTTTCTGCTAATACAGTGTCATGAGTGTGCATTATCTTACTACATTTTAGGGTAGTTGATAAACAATTCAAGAAAGACTCAAACTAAAAAGTCATTACCAAATTTGTCCATTGGAAAATTTTTAGATGAAAGAATAAAGAGACAGAGACATACAGAGCACATTTCTAGGAGACAAGTTTTTTTTTTTTTTTTTTGGGGGGGGGGGTTGAGTTAAAGAAAAAGATATGGGGAATGAGATTAGGAACATAAAGATTAGAATTATGTGCATATGAGTTCAAGTCCAGGCTAAGTCACTTACTGACACAAGCTTGGGGAAGTTATTTCTCATTAACTAGGTTTCACTTTTCTTTGGGTATAAAAGAATGATGATACAATTATTCTGAGAATTAAACACAATTAGTATTGTTTTTTCAGTGCTTGGCTGTCATTATGTACTCTGCAACGATTTGATTGTGCAAATTACATATACAGTATGGCTAGCTAGATTGTAATATTTTTTTAAAAATTCTATTTGACCTTGGCATTCACGGTGCAGCTATGTTTTGATCAGTCTGCTGCCGCCCCACTGTATTCTGGCTGCTTCAATCGATGCTTCCCTTTTTACAACCCAGATTACCTGAATACCTACTGGTTTCTTTCTCAGACTAAATTTTGTGAGGCAGGTCTAGCAAATTGAGTTACGTCCTCTAAGTAGGAAAGGACACGTCCTGATTAACCAGATATTCTGATTTACAGAGTCTTCATGCACACCCAACAAAGATCACCATTTTCAGGTCAGTGATACACAGTAGACCAGATTTATTAAAACTGTTCTGCTTGTCATATAATCACGTAAGGCCTTGAAAGGTCAACTTAGCATTTTTACCCTCTTTATTTTCCATCACTATTTTGAGCGTTTATTTTCATCTTTCCATAGAAATGCAGGAGGCCAGTTGTACTCATCTGGCCTCTGTGAAAATAAGCAAGTATAACATAAATTTATATGCATTGGATTCCAAAAAATAAAGTCTTTAGAATACTAAAAAAATAGGAAGATCAATGATATGATACTCATATTCAGATTCAATATCTGGAAAGACCCAGAGTTCCAAGTAATTCTTGATGGTCAACACCAATCCACTAGGTTGTTCTTCAGGTCAGAGTTCAGTGAGGCATGGAGAAAACTAGGGACAGCCTAAAAATTATGCACATTTGTTATAGCCACTGAGTCATCCATCAGAGTTTCAGCACTGAAGTAAGAAGCTGAATTTTAGATAAAGTACATTTTCAAAAAGCAAACTTTATTAAGAATCCCTACACACAAGATGAAATTCTGCCATCTAATTCCTAAACAAGATTGGGTCTAAAATTGATATGGGCACTCTTATAAAGGATTTGAGGATTGAATCAGAGACGCATATTTGGCTCCTTGGACATAAACCATGCTACTAATCCCAGCCAGAGGATTTGCTCATTTAAAAGATTATAAATTTTTGAAAAGCCTACTCTGTTGATAATACTTTTCACTTCCTGCTAACATAATTACTGAAGAATACTATCATTGTGAATAGAATAGAACAATGTTTTCATTGTTGTTATTTTCATTTCCTTTCTTTCAGGAGGTACCAGATTTCAAAATAATCCAACATGAAATTTCATGGTCCCAAATGGCTATGTATCAAAGACTCAGCACATACACAAGAGTTCACCAGCAAATCAAAAAACAAGTTCACTAAGAGAAAGTCTCCTCTGTTGATGCTTGGGAGAATAAGAAAATGTCTGCACTGTTATGTCACAATGACAGCACAGAATGATCCGGACAATGGAGGACAAATCAGGCAGACTGACTTATTTGCTGGGCTGTGTCCCAGGCAGCTACTTCCCACTTTGGGCTCCTGTCAAATGTGTGAAACAAAAGGCAATAAAAATGTTGAAAGAGAATACTTCAGTCATAGGCAAAATCACTTGTGCTCGAGGTTCCTCAATGGAACTAACTCAAAGCTACCTCACGAGACAGAGAAACATTGGCGGTCTCATAACGCTTCGTCTCCAAGGTTCTCAGGGCCACCCTCTGTGAACAGATGTCACTTTAAAATGACCACCAGCCATAGGCTTAGAAAGTCCACTCACCAGAGACCATGTCTAATTCTTTGTTCTAAAGGCACCTGGATGGTTTTCTCCAGAGAAAAGATCTTCATCATCATCCTATTGTTACTACTCTAGTTATTTTTACTTACACTGCTAGCCTAGAACTATCCCCACAACAACACGGCACTAAAGATTTGACCTCAGGTGGCTCTACCTACTCACTCTGAATTTTCTTCTGTTGCTCAGACAAAAGGCCCAGCATTTTCAAGAATAGAAAAGAGGGGATGGCCATGCAGAAGGAGACTGTCAGGGTCACCATATAATGCTATTAGTTGGAATTCTCCCATGACGGAGCCCTTGCTGGGAAAGACAATTACACGGGAGAAGATGACAAAGTCACGAGGCGGTAACAAGAAGCAGTCTCTGGAGAGATCCCGTCCCACCATGGGCAGGTTACTAATTGATTACCCTCGGGGAAAAAGCCAAACTTCAGAAACTGCCTGAAAAACCAAACCGACCTTTTCAAAGCTTGCTCATCTCTAATGAACTGGGTCTTTCACCAGTCTTCTACATGATGTCCTTAATTTTTAGCTGGTTGTATAAGTATGAAGATAAGTGTGGCTCTTCCCAGATGCTTCTAGAATAAGTTCAAGACTGAATTAATGTGAATGGAAATACTTTTTGTCAGTGTAACGTGTTGGGAGAAGGAACCACATACGTGAAACTGGCCAATACCTTCTAAAATGTACATGTTGTACAATGTAAAGTAATAAATCCAGAATTCCTAAGACAGTGAAACTCCACCCTATTAATAATTCAGGGATAGCAGGGACCACAGTATTTTAAAATTCAAAAAATACACACAATTATTAAAGGAATCTTTTCCAAATTCTTGAGTCCCCTTACTTATTTGATAAAATTACTTCTTATTTCTTAAAACAAAGTTGACATGTAAAAATATCTCCTACTGATTTTAGCTCCCATCAGGTATTTATTAGTTCTAAGAATACAGTGAGCAGTGAGGGTCAGATGGTGAAGATTTAGACTGCAGAGGGAAGGCGTCCATTGTGGTTTGGACCTGGAATGTCCCCCAAAAGTCTCATGTATTTGGATGGTATGGATTATCTATGGAACTACGCGCTGTTAGGCGATGGGGGCCTGGTCTGGAAGGGTGGATTGCGGGCATGTGGTGAATTATAGGCGTGTGGCGGAATATAGGCAAGTGGCAGATTATAGATCATAGGCTTGTGAATTAGGGTCTTAGACATGGAAAGGGTGGAACACGGAGCCTGGACCCAGAAGAGAGGGATCATGACAACAGGACCTGGAAGGACGTATGGTACTTTCTTCCTTTCTTGTGAGACTTGATTTGGCCTATTTTCAATGCCATGAGAGACGTGGCTCCTGTTTGCAATGCTGTGTGGAGCTGCCTCTACCATGTGCTTCCACTGCTCCTGGCTGCCCATGGATTGACTGTGACCCTTTGAAATTGTAAGCTAAAATGAAACTTTTTCTCTCCTAACTTGTGTATGTTGAGTGTTGAGTTACAGCAATAAAAAAAATTAACTAAGACAGCATCTTACTTGAAAATACGTAGAAAAGTAAATGATTCATACTGAGAATCTTAGCCTAGCAGAAAGTAAGGGTTATCTACCTGTCAAACTAACGTTTTTTCCATTTATCAGTAACCCTTAGTTGGAACACATTTATATAGGGCATCCCAAAGTTACTGATACATTAAAATCATAAAATATAATATGTAACAAAAACTGCTTTCTTAGGGTTCATTTATCATAATATTTGAAGTAAAACTGTTATGAGGAAAATTACACAAGTACAAGCACTGAATTCAATGCACATGGTGTCTCCAAAGTTGTCATACATAGAGAAACTCAAAAAACTTTTGAGACATCCTGTAGTTACTCTCCCATCCACTTAAATGTCATCTGTATGTGGAACAATGTGAATTCAAACCAAGAAAATGCTTGTCTTGCTGTTCTGTCATATTTACAAGAAGTTTATAATCCAGTGGACAGAAAGTTGGATTCACAGAACCAAGGATCACACGGGTCTTCAAATGGCTACTCCAAGTGGGAAAAGCAACTGGAAGGCTAAGACTCTGTGGGCTGAGGAGAAACTAACAAGACCCAGGGTTAGTCAGGAGCGCGTTTTCCAAGGACATCCGGCCTTGGAAGCAGAGGTGACAGGGCAAGGTGGGGAGAAGGGAAGCAATTCCAGTTCAACCCAACCCCGTTTCCTCTTAAGTGGAAGAGCAGTAGATTCCGCTTCTACAGTTAATTTTCAGAACTTAGGACGTTTGCAAAGTATTTTTCTACTCCTGACAAGTCAAATCAAATCAAACTGTTCAAATGCAATTAGAATGTGGATAACGTGAGAAAAGAGAAATGGGTTTGATGGAGGGTTATCATGTGCTTTGTTATTCCATATTTTTTGAGCCTTAGTAAGTGCCTTTACTACCTACCTCAGTGATTTTTTTCAATTGCTTCTTTAATAAATAAAAATACAAACGAAAAAGACCTTCAGGGTGCTGATTTACCTTCAGAACTCATCTCTGGATTTCTTCAAAACCAGTAAATTTTTCAACTTCCTCTTGTCCACAGTACATGAATTCAAATTAAACTTAAGCTTTAATCTCACAGTCAAAGCCAATTTCACATTCCTCTTATCTGTGTATTAATGAATAGAGATTAATAATGACTGTCTTTGCTGTTCACTTTCCAAACTTTGGGCTCTGAGCTGAGCCCTTTGTGATCACATATTTATTTGATTCAAATAGCAACACTAAACAGTGTTTCCAATTTCCCAACAGATTCTAATCTTTGCGACTTGAAAACAAGAAACCAGAATTTCCAGGAATTCTTGAAAATTCCTAAAGTTCTTAGTCAATCTATGTTTTAATTGAAAAGACAGTATTTAGTATTTTCTTACTTTTTTCTTCTTCCCATAATTATTGTTTTCATTAGTATGTGTTTAGAAGACAAAAATATATTTATCTCGGGGAATTGACATTTAAGCATGCTGCATCTTAATTATTTTAGCAGTTATTTGCTTTTGGGATTTGGTACTATTTTGTGTGAGTAACTTTATTTTGCATTGTATTTTTAGTATGTTAGTATTTACAAAGAACTATAGACTATACTTAACATACAAAAAAACTAAAAAATAACAGCAAAACTAGAAGATAATGCTAGAAAACTTAAAATTTGGATCTTCTACAAAAATTGACAGCACTATGCAGAATCGTGTGTCAGGATGACTAAATTAGAGACTGATTTTGTTTCTAAACATGTTATTTCTTGGAACACTCTTCCTGGGATTTGTACAAAGTATACTGTGCATACAGACTTACTGACATTTATGCTATTTACAAGAATGACTCACCATTACTCACTGAGAGGATCACAAACAAACTCTTATAACATGGTTCATTGGTTTTCTATTACTGTGTAACAAATTATCACAGATTTGGCAGCTTAAAATAACACAGATTTATTATGTCACGGTTTGTATAGGTCGGGGTCACTGGGCTGAAATCTAAGTGTCAGCTAAGGCTAAGTTCTCCTCCGGGGTGCAGGGGCCTCTCCAAGATCTCTGGCTGCTGGAAGAATCCATTTCCCTTCAGTAGCGGGCTGGAAGCCCCTCCTTTCCTGCCAGCTATTGGCTGGGGCTCACCCTCAGCCGTTACAGTCCCCACCCCCACACGCCAGCTCCCAGTCTTCCATGCCAATGGCTCCCACAAGCCAGTGCACAACCTGGATACATTTTGTTTTCCTGGCTAACTTGAGGGTAACTGTCCACCTTCCTTCTGTGGCCAGTCAGAGAAAATTAACAGCTTTTAAAGGGGTCAAGTGATTAAGCCAGGCCCATCCACATAATTCGTCTACATTAACTAATTTGATTCATTAGTTACTTATGTCTCAAGATTCCTTCACAGCAGTACTTAGTGATTGATGGAATCACCAGGGGCAGTTGTGTTTTACCAAAGGTCTAGTAGCTTGAGGTCATTTTAGAATTCTGCCTACCACACTTGGCAATGACCATAAGCCACAAATTCTGGCCACTTAATGTAATATTTTTAAAAATCAGGAGCTTTGTGAAAAAAGGAAAAAGAACTATGCAAGATTAAAATTAATTCTCATATCTTATTAACCCAATATATCCAAGAAATTATCATTTCTATGTACAATCAATCTAAAATTAATGAGATACTGTAAACTTATTTCCAAACCAGATCTTAAAATCTGAAATACATTTGTACTTAGAGCACAGCACCTCTCGTTCAGACCTACTACGTCTCAAGCACTCGATGGTCACGCATGTTGCATTGGACCAAACAAGATAAAATAATGGCTGTTTTTCTCCTACTTGGTCCTAGTTCCAGAAATTTCTGCTTTGATTTCTACACGGTGCATCCACCCCTTCTGCTCTTGCTTTCAGTGTGACATCTGGAGACACCTTGAAGCTTATCACTTTTCTATGTTAGTCGTTAAACTTTCCCAAAGAAGATTTAGGGTAGTTTTCTCCTGTCTTCCTAATTTCTTGAATGAGTTTTTATGGGATACAAAATTCAGATAAAAAGTTCTATCAAAGAAATTCTAGAAGGAAATTTCAATGTGGAAACACTAATAGGAGATATACACAGACAGTAAACTGGGAATTTGCAGGGGTTAAATCATTGCCCCCAGTCACACAACTGGAACAGCTGTCTGATCATCTCTTGGGCTCTTACATTGTATTATGAATTTTCATGTAACAGGGAGGACAAACTCCCCTTCCTCACTCCTCAATGCCTGTATATTGAAGATTAACTCTTGTCTAAGGCTTTTTAAATCACGAGTACCATTGTGAGCAGTAGTTCCATGTTTTAGCTTGATCCTTTGATGTACAAAGGAACATCTTGAACTGAATTTGGAGGCAAGGGCTATAGTTTGTGGTGTACCCTTGTGTGAGAATGAAGGGATAGGCCCACGCAATTAATGACCCATTGCTTTTCATCAAAGGTCCCAAGGAAATTCAATGGGAAAAAGATAAGTTTGTTTTTAATAATGGCGTTGGAGAAAAAGAACAATGCTAGACCCCTGTCTCACATTATACATAAAAATCAACTCCACAACATATCAATAACTCAAATAGAAGAGCTCAAAGTAGTAAAATGTGTGACACACACCAATAATCTCTCTTACTCAGGAGTCTGAGGCAAGAGGAACACCAATTCAATCGCAACTTTAGCAATGTAGCAAGACACTCATCTCAAATTAAAAAAAAAAAAAACAAAGGCAGAGGACTGGGAACATAACTCAAAGATAGAACATTTGCCTAGAATGCAGGAAAAGTCTTGAGCTCAATCCCCAGTATCTCAAAAGAAAAACAAGCAAACAGCCTTAAAGTATAAAATTAAGAAAATATAGATGCAAATCATAAATTTAGGATAAGTAATGTTTTCTTACATATTTAAAAGTGCAAGCAACCAAAGAAGAGATAATGATATATTGGGCTTCAAAAAAACTAAAATCTTTGAGGTCTTAAAGAGCATTAAGAGTAAAATGAAATGAACTATTAAATGGAAAAATGCATAAAATCCTGTAAGAATCAGAACATATAAAGAATTATCACAACTTGGATATAAAAGATAACTCGATTTAAAGTTAGATTTAGGATTTGAATAGATATTAACCTAAAGAAGATGTACAAGCCAGCCACATATACCTTCATGGTGGTACACACCTGTAGTTATTGTAATTTAGGATGCTGAAGCAGAAAGTCTGAAGTTTGCGCCTAGATTTGGCAACTCAGCAACTTGGTGAGACTCTTTAATAAAAAGGGGACTGGAGGAATAGGTCAGCTGGTAGAATGCGTGCCTGGCAAGCACAAGGCCCTGAGTGTGACTCCCCAGCACCACATGAGCCAGGCATGGTGGTACACACCAATAATTCCTGAATTTGGGTGGTTAAGGCAAGAAGATTTCTGTGAGTTCGAGGCTAACCTGGGGTACATAGTGAATTCAGGGCCAGCCTAGATCCCAGAGTGAGATCCTGTCTCAAAAAGATAAAATAATAAAACGGGACAGAGGTATAGCTCAGTACAGAGGCCTTGACTTCCATCCTCAAGAACCTCCCCAACACAAATAACTAAATAGACACATGAAAATATATTCCATGTCATTAGTTATTAAGGTCGTACAAATCAAAACCAGAATGGGATAGCAATTCCCATTCCTAGGATGTTTATAATCCTGAACATTATACATGTCAAAATATGTGGGGAATTCAGAACTTCCATACACTGCTAGTAGAATGTAAAATGGTGTGGCTACTTTGGAAAACCCTTTGGCAATTCCTCCAAAAGTTAATATATTTGAAACTTTTCTTGATACATAATAAGAAAGAGCCTTTAAATAAGTGAATAGCCTATCACAGAAGAACAATGGCTAGAATATTACCAGGTCAAGTAATTTCAGTTAAAACCAACGACCAAGCCAGCTAATCCCGAGGGAGCAGTTTTAACATGAGAGCCACTGTTGGCACACGATTCAAGCAAGCTCAGTGACTGAAGAGGTAAATGTGCCACGCGTGCACTCAACATGTTAGGAAGAACCATGAGATTGTCTCTTGTCTTACCTCCTCCTACCGTCAACACCCCTAGAGGATTCACCAGGCTGTTCCCATTTCTATGACTTCAACAAAGACTGGGGGCATGATGGGAAATCTATGAATGGAGAGGTCTCCCTGCTGTAATTCCTACCACAGAATATCTGATTCTTCAGTTTTGCAAATTAGCAAGTGAACGAACCAATTTAAAGAAAGAAAGGCGGTGCCACATAAAACACACTCGTCTTGTTGATCTTGACAAAGCATGGTTCCATTTTAATGATTTATGCTAATGTTTTATTGTGCAGTGGTCATGCCCTAAAGTGCATTTTATAAGACTAATGAAGTCTTACTAACTCCAGACATCTTCTCCAGTTTTCTTTTATTATGTCTCTGCTAAGAACTCTTGTGGGAGCGACCACCAACCACCATGTGAATGAGGAAGTTGGCGAATTAGTGACATGAAAATTAGTCCAGTTCCATAGTAGGGAAGGGTCCACAAGCGGTTCTGGTGGGATTCTGTGTTTCCACACAAAACGCTCTATGGGGCTTCACCACAATGAATGATGACCAAACAGCTGTGTTTAGGGCTCATCAAACATCAAACCATCTTTTTTCATGTTTTAGGTTTGCCAAAATCCAAAACACGTTTTGCCCTCTGCATTTTTTCCTTCATTTTCAAGCCCCTGTGTGTTTTAAGGGAAATTTAATCCTTATGTTTCTGACTCATTTACACTTAACACGTGAACATGGTGTTTCATAAGACTTATTTGAAGTCTATGAAGCCTTGTAAGTCTTCTAAAGCCCTTTTCCATGGCAACAGGAAGCCGTGTGCTACAAAGACATGTGAACCCAAATCCCCAATAAGTGGAATGGGTTTGAAACTCAAGATTTTTTTTTTGAAGATGTGAAATTGAGTTAAACTTGGTAAAACCCATCCTTCCCCTCCATAATCATTCTTCTATACTTTACTACATGGCTTTTAAGAATAAAATGACTGAGGCTATGAAACAGTGATTCTTGAAATTCTTGTAACATATCCCTCAAATTGGATGGACGTGCAGAGAGAAGGGTCTGAAGTCATTTGCTGTCTGTAACCTCAGCAGTTCAGCTGAAGCTTAAACTTGTAGCTTCTGGTCACAACCCTCTTTGGAAGCTACTGTCTCCTAAAAGGCCCCTCTGCAGACTCCCCGCCTCACAAAGGGCTGTGTGGTGTGACAGAGCCCGTGTACACTGGCACTGTGCTGGATCTGTGCCTCCACACTAATATGTAGAATACATGAAGAACTGAAAAAAAAAATAGATCCCCAAAATGAAAGATCCGGTAATACCATTTCTCAGCACACACACAGAATACTGGGCAATTGCTACCTGGACAAAAATCTCTCCTGTCTCAGGAAAGGTTTAGAATAAGGAGCCAATGCAGTGATCAATGCACAGAGTTTTAACTCAGGATTGGGGCAATAGGTGGGGTGCAGTAGCTTCTTCCACTGAAACTGAGCTTTAGGCAAATCTGAAACATGGATAGGGATGGAGTTGCCAGGGCTAGTTCCAGATTTTACTGGACTAGATGTAAATTTGGCCTTCTCAGTGTTTCTCTAGTCTAGAGGATGTGGAGGGATGAATGATAAAGAACAAGAATTTTAGAGTTCTTGTTCTCAAACCTAGATCTGTATCTTGTCTCTTCTACTTTTTAATTGTTTAATGCTTGGTAAGGTAACCATCTATCTGAGTATTTGGCAAGTGTAAACGGAAGCTTAAAAATACTTAACTCTTAACGTGATTGTATAAATCAGAGGCGATCAGGCAGCACGTGATGGATTTGGTGCTTTTATTGTTGCTATTGTTCATGTTGTTGGCCCGGCTTCTAAAGGATTTCGGAAGTCTGGGGTCCTTCTCCCCACTGCCTAGAACCCCTTTCATTAACCCAGTATTAGGAAAAGATATATATATTTAGATTTTAGTGTCTGTTAATTCTTTTCAAGGTGTCAAATTAGAGTTGTCCTCCCTCCTTCTACTTTTGCCCACATGGTCCATTCTGAGCAAAGATGTTAGGGTAATCTTTAACCTAACTTTAAGAAGCGCGCGCGCATGTGTGTGTGTGTGTGTGTGTGTGTGTGTGTGTGTGTGTGTAAAGACAGTCATTTGGAAGTAGCTATAAATAGGATACTCCGTAATAGTGCAATATTTTCAAAAAATGCACTTCCATATATATATGATTAGGATTAAAAATTAATACTACATAATTGTAATATTTGCTTCATAGACTTTCTTTTTTTGGTATCTTTTTCAGGAGTATGTGGCAGTTGGCCCCTCTAGGCTTATCTAATGGGTAAAGGAAGTCATCCTTCCTTAGTTAATCTAATGCTTCTAATGATTACAGTTATAGTGATGATTTTCAGCAGGATTCAATGGAAATAAATAACGTAACAAAAGGACAATTATATCAACTGTCCAATTAAAGATGATTTTACCTTTTTTCACTTTACAAGAAAATTTTCACTTTAGAGTATATATATGTTTAGATAAATTTATATATATCTTAAGTATCTTATGTGGGCATATTTTGAGACTGTTAATATTCCATTTTTCATAAAATTTTATATATTAGCATTTAGATTCTATTGATAACTTTTGCCTTAATCAACTATTATTATCACTACTATGGTTTCCAGAAGGTCTTTTTTTCTAATTGCAAAATATCTTTTACATTTATTATTCGGCACTTCACTAAATAAATTTTTTGTTTTCATTTATTTCTTCATTTATTCCTGTTTATCAATTTTTCTGATGCCCAAGTTTTTATAGATCTAGAGAGAATTCCTCCAAAATAGCTCTTGTAATCAACAAATAGGATTATATCAAATTAAAAAGCTTTGGCAAAGGGGAAGGGATTGTAACATTGATGTGATATATATGTCTACAAAATACTCAAACTTATTGTTACCATTGCGTATTATATACATTTTTTAAAAGGAAGTATCTGTACAGCAAAAAGATGATCAAAGCATGAAGAAAGAAATGACTGAATGGGAAAATTTGCAACAATCCCTCAGATAGGGGACTATCAGAATATACTATTACATCTAAAATACACAAAGAACTGAAAAACTTAGATGCTCCCTTCCTCAACTAAAAGACTCAATCAAAAAAATGGGCAACTGAAATGAAAAGACAGTTCTCAGAAGAAATCTGAATGACTAATAAACATATGAAAAAAATTCAGCATCTTTAACCATCAGAGGAATGCAAGTCAAACCAACACCAAGGTCCCACCTCACTCCCGTAAGTGGCTGCTACCAAGACCTCAAAAAGTAACAAATGATGGCAAGGTTGTGGAGGAAATGAACACTCCTACACTGCTGGTGGGACTTTCAGCTGGTACAACCACTATAGAAAGCAGTATGGAAATCACTTTAAAAATGAAAATAGACGATACATTTGACCCAGCTATACCTCCTCTGGGGTCTTCCCAAAAGAGTCATCATGTAAGAGTGATATATGCCTCTGCATGTTTATAGCAGCACAATTTGTAAGAGCCAAATATTGGAAACAGCCAAAATGTCAATCAACAGATGAATGGATTAAGAAGATGTGGTGTATTTACACAATGGAGAACTACTGAAGAAAGACAAGTTTAAGTCATTTGTAGGAAAATGAATGCACCTTTGAGACCATTATACCTAGTGAAATGAATCAGATACAGAAGATTAAATACTGCATGGTTTTTTAAATATGAGAAAACCAAACCACAAAACATTAAAAGAAATGGAAGAAAGAGAGAAGGTGGACTTACTTTTTGGGAAGGGAAAAGGGAAGAGGGAATGGGTGAGGGGGTGGGAAGGGGAAAGACATGCAAAATGATCAGGATGCCGTATGTAAGTACACCAATTTATTAAGCTGATTGCTATTGTTCTGTATTACAAATTCACCTTAATAAATGAGTAAAAAAATAGCTGTTGTGTCCTTTTGACATGTACCCGTCATCCTGTGTGGGCTTTTAAATTTTTTCCAGCACACAAAGTGTTCAAGAGTGATTTTTTTGCTTTATCTGGCCATGTCTTGGAATCAATTATTTCCCCAGTGTACTCTTGATTCTTTTTATTACAGGATGACACTTAGAATCAAGATATAGTGCTAGGGTGCTCATTGCCCATGGGGTTTCATTGGTTCTAGTCCCTCTCTGTGGTCACACATACATACATATCACTGCATGTGCAGGCATGCATGCACACACACACACTCAAACTCATCTATACATGAGTATATATTTGTTTCAATATATGCCTCTACAAATCCCAAAATCCATGAGCTTATACTGAGTGTTTTTCTCTATTTTTTTCCTTTCCATAAGCCCTTTATGTAACAGAGAGAAACTTGACTTTCATGGCTGTCAATATATTTACTTTTATGCTGAATGTAGCCAATATACTGTCCTTATCTTCCACCTCCTTGGTCCCAATCCACCCTGTCAGGAAGGGCAACTTTGGATCCTGGCCCTGCCAATCCTAAACATATTCCTGTCCTGTGAAGTTGCCCCATCTATTTGAAGAAGTTTCATAAATTCTTTCTCTACAACCTTAGAAATAAATCATATTTTAATACATAACAATGATGTTTAGGTTTTTTATATATAAGACAATCTCTTAAGAGTCAACAGAATTCTAAAGCTTTAACTCAAAACCATATTAAAAAAAACCACTTCATTGACTGGAATATACTACTAGCTGAAATTCTGGAAAAGAATTTGAAAAGGACAAATCCACAAAGGAGTCCAGGAGAGAATTCAACCAGACCTTCGTGGGGCATCAAAAGCTTCCTGGAGGTGACAGTACCCGGTTTGGTTTCGATGACTTCTGTATTCATCAGGTTAGGCAGAGAAACACAACAGAATGCATGATACTTACATATACGCATACACATAGGGTGGAGAGAGATTAAGGAATTGGCTCACTGTTCTAGAGAAAATACCTCCAAAATCTTCAACTGACAAGCTAAACATCAAAGAAAGTCAATGGTATATATTCCCATTCAAAGGTCAACTGGCTCAAGACATAAGAGCTAATGGTCTAGTTTGAGGAAAAGAACATAAAGCAATAATAGCCCAACTCAAGCAGTCAGGCAAGAAAAATAGCCCCTTAGCTGAGAGAGTCTGCTGCCATTTTTGTTTTATTCAGAACTTCAACTGATTGGATGGGGACCCAGCACCTTAAGGAAGGCCATCTGCTTTACTCCATTTACAGATTCAAAAATTATTCCCACCCCACACCCTCACAGAAACACCCAGAATAATGTTTGGTAAATATCTGTGTATTCTATGGTCCAGTGAACATATAAAATTAACCACCACACTCAGGCTTTCCTAAACCTTATGCTTTTGATGTTCAGAATTTTAAAAGATCCATTGAAGTCTTTTAGTAAGACCAGATTAAATACCCTCAGCCTGTGTCCCCAGAATCTCCCCCACTTCCTTGTTGACCACATTCACTGTTACTATGTACGCACTCACATGTTTAATTTAATACCAGAAATTTCCTTTTGCCTGTAGGACCATGACTGCAAAAGTTGGATGTCACTGATTTTCTTCCAGAGTCTTACATGCCGGTGCAGTGTTTTGGCACTTGCTAAACATATGTTGACTTGAATTGATGATGTTCTGTTGGGACCTTTAAACAATTGCTTTCCAGATCTGCCCCGTGCTGCACTGTGTCCCTGGCACAAATGCTGATGGGTTTCTTCCCATCCGCTTTCCTCTATGCAGAGATACCAAGACTGACACTTCTTTCAAGACTTAAGCTTAGCAAAAACCTATTTGAGTCAAACAACCAAACTCCAGGACCTATTGCTCATTCTGTCAACACACAACAGCGGTTTGGGCGGCATGGAAGGCGGCCTGTCATTGTCTAGCCACAGTGTACTCAGAGAGGAAACCCTCCCCTCCTGGGTAGCACAGGGAGGTGACTGCGGCTGCAAGTATTCGCCAGTTCAGCTTTGCATCTCCAGGAAAAAAAAAAAAAAAAACCTCTAGTATCAAATGAAACAAAAGAAACCAATATCAAAGGAACTCCCCGTGTAATTGTCAGGTAAAATAAAACCCACGGCTTCTCCCTCCCAAAAGAAAATTGGGAATTCTCCATATCTAAACTTAAAATTAAGTTTTAAGTTTTCAGGGCCAGACTACTTAAAATGAAGTTTAAAAAATTTTACAGACTTTTTTTGCAGCCATACTCTTAATATATTTAAGCCACAGCTGTTTCTCTGTGGCTACTGAGAGGGAAAACTCGACCAAGTCCCTCATTTATGTTTAAGAATTGTGACAATGGTGACCACCAAGAAGCTGACCTCACCTTTAAAACGCCTTATCTATAAACGCAGCTGTTTGGTATTTCACTCGGAGCTTTTCAGCAGCAGCCCCCCACCCTCACCCCACCGATATCTACAGTTTCACTTTTCGTGGTTTCAGCTACCCACAGTCTACTGTGGTCTGAGGACAGTAGACGGGAAAGTCCAGAAATGAATGAGTCACAGGTTTAATTCCCGCGTCATTTTGAGCAGCTTTACGAAAATGAGACCATCTACTGTGTCTTCCCAGGACATGACTTAAGCCTTTGTCCAGTGTATCCAAGCTGTACAGACTGCGTACTCCGGTCACCTTGGTTATAAGAGCAACTACCGTGGTGTCACAGTGCTCAGGTTCGAGTAACCTTGACGCAGCCGCCCACAATTGCGCCACGGTTCTTACGCCTCCCGACCTTGCTTCACCCCACCACATAGCATCATCCCAGGTCGGCACAAGAATAAGAGTCAGTACAGTACGTATTTCAAGAGTAAGAGATCACATTCATAGAACTTTTATTACATTATTTAATTGATCTGTCTTATTATCATTGCTAATTGCTCTCTGTGCCTAACATATGAACTTCTGTCATAGGCGTATTTACATAGGCTTGGTACTATCTGAAGCTTAGCATGCACTGGGGGTTTGGGAACTTACTCTTCATGGACAAGCACAAAGAACAGGATCTCAGTATAGAACCAACACTTGTTTTTATCTTCTGCTCCCAACTCTTACTAGCCGCGTAATTGACTACTGACTCACTGATTTACAAGACAGGCATTGTGGCATATTCCCTAGCTCTCATAAAAGTTGTGTAAATCAAATACGATACCATTTATAAACACTTTGTAAGCTATGAGTGCTGCCTACATTAAGCATGTCAGTGCTACATGATACAAGTGTACTTAACTTTTAAATAAAGGTCTTCTCAAAATGAATTTTTAAATTATTACATAATTTTTTAAATATTTTCTTCAGTTTCCATACTTAGCTTTTCGAAAGAAACTTCTCTTCCTAAGTATTGGAACACCTTGCACGAAGTGAGGAGAGAGCTGTGATGCACCTGAATGAGCAAGCTATTGTTTTATCTTTTTGGGTGGGTAGTTACTTTGAGGAAACATCTTCCATTCATCTTTTTAGCCTAAATATCTATAGGTGACAGCTATTTCCAAGGAAAGCTGTGAACTTTGGGAAATCAAACACGTTCCAATGAAGCACCCACCAAAGACATTAAAGGGAAAACAATGCCAGCATGATGCTCAGACATCTAGGAGAGGGACGGCCATCTTGGGGAAGAACCGCTGGGTGGTTTATTCCACCAGCACATCAGAGACAGCAGCTTGCTCTCGCCATCTGGGTATAATAAATAAAGAATTTGAGTCATAAAAATTTCTACCCAATTTAAGATGCACAGTATTGCTCGTCTCAAACTAACTGCCCCTGGCAGTTCTAGTTAATACTTCCGTTCAAAAATTTTTTTAAAAAAACCCTTAAAAGCCTTTTAAACTGACATGTAAAATAATATGAGAGACAATGCTAAGATAATCTCTTTTACATCAAACATCCTGTGCGATAGGATTGTGTAAGCTCCTGCTCAGACCCTTCATTCCTCCTCATTAAATGGAGATGGGCTGAGAGCAACGACAGGGGTTCTTTCCCAGGAGAACAAATGGTAAGTCTGTGTGCTTTGTAGATTTCTACACAGGGCCAGCCGGCAGCAGGAGTGGTTGACAACGAGGCTGTTTTCCAGGCAAACCGTTATTTTATTTTTTTACTTACTATTTCAAAATCTTTGTCAAGTAATGCTTTGGGATCTGTCATTCATGTCCTTCATGGGGAGAAACAAAATTCTCTAATTGCCATGACACTGAATTTACCTCAGACTCTAAAAGACACAGGTGCAAACCAACAGTAAGATCTGTGGCTTTGACCAAAAAAAAAATGATTTTCCCCAAACTGCCCTTGAACTGTCTTTGACTAGCACAGAGTCTCTGGAAGAAGGAGGTGAACAAACAGGAGGACTGAAACCACCACGCTGACTGAGAAATGACTCCTCTAGCTCTTCATGGTAAAAAATTTAACTGGTAGCTTTTTTAAAGGTAGATGAGAAATTTCTGAAATCCCTCAATGTAAGAGCCGTAGAGTAAATTGCAGGTGCAACGATGAAACTTTAAAACTACAGGAGGATGGCAAACTTATGTGTACCCCCTCTCCCCCCCAGAAATAATTGGAACAAAAAATGTGGCCACTACTATCACTGGTGTAGAAAGAGATTAAGTTGATTGTAGTAAAAACAACCCACTGACAAGAGGTACGCACAGACTATGCACGTAAGGAAACACAGCACAAACAGGTTCATACTGAACAGGGTGGTGAATATAGTTAATACCGTTGTGTATTTAAAATTTGTTTAAAAAGTACATCTGAAGGGGCTGAAGGAATGGTTCAGTGGTTAAAGCACTTGCCTAGTAAGCGCTACATCAAGTGCTAAATACCCAAGCTTGATTCCCCAGCACCACACAAGCAGGAGTGGTGGCACATGTCTGTCATCCCAGCACTCGGGAGGCTGAGACAGAAGGACTTCAGTGAGTCCAAGGCCAGCCTGCGCTCCATAGTGAGTTCAGGACCAGCCTGGACTACAGAGTGAGATCCTGCCTCAAAAAAGAAAGAACATCTTAACTGTTATCATCATAAAATAAGAAGGGGTAACAAAGAAAATAGTGGGCATGCTATTTAGCTTGCAGTTTATTATTTCACACTGTACGCACGGGTCAGAGTATCACACTGTATGTCTCAGATATGTACAATTTTTATTTGTCAGATGTGCTTTGATTTTTGAAACGGTAAAAATCCTCCCCAGAGTTCGGGTTTTGAGGAGTGACCTAAAATCAATTCTCCACAAAGACTGAGGCAAAAATGTACTAACTTCAGTCAATATAGAATGAGACGGAGATTCTCAAACACTGCTAGCAAGAATACAAACTGGTTTAACTTTTCAGATATCATTTTAAATATAAGCATTACGAGTTTTCAAAATGTCCACAGATTTTAACTCAGTGCCTTCATTTCAGGGTTATAGTTTAAGACATAAGTCTTAAAAGATTTTGTGTAGAAAATATTTATTACAGTTTTGTTTGTTTAGATAGGGTCCAGGAAGTCCCTGTCCAGGACTGGTTCTTGAAGTAAGGAACTCATGGCAATCCTCTTAGCTCAGCCTCACAATTATAGTTTCTACAAAATATTGAAAAGATGTAACTAATCTAAATTATGATGATAAGTAAATAAGGCATTTCATGTAATGAGATCTGAGGTCATCATCAAAAATAGTGTTTTTCAAGAACAAGTGACAACAATAGCAAATGCCTACTTAGGGAATTACCTGAGATAGGATGAACTTTAAAACTGCATATATACCATAACAGCATGGTAGGGCACACCTGCAATACCAGCATTTGGGAGGCTGAGGCAGGAGAATTGCCATGAGTTCCAGGTCACCCTGGGCTATATTTTGAGGTCAGAGCCAGCCTGGAATATAGAGTGAGATCCTGTCTCCAAAAAAAAAAAGTCTAAGAGAGAAAAACACACACATTATGTGTTTGTGTCCACAAGTGTGTGTGTCCACAAGTCCACAAATATTGTGTGTGTCCACAAGTCCACAAATATTATCTTGAAAAGTTTCAAACCCTACACTTTTTTGAGCTACATGAAATCTGCACACTGCAGAAGGATGTCAACAAGGAATGAAATAGAACTATATTTTCTTGGTACTTACATATCTCCAATGTACTTTATAATACATTTATTTTACAATTAAAATAAAACTGATTAGGTTCTGAAAGCCTCATTATGAATGACATGCAAACTTGGATTCAGAAGTCATTTAGTGCTAATATGTATGAAATCTATTTTTGAAATTTAGATTTCAAGTTCTTTCTGAATTAAACAGTTCACATAAACTTCCCAAAGTACTATTACTCAAAAATGTTTCTTAAGAAACTCACACTTTATCTATATGCATCAAACATTGAATCCCTGTCCTAAGAAGTGTAGCTTATGGTAATTATATAATTTCCCTGATCCAGAAATGCACAGATTAAAATAATTTTAACTGAAAGTGGAAGCTATTGTTATAAACTGCCCTTCACACGAACCCATGTCTCACTTGTGGAATTCTTTAGGATGAATTCAATTCAAAAAGGGAGTGAGGAAGGATGACATGACCATCTTTCTGCATTCTTCTCAATCAAGTGGTTTCCAAACCTGACTTCTAAGGGGAGTCAGTAAGTACACAGCACATTTATCATGTGTTTGTCTTTAGATCTAAAATGTCCCCCAACATTTGATGTGTTCGGATGGAGCTTTAGAAAGGTGACTGAATTGTGGGTGCACTAGATTCATCAGTAGGTCAACCCTTTTGGTGAATTCACAGCTGAATCTTTTAAGAGGCGATGTCTTTCCAGAAGAAATGGGTCACTGAGGGTCTTCTGGGGAGTGTGTTTCTCCTCCTGGCGATCTTCCTCATCTCTGCACTCTGTCCAGAGGTTACCAGCTCCATCCGCCATCACACAGCTCTCCCATGATATTTATGCCTTGGAGCTAATGACCATGGACTCAACCCTTGGAAACCGTGAGCCAAAATAAGCCTCTCCTCTTTTGAGCCACAGGTGCCAGCAACATTGTCCCAGCGACGAAAGATGGCTAATATATTATGCTGCCCGCTGCCTTATTTAATGACATCTAAAATACACTATTCCAGGGCAAAGAGAACCAGAAGTGCCACGTCACGTACACGGGGAATGACTGGGGAGGCAAGATTGGGGACGACTCGATTTTTGACCAAGTGATTGAGATTAGATCTCTAAAGGGATAAAAAGAGTTGCTGGACATTACTGGCCAGAGTGAATAAAGACACGCGATTGAAAGCCAGTCCATTCTAGAGTGCCTGATACCAAGGCTGGACAGATGTCACAGGCCTGATTCAGAAGAAAAAGTGACCACACATAGAATCACCAAGTCACCTCCTACATTCGATTTTTTCTTAGATATCTCTAGTTTCTTCAAAGCATGAGTTCTATTTTACTAATGTGATGTCCATATACGTGATCAGAGAAGGGTTTAGAAGAAAAATTAAGGATTTTTTAAAAATAGAAAGATGTACAATTAATAGAGAAAACTGCTAGGTTTCTGGGCTGAGGCCCTGAGAACAGCAGCAGGTTCTTCTACTGGACATTTACCCATCTTCCTGCAAAGGTACCTCTCACCCCTTTGGCAATGATGCAGTGAATTGCCCAAAAGATAACTATATTTAGAATCATCATGTATTGCAAAAAACAGAAATGTGTTAAATCTGACGATTATAGCAATACAGCAGGGTGCAAGATGGTTACATTTACTACCAATAACATCCCTCATGCATGAGACCACAACAGAAAGTTCTGTCACATGTCCTGGTGATTCAGATATGGGACAGAATACTCACCGATCTTGAAAAAAAAAAGTTTAGACCTGATGAAGCAACAGCAAAATAAAAGGAACTTTCTTGTCCATTCATAGAAAACTTAAATGGAATGTGCTTTGCGGTGGTAGTTAGCTTACCACAAAAAAAGTAGCATTCAACTGGTATTTAAATGGTGAAAAATGTATCAGATTGAGGGGAAAAAAATTAGAATTGTACTCCAAGCTATCATGAACCAGCTGTGCGACCTTGGGCAAGTCACCTTACATCTTTGCTTTACTTTCCTCCTTGGCACAATGAACAAACCCAAAAGTATTATCTTGAAAAGTTCCAAACCCTACACTTCTTTGCATTACGTGAAACCTGCACACAGTAAGCAGCTCTCTCAGCTTACGTACATCTCCAAAATGGAACATCACTATTCATCTCCCTCCTGGGAAACTGGTATCCAGTGAAGGAAGGGGAAAAAAGCTTGGAGGATGATTCTGAGTTTTCCAAACAAATTTCCACGTACCTCTTTAATTTGCGATTACCTTAAGCAAGCAATTCCTTTTACACTTTTATTCAAAAATAACAAGCTGCGTTGGAAAGGCTAGCATATACCATTTATTACCCCGTCCAACCCAAACACCAAAACATTTGTACTTACATTATGACTTCACCTGGTGGCTTTCATTTTTCCCCAACCGAAAGACAGGGTGAAGCAAAGTAATAGAAAAATAGAAAACATCTTTGTCGGAAAATGAGATTGCAGCTGCGTAACTGGAGCACACAACCATAAATCAGGATGTCAAATCCAAAACACATGACTTTGTGCGAGTCCTCCATGTGCGCTCTAATGTGATTACAGCCTGGTTGCTATTATGATTTAAAACAAAGTCTTTCATGCTACAAACCAAATGCGGAATGTGAGCCGCCTTGGGGAGAGAGCTGTGAGCAGCTAGCGACATACCCCTTGCTGTCACTGAGGTGGGCTACAGTATTTCAAACACGGGTTTGTCAGGTGTGAGGGAGCAAGAAGGACACACGGGGAACCTTGGCAGAGGTCTCAACATGAGGGACGAATTAGCCAGCGGGGCTCAGCTCAGTTTGACAATCAGAAATTAGCTTCTCTCTCCCTGTTCCCCATCTTTTTTCCCCCCTGAGCAGAATCCTGACGCCAAAGACAAAGATGACAGAAGTCATTCTTTCCTGCCTATCACATAAACAAATGGCCCAGCTGTTCTTGCTAGGATTCCAGTTTTAAACTTGGCCTTTCTTGTATAAACTTCAATGTAATGGTATTTAAAGTGTCATAGGCAATAAGCGTCTAATCCTACTCAATAAATTGTAGGCTCGCTGCATGAACTCCTAGAGCTGTTAAAGACAGCTGTGCTTTTTTTGTAATTTAAGTCATTTCCAAATTGGGCAGATCTCCAGGTGTATTTTCAGACAAACAATGTGGGTTAGGAAAAGGGATGTGCTGAGACTTTCAGCTGTGGAATAAACACAAAGGAGTAAAAGCTGAGTTATAACCATGAAATGAGGGCCTTGATCACCCCCAGGAGGGCAGGTATTAAGGCAGGGGTGCTAGGAACACCTTCTTGTTCCCTGGTACCGCTAGAATGTGAGCAGAAGCTTCTGCAAGCACCTTGATTTTGGAGCTAATCATTGGGCCAATGTCACAGATGGACACCAAGGTGGAAGGAAACAATTCTGTATTTTTGGATGTAGAACATCAACCTCAAAAGCAAAGACACAACCCTATAATAGAAAAAGCTTGTCCCATACTAATATTGAAAGGATCAGGGAAAAACATAGCTGCCATTTCTGTCATGTCATTAAAACAAACCATCATGAGATCATAGGAATGACAAGAGTCATTTTATTGAGTTCACTCTCTCCAAGACCCACGATGAAAGTATTTTCAAATAAAATATATAAATAAAAATTATTTTATAGCCAAGTCATCACTGAGCACTGAATGAATCCTCTTCTAGTACCCAAGAGTTCAGAAGAGGGAGGTGGGCCAGACACTTTTCAACATTAACACCAAGCTGAGCTTGTACCATCAGATGATATTCCCGGGTACAACGTCTTGGTCAAGAGGCTGCTGCTCTAGTTCTACCTAACCCTGGTTGTTGGTGGTGGGTTGTTGCCACTGCAAAGTTTGCCTTCTCAAGCTAGTTTTCGTGCAGAGGAGGGTGGTTGCTGCTTTTGTTTCTCTTTGTGTATCATCAGAAGTTGGTTGATGCCTACAAAAACTTCCCTGTGTTGTTCTACACGCATTATTTTCCAGGCTAAATGTATATGGCATCTACCTCATTGTCAACAATGCAGAGAAAAGCATGGGGAGAACATAAATCAAGACCTAGACTCTGCAGGGACAGTCCCTTGGGTCCCTCTGTGGTCGGTGGAACTTCATCATAGACATACCAGGCCTGAAAGGAATCAACACCTCTTTCGGTTGCTGAAACATAACGTAAGCTCGCAGGTGGAAGGGGTTCAAGTGGCGAGTCATTATTGCCTGTGGTCCAGGTGCACTGCTGGAGAGCAATACCTACTCCCAAAACTCTTAGAAATAACCTTCGAATCTCTGCCCAGATTTCTGCTCCCACAAATGACACTCCCACCTATACTCCCTGGAAACTTTCAAGTTAAATCTGAAGAATTAGGACGTTATTCATCTAAGTTTTCAGGTGGTATATTTCTCCTGTTCTTCTTTGAGAAATAAAAATTCAGACTTATCACCTCTGTGGAACATTTTACCTCAGGAAAAAGCAACAGTCTGCTTGTTTCTAGTCTTATAGAGCAAAATCCCTCCAGCTTTTTCAGTCTTGAGGGGAAGCATAACAGCTCTGCTTAGAGTCAAATGTAACCAAAAAAAAGTCTAGAAATAACCAATCTCTCAGTGTCACTTCAAACAAGTACAGAATCAGACACGTGGTATTTACCAATCAATTAGACCTTTTCAGCTAGCCAACATACTGAGTCCCTTGTCTCTCTCATTGAAAAAGTACCTCCAAGCCGATACAAATATTGTCAAACTACAGAGGGAGTTTTCAAAATGTTGCTCTTAAGGCAATTTACCCTACACTTCAGGTAGCATTTTTCAATATGCAAGTAAACTTCCCCTACCCCCCAAAAGGCTCTTTAATTTTCATGAAATGTCTTAAAAGAAAGGCCATGCCCCAGGAATGGTGGGTCAATTTTTTTTTTTTTTTTTTTTGCTTTTTTTTAAGCTAAAAGCTAGAGAATAAAATTATTGAAACCATCTTCTGTTCTACTTTAATTTTCACCAGCTTTTGCTAGTTTACTTTAACAAGTAATGTTTGATTGAATTCAGGCCTGCTTTTGTTTACAAAATGAACAAGAGCCAGCAAGTCGTGGCCTGGCTAATTTGGACAGCCACTGCCTTGGTCTCCTCCCCTTTAAACAGAAAACTGGAGTTTGTGATTTATTGTTGATTTGGTTAGCTCAAATGATTTTGATGGCTAAAAGCTACTTTCCACCCTATCCTTGAGATTTCACCAAAAGCAACCAATCAATTTCTGCTATAAAAGGCAAAGTGGATTCTCTACCCCCGAAAAAAGCAAAGCAAAACACATGTTACCTCACAAATTTCAGATGCTAACAAAAAAATAAAAATTCACAAATGAGAGAGGAGGAAAGCAAGATCTTCCCTTTCATGCTTTAAAAACTGAACTAGCTCACTGAAAGCAATAACATTATACTAGTGAAATAACGATTCTTGATGATGGGTCTCTGAGTCTGTAAGACTCATCCCTGTTTGACAGTCAGGTAAACCAGCTGTTCTCAAAGCCAGCTAAATAAAGCATCAATATAAAATCATAAGATCTCCTCCATTAGAAATTCAGATTCGAAAAGTCTAGAGCAAACCCTGTATGTTCATAAAGTACCCCTCAACGTTCTCATGAACTACCAAGCTTCAAAACATTAATAATCTTTTGTAATGTCTGATGTGGCCTTGACCACAAAGTCTCACCTCTTTTTCTGCTTGAATTCTCCACTCCAGATCTTAAGGTCTGCTCCTACTCTGGGCTATGGAATTGGTGAACTCTTCTTTGAAGACAATGGGAGGAGAGGGACTAACATTCCTCTGTCCCTTGTAACTTATGGGATCCACGGAAACAAGCCCTGGGCTCACCAGGTGATTTGCACTTCAGACTAACTGGCTAGAAACTGAAGTGTCCCCACTCTTTCCCCAGATTCAATAATTCAACTAAACAACTTGCAGAGCACATGGAGATACTATTCTCATGATTAAATTTTTACATAAAAGATAGATGCAAATGAAGACGGGTCCGGAAGAGACACAATTAGTACTAGGAGAAGCCCAAACACTGAGCTTCACAGAATATATCAGCAATCAGAAAGCTCGCTGAGGTGCAGGTATTCACAGTTTTTATTGGAGATTCATTAAATCAGCAAGAACAATTGTATCATTGGGCAAAAGACTGACGTCGATTTCCGGGACCTTACTCCTCACAGGTCACACTGACACCACATTGGTCAAAAGCACTAAATCCTTCATCCTGATCACATGGTTCCAGAGTGATCAACCTCCACCCTAGGTCACCTCATTAGCATAACCTCCGCCATGGTGTTAGGGGAACACCATAAATTACCAAGACATGCCCATCACTAAGGAAATTCCAAAGATTTAGAGGTGACCCCCCTAGGGATGAAGTCTAGCCAAGTTCCTTTTTATAGAAGAGGGTTATTCTCTAAAACATGACTGCTCCTCTCGCGGTCCTGAGGCCATAGTCAGTTCTAGGTCAGCTCTTGTTGACTACAACCTTGGCTTTCTGTTTTTGTCTTCTGCTAGACTCACTATTTCCTGTTCTTTGTAAGAACCTTAAGAGCAAGAACATTTTTCCAATTATTCACATATAGCTAAAATGACTGTGTGTGTGTGTGTGTGTGTGTGTGTGTGTGTGTGTGTGTGTGTTACTGGGGATGAAACTCAAGGCCTTCACACTGAGCTACATCCTCAGTCTCCTGTTAATTTTGATTTTGAGACAGGGTCTCACTAAATTATTAAGTTTCCCAGTCTGGGCTTGAACTTGTGATCCTCCTGCCTCAGTCCCCCAGAGCGCTAGGATTACAGGCCTGTGCTACAAGGTTCTGCTAATAGAATTTATAGGTATGTGATCTCCATCTTCAGGTCTATGCTCATAGATGCAGGAAGAACACTTTAAAACAAAATCTAGCAACAGGACTACAATAGCTGCAGTGAAGGCAGACGTTAAAACTTAAGGAAATACAGAGGAAAGTCTTCCAATCACTGGAAAAAAAAGCTTCAAGATAGATTTTAAATATAATTCACCTCAAAACAGACCTGGAAAGATGTGAGCCCAGCGGATGAAAAATAAGAAACTGTCTCTATTTCTGATTCTAAAAATGCTTATGATGGTGGCGGGGGGAGACAGATATTGATTTCTTCTCCATTTAACTTCTGGTTGAGTTTCTCTTACCTTTATTAAATAATCATACTCTAAAAGAGCAAAGTGTTTGTTTCAAAGTCATTCTCCCCTAAGTTACATGGTAACAGTATTATAGGTGCATTTGATTTCAATGGCCTTTTCTCTAGCAAAAAATAAAATACATAATATGAACTTTTTGTAAAATAGAATTATCAATTTTCATTTGCCACAAGAAGCACAACCATCCCAGTTCAATCAAGAAAAATTTTACAAACTGAGCCTCTTAGTATTTTAACCTGTCTTTTTGCCGCAAAACTCAGCATAGCTATGATTCTGCAGGTGCAAACATCTGTAACGGACTTCAGTAAAATTGAACTGAAATTTCTTTCCTCGGTTTCATAGGACTAAACTTTGGTCCACAACCACGGCAGGTTTTAAAGGTGACATTAAGAAATACGTCTTATGGAATGGAAGGATTAGGGAATATCACAGCCAGAAGTAATATGCGTGATCAGGGAGCAGGCATTCCATACAGGCAAATAACTCAACTGTCCACATCAAGTTAGCGGCAGAGATATAGGCACTCAGTCCCACACCGTAATATGACTTCTCTCTGTCCTAGAGTTTATGGCACAGTTAGCCCACAATAAATGCTCAAAGAATCAAACTTATTTTGATTTCTTAAAAGGGATTTGCTTCATATAAACTCGTGCAAGCTCCTGGCTGGTTTTCCTACCACATCTAACACCGAGTTCTACTTTTGTGCCCAGCAGATTATACACGGCCATTCTCACAGTGCTTCCTTGGGAATATTCAACATTTCTAGGTTTTTTCCTGTCATTCCTTTTCATATCTCCCAGTTCATGTACTTATAGGTAAGTCCTACACCATTTATGACTCACAAAATTATAAGCAATAAAATGATGATTGCCATTCTAGATGTAACTTTTGCTTGTTCTACGGAATAGCATTTACTGATTTTTGACTTCCGGTTGTGTGACTTTCATGACATCTATAGGCTCTTGTCATGACCACCAGGGATAAATTCAGTGTAACATTAAAACCCTAGAGATTGTTTTCTAGGATCAGTAGTCAGAAGTCTAAACCCAGCAAACTCTAATATACACGGAATCACATACATTTGAGATTGACTTTTATAATTAGCATAATAAATTTAAGATTCATTCATTGTGTGTGTTCATCGTTTGTTTCTGCTAGTTGCCAAGAACAATTCCACTACAGAGATTATCCACACCCCCACTTGGTAATGTAACGCTGCTTCAAGGTTTTTGTGACTTTGGAATCATCCTATTTTAAGCACTAGTACAGAAATTTATGCTTGAAAGTGGCTACGGATTAAATAGCTACAGGTGAGATTAAGAGTTACATGCAAAGTCTCTGCCTACCTTTGACAGTGACTTCCCACACAGCTGGACCAGTTTGTGCCCCCAGTGTCATATGCAAAAATTCTCACCTCTACTTCTTTGTCAAACTTGCTCATTTTCAGTATTTTTTAAGTAAATCTCATAGACATACAGTGATACCTCATTATACTTTTATTTTGCATTTTTTCCCCATTTGATTGATATGTATACGTGCAAAATTTAAGGTTTACAATGCAGTTGAGCATTTTGTGCACATACGTATCTTGTCAAGGTGACAAGGGCTTTCCCACTTTCTTTCTGTCCCTCCCCCTCCCCTCCCCTCCCTCCATCCTCCCCTACCTGACCCCCCTGTTTCACTTTGTTTTTTGTTTTAAGTTCCATAAGAGTTGTGATCTCGGACTCTCATGTCAGAGAGACCATTCCATGTTCCTCCGCCTTCTGCTTCAGACTTAATTTGCATTTCTTTAGTGACTCATATACTTAATTCCTTCCTGCATACCCTTTTCTGTGAAGTGTTGGTTAGAGATACTTGCCTTTGCTTTTATTCAGTTGTATTTTTTTATTCAGTTTTTAAAATTCTTCTTTACATTCAAGCTCTTTGACAGATATATGAATTGCAAATACACTCTCCCCATCAGAAGTTTATCTTTCATCTTATCAATACTCTTTGACAAACAAAATATTAAGTTTTGAAAAATGTAATTTTTTTACACCCTTTGTTTGTGCTTTTAAAGCAGTGTGTAGAACATCTTTGGTTAGCCCAAGTTCATGAATATTGTCTTCCATGTTTTCATCCAATGGTTTTATGTTTTTCTTCAAAGGCTTTATAGTTTGTGTGGTTTGGACTTCAAAGTTTCCTGTGTTTGGATGGGGTGGGATAACTATGGAGCTGCGTGCTGTTGGGAGGTTGGGCCGGGCTGGAAGGGGCGGATGCCCGGGGCTTAACCCAGGGGGTGGGACACTGAGGCTTGACCAGGAAGGGGTGAATCACTGGGAGATGACTTGGAAGAGCACACACTAGGCTCCACCCTTCCTCCTGGATTTGACTTCCAGCCTTTAATACCATGAAGAGCTTTTCCACCTCCAACTCTACCATATGCTTCCACCATTTCCACCTGCCCATGAATGGACTGAGAACTTCTGAAACTGTGACCTAAAATAAATCTTTCCTCCCTTAAGCTGTGGGTGTTGGGTATTCTGTCCTAGCAAGGAATGAGTAACTAAAACATGGCTTCATGTTATATATTTATATCTACTTGAGTGAATTTATATATAAGCCCTGCGGCATAGGTTGAGGTCTTATATATATTTTATAGATTTAGATGTAAATAGATTAATTTTTGAAACTCTTGTAAATTATTGTTTGTGACTTTCCGTTTCCACTTGCTCCTTGCTGAAGTATAGAAAAATAACTGATTTTCAGGTACTGACCTTATAGCTTGTGACTTCTCCAAATTCACTTATTAATTTTACAAGTGGTTAGTAGATTTCTTAGGATTTATATGTAGACAATAATGACACCTTTGAAGTACTGTTTTATTTTTCCTTTCCTATCTGATTACCTTTTAAATCTTCTTGCCTTTTTTAACTTAAGATTTCTAGTATCGTATTAAATAGCAGTGGTGACAACGCACATCTTCAGTTCATCATTTTAAGAGAAAAGCAGTCTTTTCTCGTTTAGGTGCATTATATTAGCATATCAAATTGTAAGTGACATTCTTTGCTTATTAATTATACTTCAACAAAGCCATTTAAAGAATGTAAGCCCTTTCTGGCTTTTTTTTTCTATTACTAATGTAGGTAAGCCATGAACAGTGGCGAGTCTTGCTATTCTATTTCATATCCTGATATAAGTGTATAAATGTAATATATCTAGAATATATTACATATTGTGTAATATATACATGGGTGTACATACATATGTTAACCTGCAGGTTGTCTCCCTCTCTCCTCCAATGTTTCTCCACATTCTCTGCAAAATCTTTGAATTGTTTTCTCTGTATTTATGAGACAAGCTTTTGTTTCTTACACTTAGATAATTGAGCGAATTTTCTCTCCCTGCCCTGATGCTTGACCCTCGTACAATTTCCACATAAACTCCACTGCCCCATCTTGCCTGCATCCGTTTCTTAACCTCTGGTTTTTTTCCCCCCATCCCTACTCTTGGACTAGATGCTTCAGAACTACCCTGGCTGGGCCCACCCCAGGCCTCAGCTTAGACTTTGCTTCTAATTTCCCTTTAATTAGAGACTTTAAAGTACAGAAAAACCACACTCATTTCAATAGCAGTTGCTGCTGGTAGAATTTCAGTTTGGGCCCAGTTTCTGCTTGCCTGAGAAGGAAGGCCCACCACCTAGCTTGTTACGACCATAGTATCAAACCCACAGTATGGAACCATCATGGAATAATTCATGTGATCTTGCTGACTTTGTTGATTACATTATAATCTGTTGTGCAAATAAAAATTAACTTTAAGTACCATAGGGTGTAGTGTTTTTTGCCTTCCTCAAAGATTATTTGAACTATTTAACTTTTTTTGGAATTGCCTTAATATCCTTATATCCTGGGATATTACAGAGCTGGAACCCCAGATCTTAGTCCATTGGGAAAGACTTTACATTTTGTCTCCTGAAGAGGCCAACACTGCTATAGTTTTGTTGTGTTTATTGTTGATTATTTATTTCAGTTCTTTTTTTCTCTTTCTGGAATATTTGAGTTTTTTTCCTTTTCTACCAAGCTCTTTTCTCTTGAAGTATTTTTCTTTTAAATTGCTCTGGTTTGCTATAAACATTTTTTTTAAAAAAAGACAAATTGTTCACTTAACATACCACCCTTTATCCTTTCTTTTGCCACTTAAGGAATAGTTTAAATTTTTTCAACGATTTTATATTATTTCTATGATGTTTAACTGATTAAAAGAGAATTTTTAAAATAAAGACAGTGTGTATGCCGTGGGATAAATGCACATATTAAAGATACAAAAATTAAAAAGGAAAATGTCTCATAATTTTTAAGCATTTAGTGAACATGAGTTTCTAGGGATCTTGCTTTACTGCTTGGTTCCAGGGGCAGTCCAACCCTGCATTTCCAGTCATAATAGACACCTCTTCCCAGAAAATCTACATGTGTCTCGAATTGAAAAATTGAATTCACCATCTTCCTCCCCCCCACACACCCCAATTCATTCCTCTTGGGTCTCTTTATTCTGTCAGTAGCACCTTGAGTTCAGTACTGTGGCCTCAAGTCTTTTAAGACCCTTTGTTCATCTCGCTTCCTTTTCCGCTGTATCTCTTCTCTGTCCCTAAACCTAGAAGCTCTCAAGTTCTTTTTGTTCTACTTCTGCTACATCTCTTAATTTTCCAGATTTCATTTTCTTCTTCCCACCCTCACTCAGAACCTTCCTGCTGCTCATGTGGGATAACACCATAGGATATGGTGGAATGCAAGTAAGTGCCTGATACCTACCTGCCTTTGGTTTCCAGCCTTTACAATACATGCTACATGCTTCTTAGTAATTTCCTTAAAGAACGTGTCTGACAATGTCTCATTCCTACTCAGCAACTTTCTCCAACACCCTGATCTACACTGAATCAGGGCCTCCCAAGTTCTGTTCCCAGCCAGCCATGACAACTTGCCCAGAACTGTTTCTCACTTTATAATCTCCAAGTAAGTTATTTAACTTATACTAAAATAAAAGCAATATTCTACCCGAAGGCCTATGATATTTTTCTTCTATATTTAAGTGCATGGACTGTGGAGAGTAGACCTTGATCCTGTTTACCTGGGCTTATAGGAAGTCTTACTTTTTAATCAATTTTTAACAAGTTCTTGGCTTTATACTACATAAACAAGATTCCTAAATAATAGAGTTCCTTAAAGGTGAATTTTCCTATAGGTATGTATGGATATGTATATACACACAACTGCACAGAGACACATGCATAGGTCCACACACATAACCCACAAACACATACATATCTACACCTAAGAAATTCATTGGAGTTTCAACAACATTAATTCTTGACCTCGAATGCAGTAGATACCAGAGGAATACTTCTACATTTTTCTTTACATCAGGCTTATTTGCAATTTGAGAGCAAGAGCCAGTGTTGGTTTTCAGAGAGAAACCATTTAATTAATCATACTATTTGAACAGCTGGGGAGACCATGTATTTATGTAAGAGCTTAACATTCTTGTGAAAAATTGTCAAGTATGAATCAAAATAATATTATTTCACTTTTTAATGATACACTATTTGTCTTTAGATTTTATTCACACCTAACTTTATAAATCAATGGCTCCAGTCTTTGAGACACATTATTACCTACGTTTAAATGCTTTTAAAAGTACTATCCTATGCAATGTGGTTTAAAAGGTGGGGGAGGGCGCTAAGGTTCTGCTTACCACAGGCATTCACTTAGAAAGTGTGAGGTTTTCTACTTTTTGTCCCTAAATTTGGCTAGCAATGGATAGAGTAGAGAAGAAGGAGTTTGATAAAATATTTTCCCTTTGGTAGTTACCAACAGAAAGATGAACCTTTCTTATATTAAAAAATAAAATAAAATAAAATTTAAAAGTTACATTTAACTTATTCCTTACAGCAGTTAAAATTCTACCTGAGTAGAAAACATAGTAAAATCAGGTTCTAGGGTTAATTTACCCCAAAACATAATTTTAAGGAAACATGCATTAAAACATGCCAACCAAAAGTAAAGGTAAGAGGGGAAACTTCATAAAGCTACTTTTAAATTCTGGATTCTGTCTTTTATTTCTAATGACCAATTTGAACAACAACAAAAACCCTGTGGATGCCACCAGAGCTAATGTGATAGGATACTCCACAGATGAGAGAAGTCACGTAAACAGGCGTCACTGAGGAGCACCACCTTGGACCCCACCAGTTTAGTCGGAGCCTTGGGGGCTACACTGAGCTGAGACCACTCCTACTGACAAAATCTCACAAAGGAGCAGAAGCTCCGCACGATGAAATGTAAGGGGTACAGGAAAGGCAAGGTGACCGGAGCAGGGCATGGGAACGTTTAATTTTCTATCTTGATTTACATCATTGCAGGAAAAAAATTGCTCATACTCAGCAATTTTCGTAGCTATTACCGCAGAACTTTCCCAGGTACGTTATGACTCCCCTGGAAGCAGGGTACATGCACAAAGATGGCCAACGCACACTGGTGCTCAGAGAAACCAGTAGGCTTCTTGTGCACTAATTCTGTCTTGAGATTCTGACATGGCATTAACCCTGTCCACATTGCACACATAGCCTCCCCACATACCATTCAGGCTATTTTTGCCTTCTGATTTATTTCTGCCTCTTCTCCAACTCATATATATATATATATATATATATATATATATATATATATTCTATGGAATAAAATATGTAATTTATATATCATTCTACAGACATTTATTGAACATGACTAAGCAAGTCTTTGTTGTTTCATTTTGGGCTTTCTTTGCAACACTGGACATTGAGCCCAAGTCTTGCTACTGAGCTACATCCCAGTTCCTCTCTCTCTCTTTCTTTCTTTCTTTTTTTTTTGAGACAGGATCTTGCTAAGCTTCTAAGTGGTCCACGCTGTACTTGAACTTGTGGTCCACCTGTCATAATCTCAGATACTGGGATTACAGGCCAGGCAACAAACCCTGGAAATGCAGGAGTAAACAAAATTGAATTCCGATTCAGCCCTAATGATACTCTCAAAGTAGAGTAGAAAGAGAATTTTAAAAAAACATATAAAATTGAAACTCTGAAGGGCAGTACCAGGGCTGACCTAGTCAGGAAGGGAGGACTTTCCTGAGAAGGCAAGGAGTGCGCAGGACTCCATGAGACCATGTGGGAACAGCCTTCCGGGAAGGGGGAGGGAGCGTGGTGAGTCAGAGGCACTGGAAAAAGTCCCGGGGGTGTGCCAGACAAAGAAATCAGGGGGGACAAGATGCGAAATGAGGCTTGACGGGGAGCAGGGCTCAGACCCTGCACAATTTGTAGGCCTCCCAAATGAGTTTCATTTGGGTAGAAAGCAGGAATAGCCCATATTTTGAGATAATTACCCAGAAGTGCCATGTCCATGGAAAGATAGGTTTGCATAGTCTAGAATCCAACATGGCCAAGAGCAGCAAGGGCGCATCTGCCCTCCCCAGCGTACATTAATTGCTGGGGACAGCAATATTAAGAGATGGCTTCTTGAACAGGGGCCAAACCGCCACTTGGTTAAAACAGGGAAGTTTTGACTAGCTCTACTAATAAATAATGAACCCAATATCCTTTGCCTGGCCTTCATTCTTTCACATAAATTCAATATGTTAATGCATCTGTAACAAATTAAGTGTCTCTTAAAAGTCCCTTGAAAGTCTCCAATCTTTGAAAATTTAGAGTGCCTATGGAAAACAAATAAGCAAAATCCTTGACCTTTTCTCTGTTCATAAGTAAGATCAATGGGATATGCCAAGAACCCAGAAACACTTCTACTCCCAGGATTTTTGAAGGGAATTTGCTTTTATGAACCCAGAGCAAAACTGGAGGTCTTTTGCAAACACAAATAAACAAACAAAAAGCCTAGCTTGTGTGGTTAGCTTTTGATAATGAAGACAAGAGAATGCTATAGGTACCAGTCATAATGCAGAATAACCTAATCTCTTACCTCACACTTACATTTGACTTACCTAACCCACACAACCCTCGGAATTCAAGAATGGCAATTTAAGATGTTTATTCTTACATAGTAGGAGAGAAAGAAGGGGAAGAATTTCTATTTCCCATTAGTAAATATCGCATGTCCCTTCTGTCTTTCAGTTAGTATTTTCTATAATAACCCATTACACTGATCTGTAACAATCACTCAAAAATCCTTGAGGCCATGCATGAAATCTAAGCAGAGTCTTGGAACAGAAAGATAACAAGGAGATAGTCTTTCGAAAGGACATTTTAAATAACAAATTTTATTCTGAGGGGGGGGAAAAAACAAAGAAAGAAAATGTTACTAGAAAACTACCACCAGGAGTCAGGAATTTCTGAGTTTTTCAGTTAAGATGACAATATTAAGGCTCTTATGTTGCTCCCTAAATCAAAAGGATTAACAATTTCCCTCTCAGCAATTAGAAAGGTAGAATTTTACCATGGAAGCACATGGGAAAGACTGTACAAGAAGTTAGAATTAACTAAATCTCCACCGAGGACCACCCAAGAGGAGCTAAATGAGGGGTTACTTTCAAGTGGGGCTGGGATCAAAGATTGAGGGAGATTAGAACCAATAGGAGGTTAAAGAAAAACATCTGGTCTTTTGCAGTAATCACCAATAGAAAGGTGAATCTTCCACGGGGGAAGAGCGGCCCATCGGACCACAGCCTCTCCAATGTGCCATAGAGTGCTGACTCCGAGGAGACAGACACCTCTGTCACAACAGCAAATGCCCTCACTCTGAGAAGGGCACTCAGATGCTCTGAAAAGCTACTGAGAGTCACGCAGCAGGGTCAAATACAATTCAGCATCTGGGGACGAAAGACACTGCTTTTCTTTAGTGTAACAGAGTCACACTACATGTTCAGTGTCAGCCGGTCCCAGGGCTGATCCTATGAAACCGAGCCCTGTGGATGGCGTAAGTGAACAACATGTCCTCTGGGGAGTGGCTTACAGCCGAGGCCACCAGAAGAGGCGATGTATGTTAATACTGATTTTAATTAGCTCTTCTAGCTTTGGTTTATATAATAAGTTCCTGGATCTGCTCAGGAAAGAGATTTCAAAAAGTCTTGGGGAGAATAGGAGATATAATGTGTTAGAAGAATTGCTAGTGTTTTGTTAATTTAAAAAAAGTATATGAAGAAAAGCGCACTTTCTTTTAGATTATTCTTGCTTTTCGAGTATTTTTTAAAGAGGAATTTGCTTCCAGATGATTCCTAGACAAAGTCTAATTCTCTCCTTATTTCCTATACTTAAGATTATCCTGAATACCTAATCATCCAAAAGAATGCGAGAGCACCCACCGAATGGCATCCCAAATCCTGCCAGTTTTATCTGTTATCTCTGCACTTCACGTTTCCTTAGGAATGTTTCAGTTTGCCTGACTCTCTCCAACAGGAAGTCAGCTGGGCTGAGATCTCCTGTGCGCTTTGCCGTGAGCCAGGGGAGCACCGGGACATTTCCTCAGTCAGGCCATAAGTGAAAAGAAGGTTTGGCCTTCCTGAGCCCCATCTCGCCACACAACACGACTCTTGCCAGGGGTGAGCTTCGGAGAGGGAGGGGGCAGACTTTGTGGCCTAGAAGGGAGCACTGAATACATCGACTTTCTTTGCAATGAGGAAACCAAGAGCTGGTACAGTCCCAGAGGGATGGACTGGAACCACTTCCTGTGGTCTCTGTCAGGCCTGGAGGCCCAAAGGCAGCTCAGGACTTACATGCATTTCTCAATTACCTCAGAATCCTTCCTCTAAGGCTTCTGCTTTCCACCTCGCTGTCTCACACAGCAAGAAGACAGGGTAACAGAATCATGTCACCTGTGCCCCAAGTTACCCTGTGGGGGGTAAGGCAGGAGGTGGGGGTACTTAGAGCAGGGGGCACTGGCTTCTACCTTATAATCATACCCCAATATTAAGTGGATTTCTCTTCTAACGGAGCCAGACACTTCCTACTTTCTAATTTTCTCATTGTCTTCTTTGGACCTGAGGCACAGAGACTGAAAATCACACACCCTTTAGTTGCGTCTCACTGTCACCATCTGAGTATGCAAGCAACACACACTCCCAGTGTTTTTAAAAATCTAATTATTTCCCCCCTTTCCTCCCCATTTCTATTACCCTCATTCCCATGAGCAGCATTTCTAATGTGTTACTCTGTGTCCTTGGATGTTAATGTGTCCTTGAAGAAGCAGGTGGCTTGTTGTGTAGGGTACCTTTCATTAACTTGGAAAAGCAATATTGCATTATTACTTCACTGAACAGTTGTATTAAGATACATTCATGTTTCATTGTACAAACCTAATTTATGACACCAAACAACCACATATAATTATGCAGAATGTTTCATTGCATTTTACACATCCATTCCTTTCCCTGGTGGGCATCTAGCTGCCACCAGTCCCAGCTGCCACTGCTCTTAACATACTTTTACATACCTTCTTTAGCCAATGGAGGAATTTCTTCAGGTCTACCATCACAGTTGCACTATTAGTTCACGGAGAAGATGTAGACTTTGTAGACTTATTTTCTACACAGTGTACTCAGGTCCTCATTTTCACGATAGCCAAAAACAAGTCAACTGTAATTATAAAAAAAAAAATTGGGACCATCTTCAGTATAAGAATTTCCAAAGCACTTAAGATTAACTATGACCTACAGTTATGACCATGAAAAACAGCACTCATTCTGTTTTCCCTGTGGACATTTCATTCAAGAAATAATTTTGTTCTACAACAAGAGAAATTTTGGATAACGTAGCACACACACGTATTGTTTTAACTCTCCTGTACTCCATCCCCACCATCCTGCCCACACTCCCGCACACACAGCCTCCCCTGAATTGCTCTCCGCCCACAACCATGGCCAGAGGGGCGGTACTGAATCTGTGCTAGTTCTACCTGACCCTGCCATCTGCCCACAGCTACGAAGGTGGAGCAATCTCACTGGTCTAACACTGAGCTCATCCATAATCTGAGACGAACCAATAAGAGTCTTAAGACTTTGACTGAGATAAGTCCGTTAGACACAGTAATCAGGACACGAACAGCTAGAGCCAGAGGCAGCACCCAGACAAGATGAAGCTAAAGCCAGGAGAAAACAAAGCCAGAAGGAGCCAAGAGCCCTTTTATGAAGGGAAAAAAAAAAACAGATAAGCCGCACACAGAAGCCGAGATCACATCCACCAGTCTGGCCGATGCATGGGCAGCCATCAGGCAAGGCTACATCTTCGCTGGAAGGACCTTCACCTAAGTTCTTCGTCTAATTCCATTCCCATCATACAGAAAGTAAAACTGATCAGAAACTCTACACCGAAGACAAATTCCACCAGCACCAGGAAAGAGGGGCAGCTGAGCTTCTTGAAGTAGTTCCCTGAAGTATCCTTCAACCAAGCTTCACCCACCACTTTCAAGAGGTGTGTAGAACCTAAGCTTCATGACTACTTAGCCCATGGAAATTATCTCTGATACATTACGGCCAAGGATGGGTAAGGAATGGGTGAGAGTAAAGGGAGCTATGGCACTTATCAAGAAATCAACTTCAGCATCAAGAGGAACCATCAGTATGTGGCCGACACAAACATACCCCAAACCTTCTGCACTGCCGCAGCTGGAATGGACCTAAATGTAACTTAACTCAGATACTTAATTGTGTAATGTTTGTTAAACCACCACAGAGCATTCTCTGAGTTCACTGAAGATGCTCTAAAAACCAAGTTGGAATGAAATCAAATGAACTGGTGGAAGTCATCGAGCTGTGGAGAAAGATGTGGGAGGAAACCAAAGGGAAAAACCTGTGGTTGTGGGGAATCATTTTCTCAGAAGCCAGAAAACAACTTCGAGGATTGAGTTTCAGAGAAAGCTCTCCCTGACAATGTTCTAACAGCAGGTGAACCAGTAACTCTCAGTACGCCATCATGACTTAGGTGCTGCCCAGCGACGGACTGCATAAATAAAGAAGCTGAACAGTGTGGACATCCCTACTTTCCTTTACTCATAGCCTTTTCTCAGGTAGCCAAATATGACTGTTAGAGAGTGGGTTGGAAGCTGGACTGGATACGTCTCAATTCTGACTCTATCTTCCTATGTGAATTTCAGAGTTATTTTGTCTCTCTATATTTACATTTACTCATGTGTAAAATAGAGCTAATAGTTTACATGTAGATTTGCTGAGAGTGTTGTCTTTATAATAGTGCCTAGGCAATACATATTGACTAAGTTGAAGCTACTGTCATTAGTATTGTTATTATTATTAATTATTTGGCACCTGTGTGCTCCCTCAAGAAACCAGAACCTCTTCTGTTCTCAATCCAATTGAATAAGAAGGATATGACCCCTGTCTTAGCCCCAAACAATGCCAAATTAGATTCTCCATGGGAGTTTTAATTTGAACTCTTAGCAAAGATGTACCTTTATTACCCTAGAGTTAGGCTAATGACCCTAAGCCTGGAGATGCACGGAATCATCAAACTGGGAAAAATACCTGCGGATCATGCCAACATGAGAAAACTTAGTGGAATGATGGCAAGAGAGCCAATCATTATGACATTATTTAAATTTCTGGATATAGTTATACCTGAAACTGATACTTTTGGAATTTCCAGTTGTATGTGCCAATAAATACTCTTCTTTGCTTGCTTAATCTAAGTTGGGATTCTGTTATTCGTAATTGAAAGAATCCTACGTAATATAGTGAATCATGGCCAAAAATATCTGGAGACTAAGTATTTCATTTCTTAATTTATTCAAAACTTGTATTGAAAATCTGTTCTGTTCATCACCGAGCTAGGTACTGGGACACAGCATAATGCATAAAATATAACCTGCATTCCAGTGGAGAAAGTGGGATAAATGAACATTAGGCTGAAATACCTGCTTCACCTGCTGATCATAAGCAATCCCTGCATAGCTGGTACCATATTCTACTTCCTTGTCGCTTCCTGGTTGGAGTTTCTGATTTCTGTTTGGATGCTTATGCCATGATTTCATAACTTAGAACACCTGGCAGGTCCACAGCTGTGCTGCAAAGAGAGTTGTGTCTTGCTTGGCTGGTGGGAGTTGAGTGGGGTTAAATCTTGTAGAGCGACTGTTCTATCGGGAATGACAGCAAGAGGAATGTAGAAGTGAGCCAAGGAGGACCTGGAGATTCACACGGAGGTTATGGGGAGAGCTACAGAGAGCAAATAAACCTGTAAGGGGAGGGAGATGGGGGCCCGACGCAGGGGTGGACATACGAAAAAGCTGGGCTGTGCTGTCATCCCGTAGCGACCTTAGGAGCCTGCAGAGAGTTCAAAGAGGCCAGAAAATACGCCTTTTGTCACAGCGCTAGTCGTTGGATGGAACCACACTGGGAAAAGGTGTAATAATCTCTAAAGAGGGCTCACAGCTGAGGGTGTCTACTTAAAGTGCTGCCAGCACCCAGGTTAAGTCTTTTATTCCTGAGAAGATAGCTGGGTAGAACAGTACATGGAGCACCAGAGAGAGGAGGCAAGAGGAGACAGTTCCAACACCCACTAGGGCACAAAGAGAAGCCATAGTAGTGCGCCAAGCAAAAGTGTACCAAGTGCCAGTCCCTGCTTCGTGTCTTTGTTAATATGCTGTCATTGATCTTCACAGCATTTACAGTCTTTATCATATATTTTAATTGTAGGCTTCTATAATTTATTAGTAAACCCTTATGTTCTCAGTTGTATCCTTAAAAACCAACGAAATTCTTACTGAAACCGTGAATTACAAAAACAGATAGTGATTAAAAGGCAGGTATTACGGTTTAGAAAGTCTCAATTTAGAGATGGGGCTGTTCAGAAGGGGTGGATCACTGGGGGTTTGTGGCCCTTCTGTCTCTGCTTCCTGGCTTCCATGGGGTCACAGCCTTCCTCCATGCATAGATAGACCTGTGAAGCACAAACTAAAATAAACCTCTTCTCTTTTAAACAGAGTGTCAGGTATTGTGTCCCAGCAAAAGGAAAGTGATTAAGATAGCGGGAAGCAAGATTATAATGTATATTCTTCACAAGACTGCTTATGTTTAAAGCAAGAAATATGATCGTGTCCTTGACAAACTTTCTGACCATTTTTAATCTTAATCTCAACAAATTTTAGCTGAGCCAATAGAACTAAAATCCTAAGAACACAGACTTAAAGAAAAATGATCCTTAGTGTCGAGAAACGGGCATTGTAGTTGTGCGTCTGTCTTTGCCATTTCTTTTTGGAGTCAGGACCTGATACCTGACATACACAACTTAGAAAAGACTTAATTAAGCTCACAGTTTTAGGAGGTTTCAATCTGTTCGTGGATGGCTGGCAACTGTGGGAAGGGTCTGGTAGAGAACATCCGCTCAGGGATCTCAAGCAGAAGGACCAGCATTTGGGGAGAAGCTGGGAGAGTTGTGTCTTCCTCTAGGTCACATCCTCTGCAGTGGTGTCCACACACTTAATAATCCACCCCTCCCACCCAGGTGCCACCTCACAGCACACGAAATGTGTAGATTAATTCACAGTGTCAAGAACATGAGGATTCTGGCAGACATTCCAGATCCAAACCATAATAACATTAAATACATAATTATGGTGCAAGAAATAATGTGCCATTGAAATCACCCTAAGAGTTGGGATGCTTGAGTCTCTCTTGGACCTGGATGGTGCAGAAGGCTTTGGGGATGTGATGCAATTATCTATGGTACAATTAATGAAGTGAAGAGAGGAAGACAATGAACATACAGAAATCTAAGGAAATGATGCTGGGCAGAGGAAGAAAAAGCTGAATGGGTTAGCTGGACGGACACAGGCTTCAAGAAAAATGATCCTTAGTGTCAAGAAACTTGCAAATGTGTGGAAAGGTGGTATTAACACCCAAGTGGTGATTCAGTCAGCTTCTAGAAATCTAGCAAGTTTCCACTACACAGGCACCTGAGTCTTAGAGGAAGGACATCGCAATATTGTTGAAATACTTAATTTCATATTCTCTAGAAGTAAGCCCATTCTAGGTCCATGCTTCATTTGTGGACCTCAATGCTTTTTTGTTTTGGTTTTGCCATTTAAAAAAGATAATTATTCATAAACATGTATGAAAATCATCTAAGCAGTTACATGGGTTTATAACAACCAGGGTGACTTCCAAATGTTCAAAAGTCCACCATAAAGTTTAGATACTACCTGAGCATTTCTGGCAGAGCCCTAAGAGAGAGAGAGAGAGAGAGAGAGAGAGAGAGAGAGAGAGAGAGAGTTATGTGGGGAAGTGTGAGTGCATGTGTTGAATGGAAAGGTCACATTCTGAATATCTATCTCAGGAAGAGAAAAAGTTTCAGCAAAGTTTGTGGGACACTAGTAACTCAATTCCTACTACCTACCAAAAGGTTCAAGTAATTGACAAGAGAAATGATAAAATGACAGTGAAAGAGAAATGGTGTTAGGTTAGCCATGTGAAACTTCTCGAAGATATTGAAGAGTTCTCGTAGGACAATTTAAACAGAAAACAAGTTTAAATATAAGCAACAATAGAAATAGTTTGAGGTTTTATGCAAAATTAGGAAAACAAAAAATAAGTATACCTACTCCTGTATTTTGAGAGCGATCAGTTTTATTCTTCAGACGTAGGTCTAACCTTCTGTCTGAGGGAACAGAGCTCTCAGGTTTTATTCCTCCCGTAACTCTGGTTTTCAGCCAGATCCAGCCCTAAGTTATCTGCCAGTGGTGCTGTGACCGCTCCGCGGCTCACACTGAGCAGGAAGTGGACCTGTTAAATTCAAGCAGGACAATTCCAGATTTCCTTTGAAGAATCCCATGATTAATGTGTTCTTACATGTCCCTCAGCAGGTTACACTGTGGAAAGGTCTTTCCACAAGACTTTCCAAAGACGGAAGATGAAGAAGAAAAAAAAAAAAAATCACAGCCCTGGGCAGATCCATGAATGCCTTCTAACTGCAGGAAAGTCATCCCGACTGGAAATTTGCCAAAGGGCATACTTTGGCTTCCTGCCAGTGTTTTGTAGTGGGGAAACATTATGTTGAGACACTTCCTTTGCTCTAGTGAAAGCTTACTAAAGGTCACAAAATTATCCATTTTACCCACACACGGAGTCTGACACGCACAGATTTATTGTGGCTCAGGAATTCATGACATGTCCTTAGAGTTTACCCAGGATGACAAAGAGACTAGAAATATGATAATGAAATCATTGGACATAAACATTAGTCTTTTCCACACATTTTACTTACATGGCCGTCCCCTCCTAAAAAAATAGTGTAAGTAATGATTTGATTTGCTTCATTCTATAATTCCTTAAATAGCTTTTAAAAATGTTTTCCCAAAAGAAACATAATACCATCTGGCTCATAATAACTAAACCTGATGTATCAAAGTATAAATATAATATTTCTTCTTTAAATTTTCAAATTAGGTCATCATGTTTATAGTTTCTTTTTTTAAAAAACAAAACTTTTTTGAAACAATGTAGTTGATGTTGAGAAAGAGATAACTCAATGACACACTGGCCACTTCAAGAACTTTATATTTCACACTGTTTTCTTTTATACCTCAAAAACTGAAATTAGGGAAAATCACTCTTCTTGCACTGTTCTTTGAGAAATAAAAGGAAAGATCATGCACACAAACTGCTAAACTTTAACAAAGCAATGTATACAGTTTTATCCTTTTCGCAATTAAAATTTACCTCAAATCTTTCATTCAGTACCAGGCCTCAGACCACCAACCTAGAAACGATTTCTGTTTTAAAAGCTCCCATTAATATCTATGAAAACATAGTAAATGCATAATTTTCACATCAGGATATGGAACCACAAGAAGCGAAGTATTTATATGAACTACATAAAAGTAATCTAGCATTACCAACACTGGCAAAACAAGAGTATCCTTTGTGATTTTCACTCATTCAACAAGGATTCATTGAACTCTCACCAGGGCCGTAGTTTTGGGGTATAGGAGATAGAAAACAAGCAAATATGGCCCCAGAAAAACCAGACTCCAGTTGGGAAGGTACATGGAATGTAAATACATACACTTGCACACATGCATGCCACGTACCCAAGAGATGTCTGTGCAGGGCACAGTAGCAGGCTGGAAGAGGGCCTAGCGGCTCAGAGAAAATTGTTATCGCAATTACTGTTAACAAGGTAAGATGTGATCAGGAAGATGCTGGGGCTTTCTTCCCAAGGCTAAACCAATGGCTAAAGCCATCCTCACAGATGTCTGTATCTAATTGAAAAGAAAGTGTGGTTGATGCTCTTTTAGCCTTGATAAATACTTTTTTAAACTTAACATACTTCTTTCTCTCCTCACCCTATCCCATATCCATCAGCTTCTTGTGTTTATACTACCAGTTGCCAGGATACCTACGTGTTCCATAAGACGACCTAAGAAAGGGAAGCTTAATCGTTGAGTAGAATGCTACATTAATGACACACTCTTGCGCACAAGAGAAATGGCTGCCTAAGACCTGCAAAAGGATTATTATTATGTAATATATATTACCTGTATAATATATATTTGTGAGTTGATGACTTAAGCTAGGTTGTAATAAAATATTCATAGCTTGTAGTTTTCCAAATGTTTTTGAACAGGAAAATTTAACCTATTTATTTCTTCTGACCTTTATAATTGCACTTTTAATTAGAATCAGCATTAAAATGATATATGACATCATTAGGAAATTGAATATACATAAAAGTGAGAGAAACAAAATCAAATAGAAACTGTAGAGTGTTCTTAAGCTGATTTGTGTGTGTGTGTGTGTGGTACTTGAAATTAAACCTAGTGCCATTGTGCTGAGCTACATCCCCAGACTTTGTGTGTGTGTGTGTGTGTGTATATATATATGTGTGTGTGTGTGTGTGTGTGTGTATACAAAGCATGTGGGTGCATATATACATACAAATACATATACATATACACAAGTACATATATTCACACATCAAGTATACACACATATACACAAAGTATGCACGTCTATATATACACACAAGTATATATATACAAAGTATATATGTATATATGTATAAATACATATACAAAAATATATGTAAGGTATATATATGTATATATAGGTTATACATATATATATATAAACACAAGCTTTATATATACACATATAAACACAAAGTGTGTATATATATACACACACATATATGCATATGTTTATATATTTTTTAAGAAAAGCTCTTGCTAAATTGCCCAGGCTGGCCTGAAACTTGAGATCTCTCATCCTCAGCCTCTCAGAGTCCTTGGATCATGGCCTGTGCCACCTTAGCCACCTGTGCCACTGCACCCTGCTGCTTTTGTTTTTAACCCTCTTGGCTTCAGCCTCTAGCAATGACAGCCTAGGACACAAGATGAAACAATGGCCCATGCTCTGAGACAGGTGGCAGTCACAGGGGTGACAGGGACACCAAAGCGCTCCATAACGCAGAAAATATTCCCTGTTTCTTTAAAACCTTCTGCTCTGTTTTTTTCAGAACTGACTGAAGTGGCAAGGCTTTAAACATATGTTAAGCCTTATTGGAGAAATCACGCCAAGTATGTTTCCTTAACAAATTGCCTGCTCTCTGCATCAACAACATGGACATTGCTTTCACATATCAAGCCAAAAAAGAAACCAATTTACAGCCTGTTATTCAAATTAGACCAGCTGTGAATTCCTCTTTGTGCAGGGAGCTCTTACAGCCATCTATTCTTAAAGTTGACAGTCGTTCAAGAAATATGTGTTAATTTTACCAACTGAAATTTTATTTATTAAGAAACCCTTCACACTCAGAAAAATATGGAAGCCTTGAGTATCAGGCTAGCTTTGTTGATAATGAGTCATCTGGAACTTTGGGAGATATAAGGAACAAACTTCCAGGCTAAGATGCCCCTTCTAGGAATCAAACAGTAGAGTTTATTTCACCATTGAGGTTAACAGTAGCCAAAAATATTCTTCAGGACCACGAGCCCTGGACCTAGCAAAACACCTGAAGGACATTGTGCATTTCTGAGGTGAAGCAAAGGGGCCAGTGGTTCAAAAAAGATGCACAGCTGTTAAGCACAGAGATAAAGTCCAAGGACTGAGGATCAGGCTACGAGGACCCACTTCTGAGGTTTCGCATCTATGTAGCTATTTCATATAGCGCAGTCACCTTCAGTTACCAACACAGCATGCACTGATCTTTCAGAAGTTGACTTCTAGGCCTGTGGAGCTAGGAAGGTGCCACACAATTCTGAGATTCTGAAGAAAGCAGGAGAGTGGGAACCAGAGTTTTAATTAGCTTGTCCTCTTCCTCTAAAAACCCGCTTTTGTATTTCCTTTTCTCTCCTCTTCCCCTTCATCCCTCTATTTCTGTGGTCAGCTGGGTTACCATCCAAACCCACAGTGACACCTGCTGGCTAATCAGAAAGGTCCAGTCTCAGTCCCAGCAAGGGGACTGGCAGTAAGCAAACAAGCACATTGAGGCAAATATTAAAAACTCTAACTTCATATTGTTTCAATTTAGAAATTTAGACAGTGAGATAAAAATGCAGTAAGTCGCTCTGGAGAGGAAACCACCACAAGGAAATGTGGCTGAATCATCACACACACACGCACACAACATAAACATTATGTGTGTTTTTAGCTCATAAAGACGAGCCCAAAGTACATTCTGTACTGTGAACCAAAGATGGGAAGGGTCTTTGGAGAGAGGGGGGGGGGGTGGAGACAGGCGAGTGGGAGGAACAGAGAAATTAAAATGATTAAGATGCAGTATGTATGTGTGTGTGTGTGTGTATCAATATATCAATTCCACAAGTGGAATGTAATTATTACAATTCATATATATATATATATATATATATATGAGTAGTTATTGGGGGAAAAGAAATAATTACGCAAAATCCTCATAAAAAGTCACTTCTTACAAAAGTTTTCAACACATATAGTTCAGAAGAAGACATGTAGCTTTAACTTAATAAAGCCACCCCCCAAAAAAAAGAAATACAGGAGAATGTTGTATGAATGCTTGTTTCTCTTTTAAATATTAATTAAGCCTCCAACTCAAAGGGTTAAAAACGCAGATGTCAGATATTCATCCCTACCATTTTCAAGGATTTCCCATTGTTAGTTAAGTCACTTTGTGAGGAATATTTCCATTTTGTTAAGCCTTGGTATTTCTACATTGGTTATTTTGGCTGGGTACATTTTTGAGGATGTTTGCTTTATTTCAAGCAAATGCATTTCTGACTTGAAAGTACAAATTCTAGTAAAAACAAAGACAACAGGAATATTTTTTAACATTTGTACGTTTTCTTAAAATATTTACACTTTCTCATTCAAAGGTTGTGAGAGCCAAGGGGAAAAAAAATCCTCTCCATCCACATGTTCACATATTTAACCAGACGTTTCCCCCAAGGACTTGTAGCAGCAAATGTGTATTGGACAAAAAATGTCGGCCTTCTTCGTCCTTACTCTGTGTTCTAAAAGCCAAAACTTCATTTTAGCATGACCTTAGAAGAATAGTGAGACTTTTAGCATTTCCTGGTATTTGGTGGAAGGAATGTTTTTATTTGACTGCAGATGTCTCTTGGTTTACAGGAAGGATTTGGTAACGCGTTCATGCCAGTACAGCACTTACCCCAGATTTCTTGCTTTGCAGGAAGAACACATGTCAAAGCTCACTGTTTGTTAAATGGAAAAGAGTCAGTACACCAGAAGCTTCTATTATAAACATTGTGACTTTGTGCAATTTACAAAATGTTCTATCTCCATTAAACAATAAACCCTTGACCCGGAGCTCAGTTTTGGGATTCTGTGATTTGAGAAGGTAGACATAATGGATAGCAATAATAAATGAAGAGTTCAAGGGGTTAAGAAAAACTGTTTAATTATTTCTCTAGAGCGTGGGCTGCAGAAGCCTTGCGTGCCACAGGGAAACACCGCATGGACGGATCCGTCATTGCAGCCCAGGCAGGGCAGGAGAGCAGGTTGCTGGCCCTTGGCTGAATTTATGAGCAAATGGTCTCTAGATACCCTTCCATCTCTGAACCTTTGCAACTTCTGCCAGCAGAAACCCAGTGCCAGTCCCAGGCTCAGCATCTGTTTTCCAAAGAGCTTGGATTTGTTAGCATGATAAATCCATTGCTCATAGCTGCTTCCCAGCTGTGGTACTAGCGAGTGTAGCTTTTTTTTTTTTTTTCTGCCTTATTTATTTGTTGAAAACTATGTCCTAGCTTCTCTTGGAAGTTTTCTTATGTAACTAGTCCTGGACACAGCCCCTGAGTTCTCAGACCCAAGCTTGTCAAGTTGCTTTCTTAGCTAAAGAGCTTTACCTAAAAATCTTCCTTGCAAAAATTCTCAAGGTCAGGTGTTAGCATGAAATCAAGACTTGGCAGTTTCCAAGGCACCATGTTTTCAATCACATGTACCAGAAACAAGCCAAGTCCATAGACCCAGGCTTTGGTTGAGGTAACAGTTTTAAGGGAGAGCTCTTATTTGAGCTTGGGAGACCAAGTGAAAAGTGTTCCCAAAGGAGAATGACAGGGAACATATTGCAGGAATTCCTGAGTCCACTGTTTGATCAGAGAAGGACCAGCAAAGAATGCTTTGTAGGTCTAGGCCCAGCTTTGCGCATAGTGGGTAGGCATTCTTGTGTTGCCACACGAACGGGAATTCTTCAGAACTTCCAATCCATCAGCCCAACCCCCAAACATTTACAGTAATTGCTGTCTTACTCCATCTAAACTTGCAGAAACCAGACCGGGGCAGCTGCTCTGATGACCCTTGGCTTCTGAACTCAAGAAGAAAGGCATTGGGAGGGCTATGACATGGGAAAGGAAAAGAGCCTGGCTTTGCTTTAACTGCGATGCCAAAGATTTTTCTCATTATAATCTGAAAAAAAGAACCCACAGAAACCAAAACTTTAATGAAAGAATTATAGCATTTTATTCATTCGTCATCTTAATGTGGAAGACATTGTTAACTGTATGATCCTTGAAAGAGCAGAAACTTTTTGTGCTACATGTACCCCGGGATAGGAGACATACAGAACAAGGAAGAGGAGTGAGAGTTTTGAGTTAGAAAGTTTCAGATTCTACTATTACCTGGCTAAGTAACCTTGGAGACGTTGCCATCTTTAAAGTTATTTTCTAATCCATAAAATAGGGTTTATAATAGTTCTGGTATGAGACTGTTTTAAGGATTGCATGACACAGTGCACCTAAGAAGAAGCTTGACATGGGACTTGGCATGACCCAGGCACTGCTGCCCATAGCTGTCCTTCAACAGTGGACATTTATGCCTTGAATTTAAAGCCAATTTGACAAGAACCTGTGCGACCTCAAATAAATGTCTTGCTTTTCCTTTGGTCTAGAATCTGTTCTTAGGCTCCACTGGGGTGAATAATGTGATGAGATGCTTGTTTCTGATCTACATGAGATTTAAGTTGTATAATGATTTTGGTGGAAAAAATTTCTATTTCAGGACCAACGTCTTTTTTTTTCCAGTCTTACCCTGCAACTACAGTTAGCTTTGTGACAAGAGAGAAGTTGCAAATGCTTAGAACTCAGCACTAACTCTGAGACACGTTAAAAAAAAAAAGGGATGTGTGAGTGGATGGGTGGTCTGGGTGCCAGGAAGAGAACATCTCAGGGCTGGGCTCCCAAGCCCCACCCACTGTGCCTCAAATGAAAAGAGCCCCAGGGAAGAGGAGTCCAGGTGTCAGGCCACAAGCACAAAACTCATGAAGGTACCAAAATCCAATAATCAACATAAATAATATTTCAATTCAATACCTTACCATAAAATTAATTCATAAAAGCTATGATTAATAAAATAAAACTAAAGAAAGGTTATGATGAGTAACAATTAGTTTTGAACAAAGTCAAGATAATGAGGTTCGGAAGTACTGAACCTAGGACTAATTTGTGGGCTGGTACTCACTTGGGACTACGGCTGCATCAAAAGAGACCTAACCCTCGCTGAGCCTAATGGGCTGCTAGGAACCCGTTGAAGTGGAAAGTCCTTAAATGCCCCCAAGACTTGCTTCTGAGAGGCTCTCCACCCCTCAAAAAGCTTGTCCCTACCACTGATTTGTACTAAATATCATGTGCTAGCTCCTCACACCAATTGGGAAATAATTTGAGAAGTCAGATCTGTACTGCTCTGGATTCATTCAAAGCAAATGTTCACGCACAGATTCAAAGAAAGAAGAAAACCACTTATCAAAGAACTCAAGAAGCTTCTGGAATGCAGACCTAATGTGTACCTTGTGCTATTTGCATGAACGAGAGTTAATTGATTCCAACACAATAGAGATTAAACTTCTCTCCAATATAGATGGTTTGGGAATATGAAAAGGGAACGGAACTTTGAGCAAAATACACTTGGCCTCTGCTGAACCCCAGATATTTCAAAAATCCTACAAAGCTTTCCAAACCCCGGGTGCTTCTGGGCTCCCATTTTCTCACTCCCTACTTGAGACTCCTTTCTATCACCATTCTCCCCAGTCGTTTCTACTCACCACAGGAAGTATGTAACTCATTTTTCCCTTCTGTAAATAGAAGCACCTCCAAATACTGCATGCCTCACAGCAAGAGCATAGGGGATAAAGGAAGGCAAAGCAGTTCTCCTAGGGCTCATCTCCTAGCACAGGCCTAGCCCACTACTAGGCAGCAAGATGCCAGGTGCTGACATCAGGAAACTCTGGTTAAACTAAGAGCACGATTCTTGCCTTCCATCACAAGGCCTTGGGAAGACAGCAACGGTGTCAGCCTTGAGTCCTTACTGAAATCTAAGTACACAGGTGCACATAGTATGCACTAACCTGTCCAAATGTAAATACAAGCACAGGATGCTCTTTTGAGTGGGGCCGTGCTATGAATGGGAGGGGATTGTGTCAAGGGGACCAGAGAAAATGAATTAAATAGCGATGAAAACCAAAAGCTGCATTTTGGAAGAAAAGGTCTCATTACATACATGGGTCTCTATTTTCCTAATTCTCTTAGAGCAAGATTAGCAACAAGTATCAAACAACTGACATTTCTGTTTCCAAATCTGAGAGCTCCTGAGAGCCAACAAGTGCGAGCAACGTGTCTTTTGCAAATGGGTTAGCAGGGCAGAGTTGAGGTGTTTCCATCTGTGGGTTTGTTCAGTTCACTTGCTGGCGTGAGAAACCAGGCTCGTTTCTCTGACTTTGGAAACGACGAAGGAGTCCTATCCACTGGGGTTTGTGAATCAACAATGAGGAATGGCGTTTAATATTTAAATATGCCTCATGTAGCCATTAAAAATCTTTTACGAGTGTTAAGCCATTATTAAAGCAGGATGGGCTGCAGGTCACGGACCCTTTCGTGGCACTCCCACTGTGCTAATGAGTCGAGCGATATCGCTGCACAGTGCAGTGGCCGCCGCCAGCACCAAATCCAACATGCCTACCGTAGTTAACAATCCTGGAGGAAAACACTGCCATGAGAATTATCTTATGCCAGGAACTTTTCCCTTCCCAGGGATAGAACAAAACCTCAGCTTCTAACTCACTCACTCTCTCTCTCTCTCTCTCTCTCTCTCTCTCTCTCTCTCTCTGTGTGTGTGTGTGTGTGTGTGTTTGGAGAGCTTAGGGAGAGGGCTATAGATGATCACACTGACCCAGTGTATGGGCATCAGTAATTACCACAATAGCCTGTCATCCTTTGGACCACCTGCACCATATCCCTAGAAGACATTTATCTTGGTTTTGAAATGCCACTATGTTCCTCTCCAATCTGAGTCATCCACTGTTAGCAGAGCAACTGAGGGGAGCCCCAAAGAAGGAAACAACAATGGTGACAAAACGTGGCAAGCCAATGAAAGATGATAAAAACAGAACAAGAAAAATAAACGGGTGAGCTCAGATGCTTGAAATCGTACACAGCAACATCTTTGGGAAGACCTGGCTTACAAGTGGTATCCCATGCCTGTGAAAACAAAAGCCTTATTTTAACCATTGCTCAGCCATATTTTACAGACAAGCAACCTTACAAATGGATATGAAGATTAGATAGATAAAAAGATACACGTAATATAGAGCGAGAGAGACCCAGATAAAGTTCCACACTCAGCTACCATCAGAACACAGCATTCCTGGCAAGAAAAACAACTCATGGACAGTGAGAACGAAGCACAGGTATCTCGTGGTTTCCAGACATCCACTTGTCACAATGCATCACAGCCAATTTTTATATTCTACACAACTTACTGATTCCATAAAAAGTTCATCAAACTGAAATAAGAAAGGACTACATAATATAAATCTCTGAGTTCTGATACTGAGATAGCTGATTTTTATTCTCTTTTTGCCAAACAAGAGAGAACACATTGTCTGATGGTTCTTGATATATTCTTTTCTTTTCGACTCTTTCTTCCTTTTTTTAAAACAGGGTCTTTCTCTGTAGTCCAGGCTGATCCTGAACTCATTGTGTAGCCCTGGCTGGCCTCAAACTCATGGTAATGCTCCTGCCCTCAGTTTCCAAGTCCTGGATTACAGGTGGTGCTGGGGAATCTAACCCAGCGTCTTGAGCTTGTGAGGCAAGTGCTCTAACTGCCGTACTATTCCTATAGCCCCTCTTGATTGCATAGTAGCACATTGTTCAAGGTAAAGATGGCGGATCTTTACATTTTCCTGCACTTTACCTGACTGGGTGATCAGACAAAGGCAGAAAGGGGGAGAAGAGATAAAGGTCATGATGTTGTGATAAACTTGGCCCTGAGCCAATGCCTTAGATCTTATCAGAAAGACTGTGCATCCCACCCTTAGGAAAAGGCAGGGGGAAGGACATGTGACCAAGGATTTAAATCACCATGACCATATTTTCCATGTACCTTCCTTCATTTGCTTGTGGGAGGGTCACCCTCTTTGCAAAAAGGTAATTAAAACCTCATATTCTGTCATTCATGCCTCCCACATCCATCCTTTGGACAGGTGAACTCCTACAAGCCATTTCTAACAATCTGGGGGCTCGTCCGGGATTTGAACCCAGAAGAAATTTTGACAACTGGGAAATGGTAGCAAGGGGGCAACCGATGCTATCAGATGTCTTTTCATTAACTCGTCTTACTGCAGTACTGTTAATCATAGTGCCACAATACTCAACAAAAGCTCACCAAATTTCACTGATGTCTCTATGACCTTTTTGGTAATGAGAGACAGAGAAGTCTCAGTCAAGGTGCCCCAGGGTAAGTAAGACAATGGGAATAAATTGAAGTTAGGAAACAAAGGCTTCAGGAACTAAGATGGCTGTTGGCCTGAGTGTGCTTGTGAACTGGGGTCTCGGGGGTGGGGGGGAAGGTTGCCTGACTGGCCCCCTGCCTTTCCCTCAGGGACTGCACTGGCCCCTCCTTACTTCTTCTCGCTGCCTCTGCTTTATTCTCTCCATTCTTTGTCTCTGTCCTCACTGTTTCAGCCTATAAATGCTTCTTTGGCCCCGAGCCTACCATGCAACCTTTTCTACCTTTCCAAGTTCCCAAAGCTATTCTTCTGCCCAATCTCTGAATCTCCTCAATTCTAAAGTCAAATGAGAGAGAATATTTCCTCTTTTCCACTCAAAACGCCTGTGCTAGAGGTCATCGGCAAAACTCCAGGTATTGCTGGACCGTAGAGTCACTCAGTAGGATAGAGAAGATAGCCAAGACAGCACAGGTAGGGAATAAAAACAGCTAACCGTGACACCAAGAAGCTGCCGCTATCAGCAAGGACACCGGAATAGACATGGGACATGTGATGGCAGCAGGGCTTCCAGCCAGTGGACTTCCGTCCAGAAATAATTGGAAAGTAAATGTGTCATTCACTGTATCTTTTATTAAAACAAAACAGGTTTTAGATGAACACAGGGGAAAAAAAAACAAGGCATTCACTGTAATAAATAACTAGAAGCAAGTATATTCTAGACTTAAGTGGCAAGAGCAAGGTATCCTTGGAGATAAAATTGGTGAAAACTAGAAAAATAGCGAAACCATTCTTCAAAGAAAGACAATGCTCTTGTGGCCTGAGGTGTGGAAATGACTATGTCTAAATATTCCACAAAAGAATAAAGACGACAGGAGAGGATCAGAAACCACTGGAGACGCAGAGGGGAATTTTAATGTCAAGAATACAGAAGATGCTACTGCTCTTAGTATTCAGCTACTGTTTTTATTACCACTTATAGTCTTTTATTGGCTCTCCTTGGTCTGGGAGTTTCAATTAAAAAAGACAAAAAGAAAGAAAGAAACAAAGAACGAAAGGAAGGAAGGAGAGAGAAAGAAAGAAAACTCAAACCTTGTGTTTTTGTCAATTATTTGTGCATAACTCTGCATTCATTGACTGGTTGTACAATAAACTGTGTATCAGTCTATGGCAGAACCTATGAATATATCCTTCTAGTTCATTTAAGCTGGAAATAGACAGCTCTGCTTCTGTTCAGCCCAGGAGTGCTCAGCAAATAGGAAAACTACACAGCAAGCCTTTCTGGAGCTTTTTCTTAAAATATATTGTTTTAATAATTGCCTAGTCCCTTACTATTTTCTCAGCTATCATCCCAACCTGCTCACAAAAAGAAGCAAAAATGACCAGCAGTCTTCTACAGCACGATCTAACTTGTGAACTCGCGGGGAAAGAGAACAAAGTGGGTTGTGGGTTTCTTGGGCTTATTCTAACAGAATACACATCAAATCGTAGCTCTTTTCTTTTGTGTTCAGGATGAATAGATCCAAGAATGTCTGAAATTCTTCACAGCACTGGTACCCAAGATCTGTAAAGCAGCAGGGTTGCACATTTACTTTGTTTCCCCATCACCTACTGAGGAGTATGACACAAGTTGAGTCAATTAATGTTTGTTGAATGACCCAAGTAATTATTAGTAGGAAGGGGGGAAAGGACAAAGGGAAGTGAGGATCACTAGTCACATTCTTGTCACATTTTCCTCTTTTTTGGTTAGGTATTATTACACTGGTAGAATTCAATTTGGACAACTTGCTAAACACACTAGTAGATAGTGCTGAATGTTAGAAAGAGAACTTTCAGATAATTTGAATCTAAAAACCAAGACATAAAACTGATTGCTCTTTTTCCTTAACTAAGATAGTGGGTAGTTCTGGAGCTCCAAAGTCATCCCCAAGCCTGTCTCTTTATTACAAGTTGAAGTTGGGAAAAGCAGTTCACACTAAACTGTTAGAGTCTTAGAGTCTTTAGAAAGCAACAATGATGACGTCCATTATGACTGATGACCCAGACCCTATTCTGGTTATCATTTGCATTTTCATCCTTGAGGTTGTAATTCCCTGCCTATTAGCTCATATCAATGTCTGGTTATAAAAATGTTTATAATGTTTACAGCGAGAGGCCTCGGTGATTACAGTCACATAAATGCACGAATAATTGAGAGGTTGTGCTGCAGTACACGCCTCATCAAGCTTTCTTTTCAAGTCTTAAGAACATATTTAAAGCTCAACACTAGACTTCAATTATACCTGATTTACCAGTGAGGGAAGAAAGAGCTACATTAGCAAAGCTGTCAAAGACACTCTCGGCTTTAAATTTACTTGGACAGCTGGACAATGGAAGTAGTTCACTTATTCAAGGGGTGACTTCATCTGGTAAAGATTCCACTGCATTGACGAGACAAGAGCAAAAGAGCCTTGCCTTAAAATGTAATGAGTTTTTTCCCGGCCCCCCGAAGATTGTTGGAAATCATAAAAAAATGGATCGCAAAGTAGACTGAGTTGCTGAATTTATATTGCAGAGTTGGTGTAACCAACAGAGAAGGGAAGTGTTTACATACGTATGATCCAAGATCATAATATTATAATGACCTCAATAAATTACAAAAGACCTAACAATAAAATAATTGCATGCAGTGTGCCCCACCCAAACTCCAATTAAATATCTGCCAACTCTGCCTTAGCTCGACAAGAGAAGGTTCTACAATCTGGAATTGAAATTAACCCAACACATGTGAAATAGCTTTATCTTTTTTCATAATAAAAATCATTTCATGTGATACTATTTTAAAGGATCCTTCTTTTTAGGCATAATTCCACATTATGCTAATAAGAAAATGTGAAGAAAAATGCGAGAAATTTTAAAAAATAATAATAGTCACCCAAATTCAAAGACTAAATAAAGTTTTAATCCAGATTATATTTCATATACAAATACGAAAAAGGTATTTTGCAATCTGTACAAAAGTCCGAGTGGATTACTTCTCTGATGTTAGTTTTTTTTAAACCATCTTCTTAGACACCTCCGACAGATACAACTTAATAAATTCCTTAATCTGATACCCATGTTTATTAAAAAATGCCCTTACCCTCCTTACCACTGAGAGTAAAATTAATTCAACCACAAAAGGGATACTCATTTTCTAACGTTTTTTGATTTGTCTGAAGTTCTTAGCACCTTAGAAAATGTTAGGAGCTTGGTTTCAACTCATTCCATTCTCTCCATATAATGAAAAGGAAACAAAGACTCAGGGGTTCATTGACTCTCCCAAGGCCACACACAAACGGTCACATAAATTACCACACTGGCAAACTTATCACACTACCAAAATTGCTACAGTGGCAAAACTTGGACAACAGTACAATCTAACCCTTCCCTGATTTTTCCCCATGCCATGCACCAGCTGCTGCTTTGTGGGCCCCACTTTTGTCCCTTACCATGAATATTCTACAGAAGAAGCAAAGGCACCTACCCAATCCCTGGGGAGCAACAAACATGTTTCAAAGATAACCATATCCACAGTTGGTTGTGTCCTGCAAGAGCTGCCACAGGAATGGCCATCCCTGGAAATGTGCCTGTGTCTAAGAGAAAGTGGTTTCATGTCAAAAGATCTAGGAGTGCTTAACAAATAGGTGGCATTCAAGACTTTGGCAGGTGGCTTGAGAAATTTCTTTATTCTGCCAGTCCAGTTCCATTTTAACCCACTAAATGATAGGATTTTAAAACATGGTAGATGATACCCAGTCACAGGATAGCGGGTCACACACTACTGCAGAATAATAGCCAAGTCTGTAGACACTCGATAAACATTTATTCCTAGCTTGGCTCAGATATTTGTATAAACACATCTGTTTTGGCAAAATGTTTTAATTTTATTGTAGGGCATTAAGGGCACACATTCCTGTACTTCATTTTATGGATTTAAAAAAAAAGAGGATTACAGAGATGAAAGATTTGCCCACAGACACATGGCGAGCAAGCGGCAGAACTGATTCTCTCCTTACCTTTTCCACACCACCAGGTTGTCTCTGCAAGTTTACTCTTCTAAAATCTTTTTTATGATCAGGGAACAAGATGGAAGGAGGCTAAACACAAGGCCACAAGCCTTCAGGACAGCACTACAAAACCCATTCTGACAAAGCAGACACAGCCACCCATTATAGGCTCACTCCCAACTCACCATCCCACCACCCAAACTGTGACCAGCCCCTCATGTTAACAAGCAGTCTCCTCCAGAAATGGCTGGTCAGGCCTTGCGTGTCCACTTGCCTTCTTCCTTCAGAAAACTCAAAACACCTGCATCGTGTTAAGGTCACTTCTGGGTTTCCACAGCTGGGTTTTATGCTTCTCCCCTCTCTAGGAGTTGACAATCTGGAAAAATCTTGATATTCAGCCAAGAAAACAAAAGCCTTTCATTTTGAGCATGGACATTTCGATATTTTCTGGCAAAGGAATGGAAAGAGTGAGATGGAAATTTTTCCTTATGGCATAAAAATAAAATGTGGACAATAAGAAAAATGGGTCATGACCTTCTAGAAAGGACAGATCAAGGGTGAAAAAAATTCCACTTTCCTCCTAATCCTCTTTGGTGTAACAAGTTGGCTGCATTAGCCGGCAGCCTTGGCCAGCAGTGCCCAGCAGATGGTAATGCGAAGCTGCCAGTGTTCCGACTGGACCGCGTGCGTGTGGATCCGTGCAGCTGCACCTCCGCTCTGCAGTTCCTCCACTCTCTCTCCAAGAGACACTTGAAATATCTCTCTCCAAGCAAAGGGCGGGGGACAAGGGTGGGGTGCGGTGCACTATGTCTCTGGTTGAAAGCTTCTGATGTAAAATTAGTCACCAATGTAGCTCTGTTTTTCCATGAGTCTGAACTCTGGCTTTCTGAATGCAATGTGTAGACGTAAAACATCCAAGCCATGGGAGGTGCCACAGTTTCCACAACACTAACACTGAAGCTGACAAAGTTCAGAAGAAATTTGACATTAAACAAATATTACTTCCCAACCTGGGCTTTGAGCTGTGCAGTTACCATATTGAAAACAAGACAAAGAGTTTCCATATGCAAAGGGACATGGAAGACTCTGAAACAGCGAGTGGAACAGCAGCTCTTTGGCTATGGCCTATGGCAAGAACACAAGAACAAGCCAAAGTATGCATATGGATTGGGCAGTAAACACAAAGTGATTTCAAAATGTGTGTATTGCCCGGCAGAGCAAGAGGCAAGGTAAGAGGGCAATTTGCCTGCTGCTGTTCAATCTCCTTGACCAAACTGATTGTCTGCTTATGTTCTTAGTCCTCAGTTTAGTGCTTGTACATAGATGAGATTTAAGGGCAGAGGTGGCTCTTGTGACAAAGTCTTTCGCATGTGGACAGTCTGGCCGTACATCCAATAGACCTCACGCTGTACGTTCAGCGTCTCTCAACCCTCCATACACACGTGCACACGCTGGCTTCACCCAGCCAATGGCCAAGCAAAGGCAAGTTCCATTCTCCAACTTTGTTCTTGTTCAGTTGTTTAAAACGTTCTTCTATCGCTTCTGATTTTACATCACTCTGGCCCACCCAGTTCAGAACACTTGACATTGCCTTTACTCTCATCAACCTGAAGGTGGCCCTCGAATTTAATAGCAACATTTGTGCACACTCTTTTTAAGTCCATGTACCCCCAAAGATGGTGAATCAGAATTAGCCTGAGACATTTTCTACTCTTGGACACTCAGATTGAACTTTCTTCTCTCCCTACTCACCTACAGTCCCCATGACCTGCACTATAGCACTGACCTGTTGAATTCAAGTCTCTGTAGAGTCTGAGGAAAGCGGTATAACATTGGTCCCCAGCCTTTTGGCATCAGGAACCAGATTTATGGAAGACAATTTTCAACGGATGTGGTTAGCGAGTGAATGATGCTAGCACCACCTCCTCAGCTCTTCCTCAGACCATCAGGAATTAGATTCTCGTAGAAAGAATACAACAAAAATCCCTCACACATGCAATTCACAACAGGGTTTGTGCTTCATGAGACTCTAATGCTGCTGCTAATCTGAGAGCAGATAGAGCTCAAACGGTAATGTGAGTGAGGGGGAATGGCTGTAAATACGGAGGGGGCTTCACTCCCCCGTCCACTGCTCACCTCCTGCTGCGCAACCTGTGTCATAAATCTTTGTTCTATTGAAGGATAGCTTGTTATTCTGTTAAGGAGCTTCAAGCCTTGGGATTAAGCAGAAAGACAACCCTCATTGTAAGAAAGCCAGAGGAAATAAGGGGACGTTAGTGAGCAACAACAAGTAGAAAGAAAAAAGAGTAGCAGTAAGTGGTGAGTCTACCTCCTTATTGTAACAACCAGATAAACTTCTGATAAACTTCTCCCTACTTAGAGAACTCCACTGCCACTATTAAGAGATATATCAGAAACATTCTCTACCTTCCACGAGATGCTACTGGTAACATCCATATCCGAGCTACTCTAGATCATTCCAAATGCAATCATTACTAGGGTCACAAACAACTAAGCCGCTAGGGGAACCTAAGCAACATGCTCATAAGTGGTGTTTGGAAAGTAAGGAACACGCAGGAGTAACTCTCATTCTGTCGGCACAAGCATTATGCAAGAAGGTGGGATGTTAGGATTCTCAAAAACTAGCAATGAAGCAGTGTAACGGCCTGGAGTGAGCAGGAAGAGACTCCAAGGGTGAGAGCCCCGGGCTCTGAGCTGGGCCTGGCACACAGGTGGAGGCAGGAAGTTAGAGAGGACAGCTATGTCTAGGGCAAGAGGAGACAGTGCCACAGCGACCACTCCTTACTCATAAAGAAACCAAGGTTTCCTAAGGATGGGCGGGTGCCAGACCTGGCCTTTGCCCCTGCCCTTCCTGGACTCATCCCACTATCACTTCTGCTACTCACGGCCCTCCAGGAAAGGTGACCTGTACCAAGCACAGGCTCCGCCACAATGGCAGGTCTTGTTCTTCCCTGGACGAAGTGCACCTCTGATTTTACGGTGGCACTCTGTGTCTGCGCCTCAGGTTCAGATTTCCACCGTGGCTGCAAGAGGGTCAATGGGCCTCCAAGAATATGACGTGATTTGTGGATACGTATTTAAACCTCTTTTCTCACAGCTCATGCCATGAGCCTTCTGCCTCTTGCCAAAGACTTCGTTTTGGTTGCTGTGGTGTTATACGCTGTGGAGCACCCTCCCCTGCCAACACTGGTTCACTGTGGTTCTGCAGAATGCAGGAAGGCTAGCTGCAGGACCCTGGGCTTGCAACCACTTGCTGCATATCCAGCATGCTGTGGTGTATGCTGAAGAAACAGCTTCACACTTGGATTCAAGGTTCCACAGTGGCTGTAAAAGAACCAGGTCACACAGCCCAGTTGTAGTAGAGACTTTGACCAATAGAAAAGGCAGCTGATGGGTTTTTCTCTCCTCCTTCCCCTAGACAGACTGTCCCAAGACACAGTAATCTCTGTAGCCTCTCCTAGGATAAAACAGTCAATGGCACTATGGCCAGCCTGGGAAGGCATCCCAGTGTGTTTGCTCTTCCCCCTGTGCTACCCCACTCTCTTTTTCTTTCACAACACACACACACACACACACACACATATTAGATAGGGTCTTACTGTGTGACCCAGGCTGGTCCTATACTCAACTATGTAGTCCAGGCTGGCCTTGTACTCACAGCAACCTTCTGGCTCAGGCTCTTGAGTGCTGAGATTACAGGCATGTGCCACCATGGTCTGTTTATGTGATGCCTGGAATCGAACTCACAGCCTTAAGCTTGTTAGGCAAGTGCTCTAAGCACTATGCTATTTCCCTAGCCTCCTCCTCCCAATCCCTCCGCCCCCCTCCTCAAAACACACACAGTTCCTTGAGGATGGCACTTCCCACAGAAATGGTGATGCGTACAGTTTTGCCTTGGGGTTTTGTCTTCTAGGCTAACAGTAGGCCAAGACATCCCAGCCCCTGCACGATTCATAAGGGACAAAGCCTACTTCATCTATGATATGCAAATAAACAGCCTCCGTGGTCATACAGACAAAGAATAGAGCATGACAAATGAAAAGCAAGGACAGGACTGTCCGAACTCCTAGAGGTGACGGAGGAGAGCAAGCCCTGACTTCTGTCATGTTGACTGTCTGCAGCCGAGGAAGATGAAAGTCACCAGGTCTCCAGCCTCCTTTTTTTCCCTCGCAATCAATGACCTCTATTATCCTGGGAGAAGATGCCCAAAGAAAATAACAGGTTTGTTTCTGTGTTATTTTATCCTCTGTCATATGTGCTTTCAATATGCTATCTCTAAGAGGAACACAAAATACTCCTGAGTCATTCACAAAGGACTATTTGCATTAACTCTCTGATACTCAGGTAAAGATTGGAGTTTGAAGATCTTGACCACAAAAAAACAATTCTGTAATTCCTGCATCTTTTATCCATCACATAAATTCTTCCTCTATAGAGTTTTTCAAGAACATTTCATTAAAAAGGCAAAACAAAGCCAGTCCTGTGATCCCAGCCCTCTGGGAGGCTAGGGTAGGAGGACCGCAAGTTCAAGTCCAGCCAGAGCCAGTTAGCAACTTAGTGAGAACCTGTTTCAATTTTTTTAATAAAAATAAAATAAAAAGGGCTTGTGTTGTAGGTCAGTGTGGAGGTCTTGGGTACAACAAATAAAGAAACAAACCAAAACTACAAAGCAAAAGAAAATATTCTACATAGAGAATAAGAATGGAAGGGCCTGATGGAAAAGTTTATCAGACAAAATGTTTTAAGTGTGTATCTACTTTGATTTCTGATATTGCCTTTAGGAACTTTAGATTTTTACACTGAACAGTTGACTTCCCAGTAATGGGGTCGGGGGGAAGGTCTCCAACATACATTTGCCGGCTGTATCTCACGGATCTAGACGTAATTTTCTCCAGTTGTGAGGACACTGGGCCACACATCACCAAACTTGCTCTGCCTTCTCTTCTAGCAAATTGTACATCATGTCCCTAGAGTGACATGAAGCAGATGATACAATAATTCCCTTGGACTCTAATAATCTCCTAGCTCATCTCCTTGAATTCTTGTTCCAGTCTCTACAACATGTCTGGATTCACTGTTGTGTCATTTACCCTCTTGGGCAGCGTCCTCCCACATTCCTTTATTCCACCAAGGACAATTCAAATAGCAAGGCTCATAGAATAGTCTCCTTGTCCACAGAAAAACATCCTAGCCATCCGAGGAAACTGAAAATATTAAATTCTCCCTTCAGCAGGATCCTACAAACACCTAAAAATCAATGATAAGCCTAGTTCTAATAACTTTTTTCCTGAAAATGTATCAAATGAATAAAGTATTTTTAAGAGGGAAATGAGCACATTTGGAATTTCCAGTGTCGTCAAGATTGGGTCCTATACCAGCTGGCCAGGATATCCTCAGGGAAACACCAGGAGACACTAAGGTGGTCTATTAGTCAACTATTCAAATGCTCAGAATCATCACTAAATTTATGTTCTTCTCTCTTCCCTCTCCCTCTCCTCTTCTATCTGCCATCACTAATTATCACCACTATAAAATTTTACATGACTGGAGATTAAGAACGGCTTGGACAGGAGATAAAGTGACTTGTCCAAGAGGCTGGCCAAGAGGTACATGTGGAAGTAGAGAACGCTGTTCAGTTCCACGCCTTTAATACGAAGTTGCCAGTGAGAACTTCAGTGACTGACGACGCATCTGTAGCCATTTTAGGCTTGTGAAACCACCTACTTCCTCTCCTTTCTCAAGTGCCCATAGGAAAGGTTCTCCCAGCCAAGGGCCTTAAGAGTAGTAATTCCCATAAGATCAGGAAAACTTTTCCCTTCCACTCACCCATAAAAGTGCATCATCTTATACAATAACCACTGCCACTTATGAAAATCACATACACCCAAAATGAGAACGTGGCTACACTGAAATCGATTTTAAGGAACATAGAGAGAAAACAAATTAATCTTCCTTGGCCTACTTCCATTTAAAGTATTTTGTTCTATTACCCTCATTTCAGTGGTGTCTTGGCATCCATTCAAGTCACTTCAACATGACTAAATGATTCAGGTGCCACCCAAGGTGCGCAAGCCAAAGTACTTTCAGAGAAAGCTGAAGAGGGAAGATGATCCATTTGGTTGCCCTATGTCAGGGAGAATCAAAAAAGTTCCTGCTGTGAACCAAGCTTTTAACCTGTAGTTGTCATTAAAGTTGAGAGGAAACCAGGAAGGCGTGAGCTGTGACTTTCACAACAACATTTAATGTTGGAAAAATAGTCTTGTGCTTGTGGGATTTGAGGAAGAAGATACAGCAGAACCACACAGTCAAGGGATTATCTTTCTTCCAGAGAGAAAGCTGTCCCCAAAGCCCATCCATTTTCACATATCACAAGGGACACCTTCTGTGATTTCTTGCCCTCAAACTTATTCTTAGTAATCCTGTATTTATTCTCAGGGAACACCAACGTGGCTAAAAGAAAGGAAAAGAGAAAAAAAGAAGTATTCTTGGAAACAACACCCATGATTTTTGAAGACATGCTCATAAAGTTCAATTTTTAACTAATTTTTCTGATTTCTGATATATTTAAATTCTACACTCACGTGACTTTATATTATTCTCACTTTAGGTGGCAGCAATTGATGAAAGTATTAAAGATAGAGGAAAAGAATGAATGAATGAGTGAATTTAGAGAGAAAAAGTAAGCAAACTTTTAAAAATACCATAATAAAGTTTATGTCACACAGGTGTCAGGTAAGAACTAGCTATGCATTCAGGAGAAATTTAGCTGACAGAAGACTACGGAATCTGTAGGGCAGTATTTCTATGCAATCAAGAAGGAATATTTATCTTGTGTAATGCTCAGAACAGAACTGAGCTTAAGATTCGGCATCAAAGGAAGCAGATTTCATTTCTTTTAAGAAAACACAATAGAGTTGTCTAACATTAGAACATGCCACATAAATAAACATGAGCTTTTCAACACTGGAAATATTTTAGTAGGAGCTAGATGACTGCTTGCTAAGAGAATGTCTACTTGGAACAGTCAATGAGCTCCATTCCAGCTAAAAGGTCTTATGATTCTTTAAGTATCAGTCAGCACTTGCAATCATGATTAAAGTTTTTCACAATAGAAAAGAGCTTGAACTACATTATCAGAGTTGCACAAGTGCCCTCAAGGCAGAACTCTCCACTTGTCAAATCATGATGTGAGCACCTAGAATATGCTGGTGGGCTTAGCCACTGAAGGCACAGGTATGGAAGAGAGTTTTGGTCATGGTGCTCTCATTCTTTTGGGGTACCACCCAAAAAGCAGACATACACAAATAGTTATAGGGTAATCTCAGACAGTGACACACTCTATTAAAAGAATAACATGGGGCAATAGGGTAGAGAGTGGAGGTGGGCAGCTTATTTTGCCAGGATGATGAGTGAGGATCACCCCAGGAAAACGCAATCTGAGCACACGACCTGAAGGAACAGAAAAGTTGATTTGTATTATGATGTCTGGGAAAAGAGGTTCAGGCAGGGAAAGCAGCAAGCTGAAGGACTCCTGAGGCAGAAAGAATCTGGATCCGGAAGTAGAATGGGACGCAGTCACGAGAAAGGCAGGACCCACGTCATGCAGGGCTGTATAGACCACAACTTCCAATTCAGATTCTATTTGATTGCGGTGGAAAGGTGCCAGAAAGCGATACGAGTGATAGGATCTAAATTATTGCTGTTTACAATGACTCCGTTGTGTAGAACAAGGGTCCCCACCCCCAAGAACTACTGGGAACTGGGCTACACGGCAGCAGGTGAGCAGTGGGCCAGCAGAGGAGGCTTCGTGGGTATTTACAGCTGTTCCCAAGCCCTTGCATCGCCACTCAGACGCTGCCTCCTTTCAGATCAGTGGCATCCTTAGACTCTCAAAGGACTGCAACCCCTATGCTGTTATGTGCATGCAAGGGATCTGGGCTGCATGCTCCTGATGAGAACCTCATGCCTGATTGCCTGCCGGCCATCACCACCCCACCTTGCCAATGGAATAATTGTCTTCTGTGAGGCTGGTTCTTGGTGCCAAAAAAGATGGAGACTGCTGATGTAGAACACGGTGTTTAGGACTCAAAAGTAGAAGAAGGAGCGCTAGTGAGAAGGCGTCACAGCAGCGCTAAAGCTAACGAGAGTTTAGAAGGGAGCTGAATCCAAAGAGCAAATGTTAACTCATCCTCAGGCATGTAGGTGAAATAATTGGAGAGAGAGAGAGAGAGAGAGAGAGAGAGAGAGAGAGAGAATATAGGAATAGCAAGGAGCAGACCTATAGCAATTTTAAAACCGAGAATAGAAATTAATTAGAAAGCAATCTTTGCTACTCGATTCACTACAGGAGAACTTTTTTAAAAATCAATGAAATAAACGGGTTTTCACTGAATATGCCTCAGAATCACTCTCCTCTCATTCCAAACGTAGGAGGGGGAAGCACCGTGTCTAGCTGTATTATTAGATCCGAATGATAATGATGAAATTGGCATTTATGATAGCTGCAGGGATGGTCCTTCTCCAGCTGGGAGAAGACAGTACGAGAACACACCACAAATGAAAACTGGTGGCTTTGTCATGGCCTGCCAGAGAGCCGCAAAGGAACAGTCAAGGAGGCCAGTGAGAGGATGCTGTAGGCTGCCCAAAGAGGAGAGAAATAAACAGCTCTCTAGCAAGCGGTCATTGTCGCTGTTTTGCATTTACTCTAGGGGGAAAAAATGCAATTGTTAGGAAGCTGCAGGTGGAAGAACCCACTTGAGCCACTATTAAACGTTGGTTTTATGCACAGATGGATAAACCATCAATCACTTGTCCGTAGGCGGAAAAATCTTTGCTTAAGTCATCAGCTCTCTCGAGTGTAATCTTACCTGTGTTAAGCAGGGGGATTTCTGTTTTTCTACTATGACTTGATATTGAGAAATAATATGAGCAGATAAGCTTTATAACAGCACTAGAAACCCTTGTCGTGTATAACAGATGGGAACCACTGGGCTACACTTCTGGCTCGTGGTCACTGTGTGTGATGACCAAGGTAATAGGGCAGGACCTGGACCACGCACAGGGAACCGAGAAAAAACGCAGAGTAGTTGGAAGAAATTAGAGGGAATAAAGCCGACTGGAGAGGAGGGAATGGGACCAACGAGATAAGGAAGAACGACCTTCACAATCCTTCCCTTAGTCTACTTTTTAAAACTCAGTGACATTTGACAGCTAGCTAGGAAGAGTTAAGTCATTCTTCCAGGAGCAGTGCTAGGGCAGGTCACACCCACTGTGGTCCTGACCCTTGTGTCACATTCATTTTCATTTTTAAAACATCAAGGTGGACTGTTATCAGTTGCTGTCTACTGAATAGTTTGGGTTTGAGAGCTATTTAAAATATCCTTCCACCGCTATGCTAGTATAGGCGTGTAATCCCAACATTTTGAGAGGCCAAAGGAGGAAGATCACATGTTTGAGACCAGCTTGGGAAACTTAGTGATCTAGCAAGATCTGATCTAAACCAAAAAAGAAAGAAAAAGAGAGAGGGATGTAGCCTAATGTGAAAGCCTCGGGCTCCATTCCCAGCACCACACAAACACATACACAATTTTTTTAGAAATACCCTTTCCTTTCCTTTCCCCCTGGTTATAACAGCAAGGCCCCCATGTGGCTTCACACATTCTTTTCCTGTTCATGTTTCTCACCTTCTTCCACAAGCAGTTGGGAGTTTCAGTGAGTAGGAAGGATGTCTCCACAGCCACATGCTGCATCCAGATCATTCCCTTTTGTTCTGGCGAATTCCTATGGGGTTACAATCTAGACTTCAGGAAGGAATTTATCACTACTGTCAACATTTCTGTGTATAAAAATATGCCTGTGTGTATCCATACATAAACACATCAAACACATAATATTATGAAGAGTTTCTTAGAAAAAGAATTGGAATAAACTAACCACAAGTTGATGATGGTTAGCAACATATTAATTGTTTAAACTAAGTTTCTAATGCAATCTAGTTATGAACCACAGTCACAGGACAGCAATGTGGAAAGGCTTACTCTTGAAACCCCAAATACCTGCATTCACACTTTGCATCACTACAAACTTGCAGTGTGACCTTGGGTGAGCTAGATTCTCAGGGCCTCAGTTTCCTCATCTGAGGTGGTAATATTACTCCTCCTAAGTTTTTCTGTGATGCTTAAATGTCATACATGAAACCGGTCATCATCATTAAGAGGATTTTCCAAAATAAAAAAGCTATGAAATGTTATCCTATAATTCATCATCACAAGAAAGACTCATCTTTAATTATTTCTCATCACTTAATTCAATTAACAAACATTTTTCTCTTGTTGTTCGAGGGCTTACTACATGCTAAGCACTGTTTTATGTAGTAGGTGCTCATGACCAGCATAATCAAGAAAGCCAAGGTCTCTGGTATCAGGTGTCCCACTAGATTGGGTGTTATTTGGGGTTCATCTAGTCAGGGAGTCTTTTCAAAGCAGTTTCTAAGAGTCAGTTTTTTAAAACTGAAAACATAGACACAGAAAGTATTCTGTTTACAGGCAAGAGGTTACTGTGTCATTGTCCTCTGAAGCTATGTCTCTATGTCTCTCTCTATTTTTATCTATATAGGCAGTTCTGGGGATTCAACTCAGGACATTTGCACTGGGCTATCTACCCAGACCTTTTAAAATTTTTTTACTTTTGGGAGAGTCTTGCTAAATCCCTAAGTTGCACAGTCTGGGCTCATGTTGCTCTTAGGCAAACGCATCCCCTTTGCTTTGTGAGCCATCAAAAAAAAAATTATGTTGATTTTCCTCAAGTTGATCTGTTTTTTCCAAGGTGGCTAGTCTGTAGGAAAGAGCACACAATGAGGCGATAACACATTTGACCCTGGAAAACAAGGGAATGTGAAATGTGCAGGTGAACTCTGAAACACACACTCCAAATATCTATTAATGGGTTATTCTCAAGGACAGGGAGAAAGGCAGGCCAAACCCAGCTTCATTAAATTTCACTCTCTTCCAGTGAGTGCCAGTATCTAGATTTATGTCTAGAAATGTTTTTTCAAGACTTATTCAGATCAAAAATTAGAGAAATGTGCTGATCAGCTTTTCATCACTGAGACAAAATATCTGAGAACAACTGAAAGAGGTAAGCCTTATTTTGGCTCACAGTTTCAGTCCAGCGGTTGGTTCCATTGCTTTTAGGCCCTTGTACAGGGAAAAAAAAAAAAAAAAAAAAAAACATCATGGAGAAGAGCATGTGAGTGAAAGCTGCTCCCTTTCTGGCAGCCAGGAAGTAGAGAGGGTCAGAGAGTCCTCATGATCCAATCACAGTCCCAAAGGCCATCCGCTGGCAACCAAGTCTTCAATACAGTGAACATCTGAGGGGACAGTTTAGATTCCAACCATAACAGTAAATGACACACATAAAAACGCTAGTACGGTGCTTATTATGTAACCAGTACTCCGTGGTGATAACTTCTTATTGTAATGGTCACTTGCCACCAACTCTGAAGACTAACCACAGAGCAGTCAGATACCTAAAGAGTCTCCCAGAGATCTCTTTTTCCTACTCAACCTAAGAGTATGCATAAAGGGAATATAAAAGGAGTGTTTAGGGAACATTCTTGAGGCAAATAGAATGGAACCAATTTCTACATCAGATCATAGAGGCTGTTTTCCTATTTTCCCAGCTGCTAGAGATATTTGTTGAGAGAACATTAGTATTTTGAAGTATTGCACTTCCAAGTTGACTTGCACAGTGGGTTTGTCAGAAAAAGCACTTATATAACAGGCAGGCCAAGTTATGTTGGATGGACAAATATTCCAAGAAAGAGAGATCTGAGTGCAGACTCTGGAGACAGACCGCCTGTGTTCAAGTCCCAGCACCGCCCCCCCCCTTTTTTTTTTTTTTGTCCTTAGGCAATGAACCATCAGTCTTATTTGGTACATCTGCAAAATGGAAATAATGCTAGCCCATGTGTTACCGAGTCACTGGGGGACAAACGAGTCAGTGTATGTGAAGTGCTTGGGTTTGTAAGCACAGCAATCGTCACCTGAGCACTTGCCACCACCAGCGTTGACATCATCACCATCCCAAAATCTCTCATCTTCTTTCATCAAGAAATCAGCACCTACAACTCATATCCACCTACGTCTACCAGGAAGGGTAAAACAAGCAAAGCTAATCTCCACAGCAATGACCAGCACTGAATGCTCTGACCTTACATTTCTCCTTAATGTAGCTAACCTACTACTCCATTTTGGCAAAACAGCCTCCTCTGCATTTGACTTTTTACCTGCCAAGACCTGAGGAATCAGTCACTTCCACACACTTCCTAAGCTGGATTTCAGGACCTTCCCCCTAAACAATTGTGAACACCTGCCACTCACGATCCAGAGAAACAGTCCCGTTACAGAGGACTTTCATGACACACTTGGGCCTGAAAGGAATAGCTGAAGTAGTTTTCCATTACTTGTTTGAACACATCAAAATAGTGGCTAATTCATAGTCTCATTGTCCTGAACAGGATGCAATTCCTCAAGCCCATTGCTTACGGTTTGGAAAGCACTAGGTAATTGAAACTGAGCCCTGCTGCTCTCGGAGGGCCGTGACTTTTCTCAAATGTTTGCTTTTCCATGCCTGCACCTGCATTTCACCGTAATAGCATCGCCTCACCGAGTTTAAAGAGATGTGTCTAATTCAGAACGCAGAAGCTGAGGCAAAGATTTCTGGTTTTAAAAGAGATTCCTATAAGTGATTTAGCAAATTTGAGCATATAACCTATCCAAAGTTCTAGCACACTTTGCTCCAAGCAGCCAAGTGTGCAGGCAAAGCTGTGGTTTTCTGGTTCCTTCAGGGGGTGGGGGTGGGGGGGCACTTCCTCGTAGCGCAGCCCTTAGGGACACACGAATCAGGGATGTATTTCCCATTTGCGCATATAAGTGGTTTCCTTGAATTATGAGCTCTGAAGTTCCAAGACACTTACAATCTGGGTGGCCACACAGGTAAATGCATAAAAGTCTGTGCTTAGCGTGGTTCAAAAAATGAACACGCTCACTTCAAACAAGCCAGCTCTCTGGGAGCATGCTAAGAGCGCTCCTCTAGGAAGAGGCATATTTGTGGTCAAAACGTACTAATCAATGGCAAGACGACACACAGCAAGAGAAGTCAGAACACCAAAAAGCAGCAACAGTCCAGCTCTGCGTAGGAAAGGATCCTTCCAGTCCCGTTCTTTCTACCTTGCCCCGAAATGTCTTACTTCCCTGGAATTCAACAGAAAGGCCAAAAGGCCACTTGAGTCTGCAAACCCAGCCATAAGCCCCAACATAGCAGACATTAAAATCTAGAATTTCAAACAGAATAAAAAATAAACAGAAAAAGTGTTTGGAGAAAAGACTTAATTTTGGTCTAATTACATAAAACAAAGACTTCTATGGGGAAGCAAAGGAGTCTCCCTCAGGCCTGGGAAGTACTTGAGCCCTGTGTGTATTAGGATCTAGGTCTGGAGGAGAGTAAGGCAGCACAAATGACAGACTACCCCAGGCCTCTTCCAGATACTGAAGGTTACTGTCGCCAGATGCTCCACATCAGGTGATAAATAGGAGAAGGATGGAAGGGGATTGGGCCACCTGAAATAATAGATGCAAATTCTCTGAATTTAGATGATTTTCTCTTCTGGGCAGTTCTGATCCCTCACGCCTTGCTCTTCTAAATGGAAAGAAAACTTAAAAAGGTTATAGCAAATGACCCGGTAAAAGTTTGTGTATATTAAAAGGACACAGAGGTCTAGCTTTCTTCTTTTTTTCCTCCTATGTACTTAAGAACAGAATCATCCTTGCTTATAAAAGACACAGTCATGGGGTTCCTGTACGGTAACTCCTGAACTAAACACGTCCACTGCTCCCACACACAGAGCTTGGCTCTGTTCGTATGACTTGGCTTACAGATACCTACTCCTACGTTCTTTCCTGGCCATGGTATCCTGAGTTCTCCAGTCTCATATAACAAGTCTGTAGACCTCACCAGTTGGCCAACTGCTGATGACAACTCTGATTCCCAGAGGCACCCGTCTCCCTTTACCCACTGCCCACCCGCCTGCTCTCCCAACCTATCAGATGAATCTGCTTTGTCCTCTTCTGCCCAGTCCCTGCCCCACATGCCAGTTAAGCAGCCCAATCTCTAGGCCTCGTGCTGGCTAACCCACCCACAGCTCTGTTCACCCTATGATTGATCTTTCCCCCCTTCTCCCTTCCCTTTCCTCCTTCTGTGCATCCCCCTTATGCCTTTATTCTTACCCTTCACCCTTGTCTTATCCTTTTCATTATTTACGACTCATACCCAGCCTGATGCTTGGACCCCTTAGCCAGGCATAGCGTCAAGGGGAGGAATGAATATGCTCCCGGCATAGGGTCATGGAGGCAACAAACTCCAAATTCTCTTGCTGCAGGTCATATTTTTGGTCTGCCAGGCTCCTTTGACCTAACTATGGTCGTCTTTTGAAACAAACTGCCAAGATGAGCAGTGCTGTGACAAGCATTATGGATGTACGAACATGATTCTGCTTGATTATAGTATTTGCACTTGAACTAAAATTATCTACAGATGTGTTTTTGACTATGGAGTAGATGCACCTCTGAAGAGTTGCCAGGAGATCTTTGAAAACAGAAAATTATCTTGAGGGTTTTGGGGGAGCACAATATTGCCAACAGCCCTGAGATGAATTATTTAGTAGGGAAATAATGTGAACATGTGGACAGCCTACAAGATGAAAGGAAGAGAAGACGTGAACTTTGCTTCTACTCTTCCTCCTCCTTCCTCCATTACCTACTACATTAGTCACCACCCAATCATCATAACAAAATAGCTGAGGACTGGCACTTTATAATGAAAAAAGTTTAATTTACAGCTTAGGAAGCTGAAAGAGCAAAGAGTATTGTGTTGGCCGCCTTGTGAGGGCCACCTTCAGCGTGTCATCTCATGCCAGATGGCATCCAAATAACAGGAACAGGTGCCAGAAGATGTCACAAGGTAGGACAGGAAGCCAGAGACTGGTGAGAGGCCGGGGAGTACCGACACACGCTTTCAGCAATCACTAACTCAGAGTCCCATGAGCACTACCTTAATCTCTTCCAGGGACAGCACCTCAAATGACCTAAACGCCTCTCTCTAGGTCACACCCTATTTCAGTTCCACATCTCTTGACATTGCCACGGTCTCTCAACACATGAACATTGGATGTCAGGTCAGCCACACTTTCCAACAGCCAACCTTCCCCACACCATACTGCTGTCATTCACTCGTCACACTTACACAATCATCTGGGAACAGACACCACACACAGATACACATACACGCAGTTTCCACATCTCATCCTGCACTCCTTGGTTACCTCGGGCCTTCCACAGGGAGGCCTCACCGCAATGAGCGAAGCATCACCACTCGATTCCCTCCACCCTCTTTGCCTTCATCCTTCTTCCTATGACCCCTAATCAGAGAAGAAGGACCAGAAGGTGAAGAGGACTCTCGGGGACCCTCTAATCACACCATGTGCATCACCCCCATCCATCCGTGCCTAGCCCTACTCCATCCCGAACAAAACTCGATCCTACTCCTACTGTCTCTTCCCCGCGGTGATCCAGTTATAGCTGATAATGTTTTCAGAAGGCTGGGAGGACAGTGACAAAGGTCTACTGATGGTTTAATGACACTGTGTTCAGCAGAGATAACGACACACTATCAGAGCTCAGGGGAGGCACAGCCCCACGGTCTATCAACGCGAGTGGTTACACACTCACGTGACCTCACGTGGCTAGCTCTGAGCTCTCCGTGGCATTTGCCCATTTCCTTCCCACACACCCTTCCGATGGACCTGTAATACCACCACATGCTTCTCATTTTGCCTTTGGTTCTATTAACAAGGATATGACAGGAAAGATGACTTATATGTATTGAGCACGTCTTCGGTATCTAAAGTTATCTCTTTATCCCGCCTCCTTCTTTTTCACGGACTTAGACGCCGTTTAGGACAGCAGTTCCCGGCTGTTTGGGTAGGAGAAACTGGTTCCACGGAAGATGATTCTTCCAGAGACCAGAGGGGTGAAGGGGAGAGCATGAGCATCACCCCCAGCCCCATCTCAGGTCACCAGGCACTCAGTTCTCACAAGCAGCGCACAATCTGGATCCCTGGCGCGTGCAGTTCACAGCAGGTTCCTTTTCCTTGTGAGGATCTAAGGTTGCTGCTGATCTGCCAGGAGGTGGAGCTCAGGCGGTGATGAGGGCCGTGGGGAGCGGCTGTAAATACAGATGAACTTTTGCAAGCTGGTCCAGCTCTCATCTCTTTCTGTGTATCCTAGTTCCTAACAGGCCCCAGACGGGTCCACAGGGCTGGGACTGGGAACAGCTAATACATGGGCTAGACATTCCCAAACTGCTATCTGCAGTTCCAACCTCTGGTCTGCCTTCAAGATCCACTGTCTACCTGCTTAGGTGCCAGCCAACTCCTCTTGAGTACCGCTGGGCATCTCTAAGGAGACCTTTCTCCTTTGCCCGTATGCCAGCCTCTTCTCCAAGGGTTCACAGCCCAGCAAGCGGTGCTATAATGACAGAAATGTATGTGTCGGTCTGGTCACTCTCATCTCTATGTTCAGTCTGTCATGAAGCCTGTGACACTATTTGCACAGTGTGTACCAGGCCTGCCACCTCTTTCTGAGGATCAATTTCTAGAAGTGAACATGCTGGAATAGCAAACAACAGCAACTTGATTGTTCATCTGTCTTGCCAAATTCCCTTCCAGCGATGTATCAGCTTACTTCTCCATGATTACTAATATTTTAAATGCCAAATATTAATATCTTTCATTATGCCATTCTCCATCATATTAGAAATACTAGGACAAGACCAGTTCTTCCTCATGTTCTTCCCAAGTCCCCTTTGCTGATTCCCCAGTCAGATATTTAATAATCAGAAGATTCCACCTCTATTTCTGCATAATTTACTTTATTTTTCCTTTTACAATGTTTTCTTTATCAAAGAGATGATAGTGAAGGATATGTCAGTTAATATCACGCGTCTTCATTCACCTTCTGTTGTGTCAACAAAATATCTGAAGCTGAGTGACTTATAAACAATAATTTACTTGGCTTGAGGTGATGAAGGCTGGTGTGACCAATTATCATGTTATATCAACTTGCAAAAGGATTAGGAAAGGCCTAGCTGATGGGTGGGCCTTGTGGGGTGTGTCTGTGGATGGCTGACATGTGGGTCTCTATTGGGTAGCATCAACCAATAGACTGGTAGCTTGGATGTATAAAACGGTAAAGAAGAAAGGTCTCTTTTTCTTCTGGGAGAGCTCCAGGCTTCACCATCACCTCTGCAGACGAGCCTCTGGTGCAGACGCATTGGCTGTTCTCCAGTGGGCTCCCAGCCCTCTGATCTCACCTGGTGTCCTTCCAGCTTTGTGTTTGAGCAGCTGCTAGAGCATCCTCAAGTTCCCCCACATTCACATGGCCATTTGGACTCTTTCTGTAGACTTTGTAAGCTGAGAGCTAGTAACTAATTAAATGTATTTTTTCCTAATATTTTCGTTTTTCTAAGAACCGTATTACAGCTGGGAATTCCAAAGGATGATGCCAACACCTTCTGGGCATTAGTGAAGGCCTCCTTGCTACATCGTAACACAGTGCAGGGATTTGTCTTAGTTACTTCATCTCTGTGACTCAATACCCAACATGCACAAGTTAGTGGAGGGAATGTTTTATCGTGGCTCACAGATTCAGAAGGTCTCAGTCCATTTACACACGGGCAGCTGAGAAGTGGTGGAATCACATGGCAGATCTAGAGCCAGGTCTGGGGCCAGAGCCAGAGCTCTAGAGAAAAGATCCTCACAGCATGGCCAAACAGAGAAGACTGGAAGGAGTGGCAGAACTAGCACACACACCCCTCCAGGTCAAGACCCAAGCACGTGTCCCTTCCAGCTCGGTCCCACTTCCATATCGCACAGAGTGTCTGGGAGTACATGAGGCTTCTGAGGGACACTGCAGATCCAAACCACAAGCATCGACGGTGAGAAGGGACACACCTGCTAGTGCAGGCCTCTCTTAAGCCACTGATGCCATCACTGGGGCCACATCTTATACTGTAATTGAATCTTAACTACTTTCAAAGGATTCACCTCCAAATACCATTAATTTATGAATATGGGGATTAAATTTCGACCATATTAACTCAGAAGGAGACTCACACCAGAGTGCATTAGTAAACAAAGCAAACATCTCAATGGCTTATACGTGAACCATTCTTTCTCACACACACCCAGTCCAGTATAGATTTTGCACGTCTCTTCAGGGCAGCTTTTCCTAAGGTTATTGAGGGACCCTACCTGCTTTGATCAAGTAATTCCACCATGTCAATACATGTCTCTTTGGTTGGTACAAAGGGCGTGGGGGGTGGGGGGTTTGAGAGCTGGCAGATGGCTGACATCACTAAAGTTTGACATTAATACATTTGAAGAATTGGTACTCAGATATATCTGGTGATACATATATAAATGTTTATTGAATAATTGTTAAATTATAACTCTGTAACAAAGCACAATAGGTAATAATGAATGCTTACAAATCACAGAAGGCTCATTCAATGGGTCCAGATGTGCTCAGCAGTCTGCAGCCTTGTCCTGTCTTCGGCCATCTGGGTGAAGTCACATAGAAGTGGGATTGCACATCTCCAACCTTGCTTTGCTGTATTCAGACGTGTGCCACTTGGTCACACATGTTGAAACAGCCATTGCCATACGATGGATTTTTTTTCAGTGGACACGACTTGGCACTGGACTTTTCCACCACTCCTGTTTCTAATCATCCCCTGCCTGGGCATGTCAGGGTCAGTCTTAAAGACTTGCTAGAACTGGATTGAAGATTTACGAGAATGAGGTGTAACCAGGCCTCTCCCAGAGGTTTGGGAAGAACAGCTGGAGTCCGGCCCTTTGCATCATGACAAGGTCTATTAAAAACTAGGTTTTTTTTTTTAAGATGAATGTAGAAAAGCCAACAGTCATCTGAAGGAATATCAACGGCATCGTCACCAGGGGCACCTTTAAAACTGAAGAGCCCAATGGCTCTGATCCTCTACCTCACTCACATTTCAAATCCTCTGTAAACAAGTAGCAAAACTTATTAGGTTGGAACTGTGGGTTTTCCCCCTTGACCCAATCCTGAATGGAATTGAATCATTCCCACTCAAAGCATGAGGGGCTGTTTTTGTTCTCCCGGCTCCCCTGCTCTGATGTAATGCTCCATGGCTGTGTTTTTCTGATGAGTGTGTTAGGGAGGGTCCCGGCTAGGAAGGGAGAAGCTGTCACTCAGCGCTCCTGGAAGGGCAGAGAGAGAGAGCGGGGAGGCCTATGAGCCCAGATGCCTGCCGCAAGGGACTGACAGCTCACACTGAGTATTGGAAAGTTCACCTTGTCCCTCCTCTTAACTGACCATGACTAGCCCTGCCGCCCACACCCACCCCTTCCAAGACCATCCATCCCTGAGAGTGCATCACTCATCACCCGAGAGAGCTCTGGTTTCTTTCAGAGGGCTCCTGCGGCCACAACTCCCTTCATGTCCAACATTAGGCAGTTCCTGCCAGCCTATAAGTGCTGTGAGCGCTGGGTGCCCTGGTTCACGTCCCCAGGAAGAGGAAGCAGCCCCCAGCTCTGAAACGCGTTCCAGGCATCCCTGATGGGCACGCCCAGTGCCTGCTAAAGGACGAGGTTTTTTTAACCGCTTTTTTTTAAATGCTGAAATTGTATTTGTGAACATGTCAGAAACACCAAGGTACAGAGTCAGTTTTAAATAAAGTAGAAATTTTAACCACATTCCATTTATTGAGCCCTTTCCCTATGCCAACACACGCACACACACACACACGCACACTGATTCACTTTTTCAATGCCTTCACTTTGCCTGTTGGTTCTCACTGTTGCCTGCCACCTGAATTCCTTTAAGGATTTAAGTATGTAGTTTCTTTAAAAAACATGAATCATACATGCAAGTAAGCTTTCAGCATACAATTTTCTCAAACATTTCAGAACCTGTCACATACATTATTAACAAATTTAGTATGCTCATGATACTTATTATCTTTCATATAAAGTAACTCCAGCGAAAAACCCTTACTAGTAATGGTCTATCGCCAGTGTAAGCCATGAATGATCCTTGAATTTAAAGAAAATTGTTAAGTCTAGATTTCTGCAAACTATTTCTTTTTCATAAGTGGAATGTTAATGTGTCCCATCTATTTAAAGATCTTAATTTGCTCCTTTTTGGAATTTGACTTGTTCGCTTGCTTTTCTTGGAAAAAGAATTCTCCTCTGAAGGAGCAAAAAGCTGTATGTGTTGTGTAAAAGAGGGAGAAAACATTTTCTTGTTCTCTTGCAACGTGAGCGGAGAACATCTTAAGTAAGCATCAAAAAATCTACACAAATGTTGAAAGAGAGCACAAAACATCTAACACCATCTTTTCTATGGTAATTGGTCTTGAAAATTTTAAATTTGGTAACAAGTAACAGTTAAAGATCATCTTGAAAAATCCTTTAAATCCTGGTTATTTTTTTTTAATCGCTCAAGCCCTCCAAATAAAATTGTTTCTTGGGCTGGGGGTGCATCTCAGCAGTTAGAGAGCTTGCCTAACAAGCTCAAGGCCCTGGGTTGGATTTCCCCAGCACCACATATGCTGAATGTGGCATTGCACATCTATAATCCCAGCACTCACAAGGCTGAGGCAGGAGGATTGTTGTACGTCTAAGGCCAACCTGGCCTACCGAGCAAGAATCTGTCTCAAAAAGTAAGAATGAAAAATAAAAGTATTTCTTATTAACAAACTGATGAAGAAGTGGATAAATTTTGAACTTATTCGCCTAAGATCAAAGAATGCTTAGAAATGGAATCTAACCTGCCTTCGGCTTTTACCACCCCTTCTCTCTTTGGGAATACCTGGATGGGTCCTTTCCAACCAACAAACTTCCCAGCAGGGCTCTGCCTCAGGCAACACCAGAATGTGAGCGACTCTAGGATACCCAGGACCTGGGTAGCCTTGGTATGCGCATCTGCCCTGTGAACTGGCTTACTGCCTCGACAGAATCTGGAAGGTGGGAAGACGAGTTCTTTCAGGAAAGGACCATGGAGAAATCAGTCGGTGGGTCACTCAGGCTCCAGGATGAGCAACCACAAAGCCAAAGCTACCAACTTGGCCACCCAGGCCCTCTGCCTCTCTTTCTGCGCCCTCTGGGCCTTCAACACTCCCTTCCTCTGCTTGGACTGTCCTCCGCCCTTTGCTTCGTCCCTGCTGTTTTCCTTCCTTCTGTCGGTCTCTTTCGCCTGCAAGGAGCGTGGTCGACAAGACACAACCTATGAGGTGACTCCAAATACGGAGCTTTGGCTCCCTAAAATAACGTAAATTACGTGAAAACTGAGTATCTTCATTTATCAACAATTTGCTGAGGCTAATAAATACCATGTTCGGTATTTGCTATAGAAAGATGACCTGGACTTTAAGAACCTGTGCCTGGTGAGGAAGATAGACCCGGTTGCTTCTAGGTTATTTAGTTCACTGGGTAAGAGGAATTTAAAGACTCCTGTTTCTGAAAGACAAAGATGGTCTATCAGCCAGGATTGACCAGTAAACAGAATCTACTCTGTGTACTCTTTGTATAAAGGACTTCATATAAAATGAAGGAATCACATGCTCAGTGGGAGAGCGGGCATCACAAAACCTGCAGCAGAAGGTCAAGAGACTGGCCGCAAAGGCTTCATCCCAAGCAGTCCAGTGGGAGTGAAGGCACAGAAGGTCTCCAGAGAGGCTGCCAAAGAGGAGCCTGCGAAGAAGTCTGAAGCCCACCAACAACGGGGAGCACTGAGTGTGACCCCTGCACTCTACAGAGGACAGAGACCACCCCTTCACTCCCACCCTGACATGCCTGGTAAGTTCTTCTCACTGGGAAAACTAAATCTGAAGTTCCACAGGGGAGGTGACTCTAGAACAGCTCCAGGTCTTAGGCAGAAAGGAAGAAGAGTCCAGTAGGGTCCAGAAAGCCCAAAGGGTGCCAGGGAGTAAAAGAAGACTATCTAACAAATGAGCCTTGGTTAGCTAAGCCGAGAGAGGCAAGGAGGCATAACCAGGCGCAAGGCACAGCACAGGCAAAGCCACGAAGGTGAGACACAGCGACAACGTGGAACTACCTGGTGTGGTGAGAAAACACAGTGAATATTTACATTTTTAAAATGTATTACAGCAAAAGATGTATTGGCATTAATCCCCTTCAAAATTCTTCCTTGTAGATCTCATACATTTAACCTATTGTCCTTTTTTCCTGAAGCTTCTGAAGCCATCCTGGAGGTCCTCTTTTGTGTCTTCAGTTGTGTTGTTATAGCTGCCTCGATGTCCTGAATTGATTCAAAACACTGATCTCTGAGGATCATTTTGACTTTTGGGAGGAGTCAGAAGTCACTCAAGGCCAGAACCTGTGAATGACGCGGACAATGACACATCACCGTGTGTATTTCCTGCCTTCCCATTGGACGGTGCTCAGTAGCCTCGTTCACCATAATTTTTAAATCTCTCCTCATAAAGACACTCATGAAAGAGGACTTCCAGAATTGCATCAGAAAAATGGCAAGAATGATATAGGGGAGCCCTACGAAGGTTGTGTCTCTTACTATAATCATTTTTAGAACAATATATTTAATCATCCCTCGTAGTTTTCCAATTTTCTTTTGATGTGTATTCAAAGAATAAAATTTCTTTTTTTTTTTTTTTCTTTCTAACTGAGCCCAGTAAGGGCCTCTGACTCTCTATAAGCCAAGCAAGCTTGCTTAGGACTTAGCATGTGCCAACAAAGCGAAGGTTCAGTGTTGGCCCTAGAGTCAAACTGGAAAGACAGCTCCATCCTTTCAGAGCTGTGTAACCTCAGGCAAGTCTCCTGACTTCTCTGAGTATCAATTTTCTTGCCTATAAAATGCCAATAAACATAGTACCTTCTTTGGAGGTTATTGTGACCAATAATTGAGCTATTTTGTGAAAGCACTACAAAAGAATTAGGCATTTGTATACTTCTGACACTAGAGGGATCTTAATAGCTTGGGATTACTTACTCTTTTTAATTACATATTCACAATTCATTTGCATATGTGAATAGAATGAGTATATGAGCAATTCACCTCCCCATAATCTTCAGTTACAGTTCAAAGCACAAAAAATGGTGGTGTTAAATAATAACTATAATAATAATTTTTGTAGCTCAGTATCTTCACAGTCACCCAATCACTTCATCAGTTTTTAGATCTAATAAGAAATCTCTGATACCTGAAGAACCAAAACTGCAAAAACTTTTCATGGTAACCATCACTAGATTCAGTTTTATTTTAATAACAATCAAGGTTCCTGATATTTGCAACGTGTTGTTTTTACAGAGCACTTATAAGTAGCAGCCGCAACATTTTTCTCATATTTATATGTAGAAAAAGGTAGGAAAGCCATAAAATTTAACAGTTAAGATTTTAGTCATCACACACAAGAATTACAAATATCAGAAGAGTATGTTATATATATTTGATGCCATTGAGCAATTAATTTTCAATTTATATTTTTCTGTGAATTTGTCCTCATACCCAAGAGCAATACTTTCAGCACATTTATTTTATCCTTTTAAGTATATTATTTGTTGAAAGAAAATGGAACCATGTGGATCACTTCTTAAGTGAGAAACCGGCAAGTGAATCCATACGTCATGAATAGTACTGAGCATGGATTCAAAGTAAAGCTAATAAGAAAATCTAAAACAACATTTTATTCACCTAGAAGAGCTTATTTATTACATACCAAACACCTGCAATAAAAATAATATTCCAATGAGGGTCTGGAGATTGCATAGTATTTTAAAGGGGTACATAAGTCAGAGACGATTTTGCTGCAGTCATTGAGGGTGTTTATGCAAAGCAATAGGGACAGATTTAAGAAAAAGACCACAGCAACCAGTGAGGGGGTGGTTTGGAGAATCCGCTGCAAGATGGCGGAGACCTGAATTTTGACATGATAGTAGGATTGCTGTGGAGAAGAGAAGAATCGGGGGAGGCAAGTTCGGTAGAGTTTATGATGGAAGGATGGTGACTTCCTCAGTGAAAGAGAGGAACAGGAGATGCAGATGACTCCCCAGGGCCTGCATATCTGGCTGGTTCTGTTTTGGTGGGGAGGAACCATCAGGAAGAGATTGTTTATGAGCTCAGTTCTAGTCAATCAAATACGCTGCTAGTTTGTCTTGCTAGTTAAGTCTGTGTTTCCTTTCTTTCCCTCTGTTTCTTTTTTCTTTCTTCTACTACACAAAAATTTTTCCTTTATTTTGATGCTGCTGACTAACAAAAACCTCAGACTATTCTTTCAAAGTCCCTGAATTATGAATAGTGTTAAGGCTTAATTTACAGAATGATAGTCTGTCCTCAGCCTGTAAACCTGGTGTCTGCCGTGACCAGTCCATCCATGTTCTGACCTAATTTGTCCACAAATTAACCGTATGATCTTCAGCAAGTCACTTAAAACCTCTAGGTCTCAAAAACTTTTTTTCTGCAAAAAAGGGAAGAATAAATTAGATATATTTTAGGCTTCTTGCCACCCAGAGATTTGGATTTCACATAATGAATGGCTTTTTGCCAAGTCCAGAGAGAAACAGTCTTAGAATAATACATGCCACAGTGTCATGGTGAATTTATGTTGACTAAAATTGTGTCTCATTTAATGTCAACTACTGGACCACATTATGATCCTCTGGAGTTTAAAATATACAAATACTGTTATGAACTGAATATGTTCCCCATAATTCATATACGGGAGCCCCAACTTCTACTATGTCTATATTCATAGAATTTTTAAAGATGAAATTGAGGTTCATTCAAGTCCCGAGGATGGGGTCCTAGTCCCATAATATTGTTGCACTTACATGAAAAGAGACGCTAGGAGTAAGTGTAAAGCACAGACAGAAGGCCACGTGAGGATGTGACAAGAAGGTGGCCACCTAAAGCCAAGAGAAGAGGACTTGGCAGAGACCAAAGCTGACATACCTTGGCTTTGATCTCAACTGCAGCCTCTAGAACTGTGAGAAAATGAATTTCTATTGTTTAAACCCCCCACCCCCCACACTTTGGTGTCTTATAGAAGCCCTAAGGGGAAATAGTGATGACAGGAGAAAGAGAGAGAGACAGACAGAGAGAGACAGACAGAGAGAAATTGTACTGCATGGGGAAAATTCAATTCAAGCTCTTCATGTACTTCTCTACCTCAATGGCTTTGCTTTTGAAAACAAAAAAGAAAAAAAATCTTCATCTATATTCTAAGACTATAGTAAGATGATGATTAATCAAATTGAAGTCTGAGACAATGTAGAAAAACATTATAAACAGGGTCTGTCTGTTGTGGCAAAAACATTTTTCATAAATAAAACTTATTTTATATTGCAAATGTTAAGAAGCCCTGGTGAACTCTACACCGACATTTTGCTTCCTCTTGATTCTTCCAAACGGCAGCATGTAAGTGTTCATTTAAAAAAATTATTTCCTAATAAAGATGGAACTTAAAATACATTTAGTCTTCCTTCGAATGGGCTTGACAGAAAGTACTAAAAGAAAGTCAAAAGCTACTAAATCAAGGTGCTCATTTCCAATCTGACACTTGGCAGACGAGAGACAAAGACACATGCCAACAATCCCTGAGCCTCAGCCTTTGCTTCCTCAATACAGAACTCGTACTAAGAATTGTTGGGCTAATTATATGCCATTTCTGTGCTCCGAACTCTCGGCATTGCACCTGGCACACTCATACACGCTCAACAAATATCTGTCCTCCTGCCCCTTCACCTCCCGATCCATCTATCACACATCCTGATTACATTACTTCCCTACATCCAATTCACAGGGATTTCCCATGAACCTACAGTGACTTTTGACACAACACAAAATTTAACCCCTGATCGTCCCTGACAGCCCAGGACACTGTTTCCTGCTCACCTGGCATATGCATTTAATTGCTGGTGGTTGCCTAGGGAAACCATACGCTTTGGAAGGTGATATTTTATATATATATTTCATTTGGCCAGAAACTGTTTCCCAAATTCACCAGCCTAATCAGCTTCTGTTCTTCCTAAAAGCCTCACATCAAATGTCAGCACCTCTCAGCCGCCTTCCGTGACTTCCTTTGTTGAATGAAGTGCTCCTCCTTGGACTCTTGTGGATAAATGCGTAATGTTCAGTGCTGGGGCTCCCAGTAGGCTGGGAATTTCTTGCTTAGTTTTGATTGGATTTCTCTCTAAATTTTCTAGCATGTAGTCCAGGGCAGGAACTCAACATATAATTTGAGAAGAAAGAGACCATTATGCTTAGAGAATAGATCCGAAGCAGTAGGTTAGATATTGCAGTTTCTCAAATTTGAGAAACCTAAAGCATAAATGGTAAAAGGTCAAAATACAAGATGGTAGGAAACAGGGAGATAGATTTTTGTGGAGAGAGACAAGGGAAACTGAGAAAGGGAAGAAAAGTGAAGTAATCATTAAGAGGCAATGTGGACATACACCAAACCCACGTTCATTGTAGTAACTATGTATCACAAATACATACTAACGAAAAGAATTCCAAGAAATAAATTAATAGAAGAAAATGGGAAGAAGAGATTGAAAGTAAGGAAATTAAAAGGGAAGAAGGGAATGGGGAAAAAAGCACAACAAGGAATTAGAGGAAAATGAAAATACTTTAACATTCTAAAGATCAATCAACTCAATGGCTCTTTCACTGAAAAGCACCTACTGGAATGAGCCTAACCCATTCTAGCCCCTTCTAGGTCTGTGATGTTGCAAAGTTTAACACTGAAATTGCAATTTGGTGAAAGGAACATTTAAATCGACCTAAATTAACTTTAAATGGTCACTTTTCACTGATAAAGTCAGAGTATGGGGCAAAAAAAATCCAGCATGTGGGTTTTATATTAGATATGAAGGAAAGCTCCCTGATGGTGCAGATTCTAAAGAACTAAAAAATATCACTAAGAAAAATTTTTGAGTCTCTTTCCACAGAGAGCTTATAGGAAAGGGGGGGTGGTACAAAAAGAGAGGTGAGAAGAGAAACCGTTAAGAAACAGATGATGAAAGGGAGGAAGAGATGGAGGAAAAAGAGAGGACTGAAGGAAAGAGGGAGAGAGAAAAGAAAGGAGAAAGGGAGGAAGTCACACCCAGACACAGGAGATAAATGAACAGATAAGGAATTCTGAAGGCGAGTTGAAGGCCAGCTGCTCCTCCTTTTACTTCTCAGGTAAAGTTCTCTCATTTTTTTTTTCTCCTATGGGCAAGGGCTTACTCTTATGAGCCGAGGTGAGAATTATTAACTCTGCCTTTCCAACAAATTTTAAAAGTTGAAAACCTTCATATTTCACTCAGTGAATGCCCTGAAGCTTGGCACCCAGAACGAAGTTCCAAGCCAGAATAGGGGGCATCCCAAGATCAGCATGTATACAAAAATAGAAAACACAATATAAAAATTTGTTTGCATAGGATCTATTTGTCACAATATTTTGCGTAAAGGTAATGCTAGGAGAAAATTTATTCAGGCACCAAATGTACAAGATGCCCTCGAAGTCACCATATGTAGGAAAAGTTGATAAACTTTTGGGACACCCTGGATATCCTTCAAAATAAAAGTTTGGGTGACACTGACCAGTCACAGTACAAATCACCTTGTCATCTTGGGGTCTTCACTTCCCTCACCTCTCAGGCCTTGTCGTTCTGGTGAACAAAAAAAAAAAAGTGCTTCAGCTTCAAGGGCTGAGGGCTACAAATCCTTAGTAAAGTGTTCCTCAAAGATGAAAAAGGAAAATAAAAAAAGGGCAAATGAAGCTGGAGTCGCTTGTGCCAAGGACTCAATATGTTTTATGGTGAAGATTTTTCAGAGTTCTTGGAAAGGGTTTTCCCCTCCTCCAGTGCCCGGGTCAGCCAGCCTTTCTGTACTGGCTGGCATCCAACCTGGCCTCGGGCAAAACACTTTTCTCCTTCAATTTTCCTGCCCGGCCTTGGATGCAGCAACACCAAATGCAATCCCACGCTTTCCGATTGTTGCCTCTTTGACTTCAACAGTCACCGAATTGTGACCAAGGCGTCAAGGAGTGTAATTCCTAAGTCAACTGTTCTTAGTAGAGGGAAAAAACTCTCAGTCCCCTCAACTGGAACATTGATCCTCAGCATATCGAGATTTCTGACTGGTGCTGTCATTATAAAGATTTTGCCTATTCACATGTGAACTTTAAACAGACTGACAGAAGGAATTCCTTCGTATAAACAGTTTCAGATATACTCCTTCTCTGTCCTTATGTCAATTGTTTACAGTATCCAAAAGCCACAGATACGCCTAGAAGTAAGGAAGTCCACATTTCTGCCAAATGCTTGCACCAAACAGCCATCCAGCATTCGTACCCGGGTGCGAAAGGTGTTGGTGATGAAACCCAGTTTCTCGGGCGCCTTTGTGAACAGTGTGTCAACAAGACTCACAAGGAATTTTCTTAGAGAGCTCGGCTCTCAAAGTAGCCCACGGTTCTGTAGAAAGGCCACCAAGACCCAACCCTGACCTCGGTGGAAACCAGTTGGGAAATGGAGCGGGTGAGGAGAAACTCAACAATGCAATTCCAACCTCTGCTTCTTTCTCAAGAGCTCATTCCCACTGACACAAGCTGGGTTTTCTTTTAAACAGCTTTCTTAAAATATAATTCACCTTTAACACAACTCATACATTTAAGGTGCATAATCCAATGGTGTCTTCAAGGTCACTGTATGTACAAAAGTATCTAAAATATAAAACATAATGCAAAATGTGTTCACTGTTAATATGTCATATTTCAAGTAAATCTAATGTGATGCAAAATTACACAAACACTAAATTTTATGTAGAGTGTTCCTAAATCCACCATATATAGAAAAAAATCTACAAACTTTTGGGCTACCCTTGCATATCTGCTTTTTCACCACAATCAATTTTTGAACTTCTCACTAACCCAAAATGAGCATGGAAACACCTATGACCAATCTCCCACCCCCATCCAGCCATCACCCATGTACCTATCTTATAATCCTGCCAACGTTCCTACCCTGGACATTCACATAAATAGAATTATATAACAGGTGGGCTCTTGTGACTCATTTATTCCACTTAATGTTTTCATCCACGTTATAGCATGTCTCAGAGTTTCCTTCCTTCTTCCTGCCAAATAATATCCTGCCTTGATCATCCATTCACCAGTGGACGGGTGTCTGGGGTATTTCCAGTTTGTACTCTTATGAATAATGATGCTCTGAGCGTTTGTTTACACGTTTTTGAATGAATTTGCTTTCGTTTCTCTTGGGTATATTGCTAAGAGTGGAACTCAATGACGAATCCTAGGAGAAGTTGCCAAATTTTTTTTCCAAAGTGGGAATAATATTTGACATTCCCACTAGCAAGAATGGGGGTTTCAATTTCTCTACATTTTTGCCAATATTTAGTGTTTTCTGTGTTTGTTTTTTAAAAAAGCGATTCTGGTGAGTGGAAAGAGATGCTATATTAAGGTCTGGGATATCCATTTGTGCATTGTTTTCTAAAGAAGTATCTCTTAGATTTTTGCCCATTTTAAATGGAATACTTTTAATGAGCAATTATCACAGATTGAATATTCCTCACCCAAGATACTTGAGACCAGAAGTATTTCAGATTTTTTTCTTATTTTGAAGTATTTACTTACACATAGTGAGATACTCTGGGGGACGAGATCAAAACCTAAACATGAAATTATGCTTTCCATATACCTTATGGACACAGTCTGAAATTTTCTACAATATTTTTTGAGCACCTGCATTTGGATTGCAACTTGTCATATAAAGTCAAGTAGAGAATTTTATACTTGTGGACTCACTACTCAATACTGATTTTAGAGCATTTCAGACCTTGGAATTTTGTACTAGGCATGTTCACCCTGTAACATATTGTGCTATAGTTTGGATCTGGAATGTTCCCCAAAAGCCTATGTATTTCCATGTTATGGTGTACCAATGGAACTATGTGCTGTTAAGAAGATGGGCCTGATCAGAATGAGCAGATCAGTGGGGCTTGGCCCAGAAGGGGTGGATCACGGGGACATGACCCCGAAGTGTACGTGTTAGTGTCTGAACTGAGGTAATTGTAAGGGTAAAATAAGACACATAAGATCTCCAAGATTTCATAGGAAAAGGAATTTTAAATATTCCATTAATAATTTTTGATATTGCTTACAAGTTAAAGTGATAACTTTTGACAACTCCACTAACAATTATTAATATTAATTTTGCATGTGTCTTTTGGTCTCTTTTATGTGGTTACTACAAAATTTAAGACTCTATGCGGGACTCACATAATTTTTTTCACAGAGGGGTACTGGGGATTGAACACAGCACCTTCACACTGAGCTATATCCCAAATTCATTCATTTTTGAACTTGCAATCCTCCTGCCTCAACCTCCCCATGTGCTAGGATGATAGACCTACACTACTGGGTCCAGTTCACACTTAATTTTTATCAAATAGTGTTGATTTCATGAGTAGTGTGTTTCCAGGCACAGCTGAAAGTTTACAAACAATTAAAACTTATTGCTATGGCAACCCCCCCCCAGCCAATTTACAAACTGCCGTGTGAAGGTTCTGCCAAAGCAGACCCCATTAAGAAAGAGAGATCACAGAGGTTTCCTTCCCAGCCAAGGTTGAGACCTCACTCAGGCGCTGGAGACCTCACAGTGAGAGGGGTGCACAATGTAGAGTTCAGAGCAATTCAGAAAGAATTACTGAATGGCCAGAGGGGGTGACTTAGGAGGATGGAAAATAAAAGCACAAAACACAGGGAAGGAGTGAAGATGGTATCGTTGTCTACAAAAGACTGAGAGGAATTAGTTGGCTTGACAAAAAGGGTTGTAGCTAGAAGTGATGGGATAATGGTAAGAAAGGAAATTTTAGGCTTGAGGCGATTCACGTTGAGGGAAAATGAGAAAAGGTGCCGGGGTTGGAGGGAGGCTGATCCAGGCTTACCCAGGGAATGAAAGACTGGACCCGCAGGTCTCTCTAGCTGGGCTTGAAAAATTCTTTCCTGGAGGTAAATTACGTTGCTGCAGGGCTGACCGGGACAAAGCAACGGCAGTTCCAGCCTGGGCCGCACTGATGCGGTGACAGACTCTCCCCGCCCACTTCCTTACGCATCACCTGGTTCTCTTTGATCTTGGAGTTGCTGTGGACCCCCTCTGGGGAGCAGCCAAGGTGGCGGTACCATAGCCAGGTACAGCTCACAATATCCCCACTACAAAGAGTAGGTCACAAGGCAGACCTGCTAAAGTATGTGGAGGGTTTAGGGGACAGAGGGATCCGGCACCGTGCACCTGCCATTACTCAGTGTGCCTTTCCTACCATGGTTTTGTTGTGAAACAGAAGTAGAAAGCTCTGCAGATTGGAAACAGATTGACAGCCATTCACACACATCCAAACTTTGTTCCCCACACAGCCTTCCATGCACAGTGCACAGATTCCTCACGGTGGCTGCAATATTCATCTACCAAGACATTTCCTCCAGATGACAGGGACAAGAGACATTATCTGCGAAGACAATGTAGATGGCCCTCTTGAAACTGTTGCAAATCACAATCATCAATCTGCAAACATGACTCTATGGTCTTTTTAATAATTTCGTGCACAGTCCCCGAAAAAATGGTTATCAGAAATGATGTCTTTTATAAATCAGTGGAAAGAAAACAAACATCTTAATTCTATTGAAGTCCACAGAACTATAAATTTTCATTTTCAAGAGAATATAAATTTTCATGTCGTCAAGAATATGCATCGGGAGAAGGAGGTGGCACCTTTTTTTCCCTTTCCCTTTGTATAATCTTAAACTCAAAAAAAGAAAGTAGGGATACCACAAATCCACATCTCTGGCAGTTTCCCTTGGTTTTGGTAATTTCTTAAAAGTAAAAAAATTTAGTGTTGTTACTGTCAAAAATAGTACAGACTCATATATATTATTACATGTCTTGTTAAGATCATGGGTTCAATAATCAGAGTACCAGTGTTTTAATTCTGGTTTTCCTACAAAAGAGCATATGCCTTGAGTGAGTTGCTTTCTTCAGTGTGCCTCAGTTTCTTTATGACTAATGTGAGAATTTAAATCTCTTCATAGAAAATGTTCTTCCTTGTGATTTCTTGGAGAAGTACATGAACCAAAATGCATAAGGTGCTTAGCAAAGTACTTGACACAGAGCATCCTTGTTACTGTCACGGCTGGTAGTACCATGACTATTTTTGACATCATTGATATGGTACCAGATAGCAGTAAGACAATCACAGCGAAGGCAGTGGAAGCAGACTTAAAGGAATCCAGCTCTTCATAGAGGAAAAGCAGGTTGCTTTACGTGCTGAACGTATACTCAAGATACTATATTCCATCCTCTCTTCCGTAAACTGACTCCCAGAACTTAGGCCCGAATGGCTTGGGTAAGTGCATTCAAAATAGCCATTGCATAACTCTGCTCAGGCTAAACTGGGATAAATTATTAGCACAGCCCTGGAACCATACTTCATTGTGCAATCAAGAGATTCTGTATGGTTTTACTTTTCATAGGGAAAAAAATATCAAAAACTAGAACCAGAAAACATTTGGAATTTTTTTAAGTCCTTGGCCAGATCTTCCAACATCAGTGATTTAAAACAGGCATAGACTATGAACTCAACTAGGTCTCTAATATTTCTGCATTACTTGGTTACAGCGAACAGTGCAGCCACTGGCTGTTGTTGAAACGCTGCAGCATGCAAAGGCTAAAGGGCTTGCGAGACAACTGGAATCTCCTTTTCAGGTTTGCTCTGGCCTCCTGAGCGCCCGAATAGCATAGAACGACAGTGCTTACGTCTTTCTGCACCATAAGTTAAAAAAATTCAATTTAATAAGCCAGGAGACTAAAATCAAAGCCATATTTGCTGCGAAAGAAACCAGCTAACAAAGAGGTGTAACAAGCAGAAAGAAATGTCTATGGGCCCTGGTTTAAATTTTCAAGAAAACGATAGCAGGAGAAAGAATTCTGCATCCAGCTTGAAGACACCATGAGCGGGGCCTCCTTTCCCAAAGTCTCCAAGAAGCCCATGCGTTATGAACTGGTTTTCTAAATGCCTGCAACTCCAGCGACACAGCTTTCCCTGGAGAGGAAACCTGCATCTTCTGCCTCACTAGAGTCACTACCTGATGCAGTGTAGCTACACACAAGTACGTGGACAGAATGGGATACAAAGCTTTGGCCCAGCAATCTGAACACAGGTGTGAGAGACACAAACCAGGTGGCTAAAAGGCTTCTTTGTTTGAAGCTGTCAGTAGGAGGACCTGATTAATCTCATGCCTCATCCCTAAACTCCCTTTTAACTATGTCAAGACATCCCCTCGCATCAGGAAGTCTGCAATGACATGGCTGTGTGCTAAGCTCAGTTAAAGTGGTCCTAGGTTTAAACACTTCAGGTTGAAAGTGGATAATTGGTGGTAGTGGATTTTAAAAGCTCACACAGGTGCCTTTGAAAAGAGGTCAAAAGTCAAGTGCATCTCTCCTGAGAGTACTGGTGAGCCCTTCCTAAGGAGATCAAAATTCTTTTAAGCAAACCCCCAGGGTCTTGTAAGAACTGTTCTTAATTTAGTTGTGTATGTTCCAAATAAGGGAAAAACGATACCACCTGTGTTTATTACCAGTAACCTGGGCGTATTTGTTCCAGAGAGGTAGATGTTAGATTTCCACCTGGCACTTCTGGATCGCTAATGAAGTAATCCACTTTCTAGCAGGGCCAACCTGGGGAGTTCAGGTCAGGGTAATGAACCTTGAAAAGAGTGAAAAGCCCTGGGGGGACAAAAACTATAAACACAGGAATGTGCTGTCATACACTGGAAGCATTGGTAAAACTAAGGTGGGGAGTTTTAACTATAACCCATTAAAAAAAAAAACAGATATACTGTGTATATTTGGACTTCAGGAAGAAAAGCAAGGTATTGAGCATTTTGTCACTTTTTGTTACTATATCTTATAAGGCTCCATTATCATAATATGGTGTAAATGTTTTTAAAAGCACGGAAATATTCTTTAACCCTTAACTGATATATTGAAACTATCAGTTGAGAAGAGTTTTCTAGCACTTTGGAGATCTTCTGCCACTCGGGTTTGTATTTTATTTCCTTTATTATTAAGATGTTTTGATTCAACACACCTAGTATTAGTTTATACCTTAAATATGTTATTGTAACAAGAACCCACGACTAGGTAATTCTATGCTGTCACACATATCCAACTAAAATGTTTAATCTTATATCTGCATATAAAATTTTTAGCATACCAGTAATTTTTTAAACTTGGCATATATTCATGAGGATGTCAATCTTCTTTAAAAATATGGAAAATCAGTATTGGCAAGGACATGAAAAAATTGATACCTTTGTGTGCTATTTGTTGGAATGTAAAAAATGACGTGACCATCACAAAAAAAAACACAGTTCAGTGGTTCCTTAGAAGATCAATGAAGAATTACTACACAATCCAGTGGTGCTATTTCTGGATATGTATCCCCTAAAGAGGTAAAATCAAGGCCTGGAACAGATATTTGTTTGCTCAATTCATAGATGTATTATTTTCAATTGCTGAGGGGTAAAAGCAAGGCAAGCATCCATTGGCAAATATAGAAACAAAATTAGGCACATGCGATAGAATATTACTGTATATTATAAATCTTATACATAGCATTGTAATAAAAGGAAGGATATTCTGACATATGTTACACTATGGATGAATTTTCAACACATAAATAAAGCTGGTCACCAGGACAAATATTGTATAATTCCATTTGTGTGACGTAACTAGAGAAGTAAAGTTCTTAAAGAAGAAAATATACTAGTTGTTTCCAGGAGCCTCAGGGAGAGGAAAATGGGGGGTTACTGCTTAATGCACCTGATTTTCTGCTGAGGAAGATGAAAAGGTTTTAGAAAGGGATGGTGTTGATGCTGTCCAATAATGCAAATGTGCTTAAAAGCATTGACTGTACACTTTAAAATTCCTAAAAATGATAAATTTTACATTGTGCATATTGTACTGCAATACATTTTTTAAATAAAATCTTTCATGCATACGGAGGTTCGTGCTCTGGAATTGGGCCTGGGTTAAGCCTGCTTGCTTGATCGACTGCACTTAAGTCTGATGCACTGTTACTAATGAAAAGAAAATGTGTTTCGCTATCTCAAAGAATCCAACTGGCTTGAGTAAACAGATACAAACAAGGGTGTAGCTGAAATTTTGAAACTGGTACACAAATTCTTGACTCCTCACTCTCTATACTTAGAATTAGGAAAGAATGTCCCTACAATTTTTAATGAAAAATCCCACTTTCGTTGTGGTAGTTGTGCCATAAGTCATGGATTTCATTTAAGAAATAGGGCGGGGGACTTCCAGAAATAACACTTCAATTTCATTTTAATGTTACACAGTCATAGTATGTAGCAAAACAAAGTTAATAGCATAAAAAACAATATGACACTTGATTAACTGGTGTTGAGCTGTACATGTTAATTGTAGAGAGCTCCTGCCAAGGCATGTTACAAGTTGAGCTTCTACTTTGAACTCAGAATACAAAGGAAAGAGCTCTCAGATCTGAGTAGCTGTTTTAACATTTACACCAGTCCAAAAATGTTTCCAAGCTCAAATCCCAGGCACATAATTCTATTTATTCTACTTAAAGTGTTAACAGAGGACAGTTCAATTAATAGCATGTAACATTTTTTAGAAGACCTCAAAAATCCCTTAACTTTCCAGTAATAGTTTAGACGATTCCATGGCATTTAAAATCTGGGAAGGGATTCAGTCTCCACCAAAAAGGAGATTGTCCTTGGAGAGCTCGCTAAAGATTTTGAATAATCGAGAAGGAATAATAAGCCTTGGCATTCTCAGTATTATTCACACAGCTATCAGTGGCAACAGATCACAGCAGTTTATTTAGCTGGTTATAACTAGTGGCAGTGTCTGGTAGAACTTCACCAACATGCAGAAACTTGTAGAATTTTGAGATCCTAATTCCAAAATCCCTAGCCAATTGTCATCTACCAGTAAAATAATAGAATTGTAACAACAGAGACAGTAATACACAGAGAGACTGGTCACAGGTAGATTGGGTAGCAGCGCTTCATTCCTGCTGTCTTACGATCAGTCTTCTGTTCCTTAAAGCAAAACACAAATATATATACACACCCTTAGGAAAATTAAGGGCCACTGGGGTTAAAGTGGTTAGTTCAACTACTTTGGGAAATACTTAGTGTTCACTGCCCTTAACGTCATTATTCATGCATAAGTTGTTAATTGAGATGTCTTTGCCTGATTTTAACAAGCCGCATAAAATCCACTAGATTTTAGACTTTGTAAAGTCAGAAACAATGTCTCCTGGGTCTACATTTAAATCTTCAGGTCCTAGCACAGTATTTCGTGTTACTCAGGACGAACATGTCTTTGATCAACAAATGAATATTAGTGAATTGAAAGATAAAAAATGGCAACATTATTGACAGCCATTAGAAACAAACTGATAGACTTCAATTATGAAATGTTTACTATGCACCTGACAGCATTCTGAGGCACTTACAGGATAAGTCATCCAATTCTCAAAATAGTCCTTTGAAGAAGACCTATAGCTGTCCCTATTTTACAGTCCATGAAACCGAGGCACAGAAAGATACACAGGTTAATTTAGTTCCAAAATTGGGAACCTGGCCACCGAGCCTCAGCGTCTACCCTCTTATCTGCTACACAAACATCTTCAAGTAAGATTCACAGCATAAAAAGAGAAACTCCAAGTCCCCTGACTCTAAGGATAGACCTTGAATTCATAATATTTTCAGGGTGAGTCATTTTGATCAGGTTGCTCATTTATATGCAGAACAGTGAACTTGTTAGCAGAAAACACTAATGTCTTCATGAGTCACTCAATCAGAGCAAGTCACTTCCACAGAAACTAAATATCAAACAAAAGTAGCCAAGAGAGTCACAATTCCTTCTCCTTCGCTACCACTTGGAACGGCCTCTGGCAAAGAACTGAGTATTATGTAAGTCAGGGTGTTACACGTCGTCCTTTAATAACAGTATCTGATCACATTCTTAATACTCCAACTGTTCTTAGACATGCAAGGGATGGCCATGTCCACTGTAAGCAACCACAAGACAAAAAAAATGTTTCTTATGTTAAGATAAAATATTAATTGCTATTATCTCCACCCACCATGGCAGTTTAGAACAACTTTTGCATGGCACTCTCTTTGATAGAACACCAACTACAGAACTTGAAGGTAGTTTCTGTTCCTTCAAATACTTACATATCTAGGCTTATTAACCAACGATTCAGTGCCACAGATTCCGAATGATCTCCCCAGTCCTTCCTACTTTTGTGTCTCAGCTTCTTTTTCTGCTCCAGCTGCAATCAGGTACAATCAACAACGTGGCCCTCATTATGTTTACAACCATTCCTTCTATACCTAATTTATTCAGGATTTTTATTGGGCAGGATATTAAATGCTGTACATCTACTGAGATGCTTTTTATCCTTCATTCTGTTGGTGTCACACTTATTTATTTATAAATAGTGAGTTATTCTTGCCTCTCCAGAGCAAATCCTTCTTGGTCATGATATACAATACCTCTAATGTCATGTTTGTTGAGAAATTTTTATAAATATGTTCATCAGCAATGAGATAGAGTTTTAGGTTTTTTAAATTTTGGTACTGGGGGTGTTATTTTTGTTTTATTAATTTTTTATTAGTTTGTATATACATGAATTCCAAATTCTGTAACACATTAGGGACATGGGGTTTGGGGAATCAATTACCATCTATGCCCACCACTTCACCCCTTTCCTAGCTGGCCACTGCCCCTTCTACCTTGTCACTCATGTTGGGGCCTTCTTGTGCCATTATTTTTGTGGATTTCATAAGAGAAATAATAACATTTCCAAACAAAAAGAGCCCAGGACATGATAGATCCCCAACAGAATTCTATTTAAAAATTCAGGGACGATTTCATATCAATGCTCATCAAAATTTTCAAGAAAAGGAAGGAAAATTGCCCAATCATTTCTTGAAGAAGAAAGCATAATTCAAATTTCAAAACCAGACGAAGATCCAACAAAAAAAGAAAACTACACACCAATACCCCTCATAAATATAGATGCAAAAATACTCAATGAAATCCTTGCCGACAGAATGCAGCAAATCATAAAGGAGATTATGAGAGGAGATTAAGTGGGCTTTATTCCAGACATGCAGGGATGGTTCAACATATGCAAATCATAAAGACAAAAATCATATAATTATCTCAATAGATGCAGAACAGGAATTTACAAAATCTAACACCCATTTATAATAAAGACTCTGAAGTGTTTTACTTTGTTTTTTTGTTTTGTTGTAAGCCTCCTTGTCTTACTTTGGTATCAGAGTAAACTGAGCTCAAATGTATTCCCTAGTCTTCAATAATTTGAAAGATTTTTAGAAGGATTGGTAGATTTTTTACCAGATTAACTACCTCATCTATACATAATCCAAGCCATCACTATCCTTCTTGAATTATTAGCATCAAAACTAGACAAGTAATTATAGAGCTATCTTCTAACCACAGCAGATTTTGAGGAATTATTTGACTCCATGAACTGGGAACTATCTCTGTTGATGTGACTATTATTATGCCAGCTATTTTTATATTTGCAACATATAGGTGGTACATTGTAAAACAGAGATATCTCAGCCCCGGGATCCATTACCGCATGACCTTTAGCCTGAGCATGTAAGATGCACACTTCTCACAACTTGATTTTACTCTGAGTTACACTTCATTTCAGAATGGAATTTTAAAATCTGTTTTGCGCTTTAATTCTGTTTTTGAGTTTGTTTGGTGCTTTAATTCTGTTTTTAGTTGTGGAATTTACTATAAAAATAAAATAAGGTTTTGGGCCTTCTCACATTGAGCAACCTTCCCCAGCCTATTCATTGTTTATCTGAAATAAGGACTTGGTGCCCAGGCTACCTGATTCTTCCACTGTGCTAGAATTATAGGCCTGCGTGATCACCCTCAGCTTAGAATTCTTAAACTTTATGATTTCCAAATACTCTTCAACACACTTATGGCCCACACCAGAGTGTAATTTATATGAAAGTTAAATTTTATAATAGGACTTCATCATAGAATAAAGTGTCGTAAGTATAAAATTTCTCTAACATAAAAATTCAGTAGCTGGATTTCCCACACTTACTTGAATAAAGAAAGAAAATGGCAGTTGAAATAATCTTTGAATGTTTTATTTTAATATCATATTTTATGACAGAAATATTACCAATATTTATGATGTTCAATTACCAGGGGTTTATTGCATATCTAGATGGCTCTAGCACATATTTTAGAGATTATAAAACTTATTTAAGGGCAATTTCAAGAATGGAGAACTTAATGACAAGCCATCTAGTTGCATATATTGATTCATTTTACTTCTGGCTTCATATAGTAATCTAAAAGAAATTATTCCAAAGTTATATTTTTATCTGGGTAATACATATTCATTCACAAACACAGAATTTCAGTCTTGGCTGCAGACAATAGTGAAAACGAGGCAAAGTCTGTAACCTAACCTGATGGCGGCGGGGAGGAAATTGACAGAAAAATTAAAGTGAATCCATCTACAGACCTTCCTCTATATAAAATGTATATATTTGTACATTTTATAAAAAGAAGCTCTTTTTCCAAGAAAGAAACAAAATGCCTTCAGCATGACCCATCTGTTCTTTATTCTAATACTAATCAAGGATAAGCCAGTAAGTCTTGAGGAACCAAGGGAGCTTGTTGAGGTTTCGAAGACTGTTTGGAAGAGTGGATGTGGCTGAATTCCATCTTATCTCTTAGAATCCAGCTGCCCTTTCTTTGATCTGGCTATTTCTGGTGAAAAATAAATACATTCTTCGGGTTTCACTTTTTTATACACTAGAATTTTTCCGTTATTTTTCTTTCGTGAATTGCTCAAATCACTAATCTTGGATCTGTTAAAAAGCTGCCCAGTGAGTGACTCAAACACGAGGCCAAGACGAAGATCTAGGCAGGCGAACAGCAAATGATCCTGGGAGTGCAGCCACTATATTCTGCTCTCTTAGGGACACTGTTTTAGAGTGCAGTCCACTTAGAAAGGGCAACTGTGATGGTTTGACAATAAATCCCACTGACTCTAGAGGGGCTAAATGTGGCAAAAACAATGAGTCCCCACAGTGACAAAAAGGACAGAGCGCAAACTCTGTCTAAAGAAGAAGGCTGGGCTCAGCTGTTCTCAACTGTTACCACGCAGAATGAATGAGGTTGCTGCATATTTTTAATTTTTCAAGAGAAAATAGGTAGAATAGAGTGTATGTGTGTGTGTGTGTGTATGCATGTATGCATAATCTCTTCATTTCCCCCCACCCCCACCAATCCTCAAGACCCCAAGGTGCCATGGTTTGGATCTGGAGTGTTCCCCAAAAGCCTCATGTATTTGGATGTGGTAGGGTAACTGTGGAACTGAGTATTAGGGAATGCAGTTTGGTGGGAAGGCGGGGATGCTTGGGACTTGATTTGAAGGAATTTTGTCAGTTTGCTGACATGGGGGAGGCAGGGACAGAGCTTTCAGGTGTGTGTTATTGACTTGTGTGTACCAGGAAATGAAGGAGGGGCACCTAGCCTGGGTGTGCAAGGCCTAACTGGGAGCTTGAACCAAATGAAACATTGCTACAGCTTCTTCCTGGAAAAGCTCTGGCCTTGCCTGAGTCCTCAGACATCTGCTTGCCCCTGCTTTACTGGGTTTGTCTACAACGCTGTGAGCAGCTCTCCAGCCTCTACCATGAGCCTGCACCTCTGCTGGCTGCTCAGTGAATGGACAATGAGACCTTCTGAAACCGTGAGCTAAAATACATCTTTCCTCCCTTAAGTTGTGCAAGTCAGGTACTTTGGCAAAGCAACAAAAAAGTAACTCTGACACAGGGCCCTTACACTGATCCATATTCCTAGTAACTTTCATTTTGCAGACAGAATCTTGCCTAAATTGTTAATTTGCCCAGGCTGAGCTCAAACCTGAGATCCTCCTGCCTCAACCTCCCAGAGTGCTAGAATGATAGGCGCACACCGCCACGCCTAGCATTGACTTTTAAATAGCTGTTCAAAAATTGTATGTAATTGAGAAGCCACAAAATAGTCTGCCTGCTGATTGGACTAGGCCCTTGTTGTGTTCTAGCTAAGGCCAAACTCAAGTACTTCAACTATAAGGCCTTGCCTGGCATGTGCCCTGAAGTGGCTGCAACAACCTGAGCTTCCTGCCCAAGTGACTGTCGTGCCAAAGGCCAATAGTCAACAGATTAGATGCTGAAGACAAGATGTCCAATAAAAATAAACATTTCTTCATACTGTTAGTTGTCCCTTAAAAATATTACGTTAGGCTACCATTGAAAAAGAAAATAGGTACTTAAGAATTACATTAAAGTCACATGGAGAGACGTGGGGTGACACAATGTGTTCCCAAACACAGACACATCACTGAAACACAAATGAGGAATGCCCACCCCCGTGTGTCCAGGAATTGGAGTGCTAAGTGGGAAGAAATTTCTGCAATTATCAAAATCAACAAATCAATAAGATAAAAAAAGTCCATTCCACTCTGAAGAGAAAAAATACTCAGAAGACAAAATGTAAATTTTGTGCTCATTCACTTAAAGGAAGATGGACATTTTACATGACAGTTTTTTTTTTAATTTCTGGTGACTTTGGTAGCTAGAACATGAGCTCAGTAATTAGGCCAGATCCTAATTTTTGCATGTATTAGCTATGTCATCATGGGCAAGTTACTATACTTCTGAACCTCAGCTACTGAACATGTCAAAGAAAATAAAAACACATGGAATTGCTCAGAAAGTTAAATTAGTTAATACAATTTGATAAGAGAATGCAATCATATAATTAAATTAGATAATGCAAAATGCCTTGCATATATTACATATTGAATTACCATTTGGCTTTTCTGTGGAAACAGTAATGATATATGCATTTAGTGATCTAAAATGACAATTTTTTTTAGAATTCTGAAATTAACAGCTGTTTGTTTATCATTCCTTTACTATCCTGTTAATTCAGCCTGTAATGTTAAACTCCAAATATGTTCAAGCTACTGCGTTCAGAATTGTACAGATCCAAAGGAGAGCGGTATAAACCCTCCCAGCAAGAAATCCCTACTGAGTTCATGTTATGCATACCTAATGAGCACCTGCTCTGTAGCAGGCACTGCCATGAGGACACATCTCTGAATGAGGCAAAAGCCACATGGCTCCCATGCATCTAAGAACGGGGTGCATTTTCTCCTAAGCAGTGCACCATCTAGAACTCTCGCACAGGCAGTTGGCAGCAGGGTTCAGGACCCAATGAGACTGTAACGCCAGCACTGATCCAACAGGAGGTGACGCTCCGGTTCTAATGCCAGTGATGGGGAGCAGCTCCCTGCTCCCCGAAAATTCGCTCCCTCACCCACCCTCACTTCCTGCTGTACAGCCTGGTTCCTCACAAGCCAAAGACGTTGCAGACACATGGCCTGAGGGTGGGAGACCTTGCTTTAAATAACAAAGAAATCCAGGCTTTCAGAGGTGAGAGGAAGGATGTTTCCTGCAATGGGAAGGAGACAGCACATCTGGGAGCTCAGGAGGGCTTATGGAGAAAGGAGAAAGGGCGAAGGGGAAGGGGGTTGGGGGAGAAAGGAGAAAGGACAAGAGAGACCTGTCACCTAAGGACTCATAAGCCAGACAACCTCAGTTATGATAGGAAGCAATAGTAAAGGGGAGCTACAGAAGCAAAGCATCACGGGAACCCCATAAAGGCTGTTAGGTCTGCCAGCTCTTGGGCTACTCAGAGTCTTCTGGAAAAGAGCATTTGAACTAGACCATAGAGGACACGCAGGGTTTCAAACGCACACAGGCAAGGAAGACCTCAAGGGCCTTCTTGGCTAGGAAACACCATGTGACTCAGAGCGGTAGAAGATGGCCAGCGTGGGAACCTGGACAAAGGGCAGGAAAACAGAGTTGTCAGTGTGGAATCCTAGCTGCAGAAGAATCTTTAATGCCACACTGAAGGTCTTGTCTACAGACTCCAAAAATCACTTAGTCATAAAAGTGAAATAGCAACCAGTACAGCAGTAAGGAACACAAAGTTAGATCTTTTCTGTTTTAGTCAGAAGTGGCTTCCCCAAACGTCCTCAGGCCTAGGATCTCAACTGCTGGTCCATGTCTCCTTGACGCAGGTGAAAGGACAAGGCGAATGCACAGGCACCAGGAGGCCCAAGTCCAGTTTCATTTCCAGGCAAGGGAGGGTGAGGCCTGGGTCCAGGAAGGGCTGAAATGAACCTGGATGTGTCTACTGTCTTGTTGTATTTCAACCTCCACTATTTCTTTCTTTAAAAGACCAGAAGACACCTGTAACATGATGATTTGAAGCAAATGGGTCACTCCATTTCCTTAGAGATGGCTTTAAATAAATCACTTTCCCTTTTCACCAATCTCAATGGCCTCTTTTGAATTGTTCAGCAGTGAACAAAGGAGCATAGGGACCTAAGTGGCCAATAAGATTAATGTTTTTAAACTTCCTACCATGTGCCCGATGATGACTCTTACAATGCATTTTCGTATTGGTTAGACATCAACAGTGACTGTAAGCTCTTTAGTGTTCTTTTATTATGACCTGGGCATCATGAGGTCCCATATGGCTTTAGGTAGCCTACAGGTGATTTCCAGGAAGGCAATGCGACAATACAAATCAAAATTCCTGAATACTATCTTTGGCCCAGCACTTACAGCATAAATAATAATATGCAGCCTATGAAAACACTCACACAGGTACACCAAAAGTGTACATATAAAGATGCTCAGAGAGACACGGTGGAATTATGTCCCACCACACTGACATCCTAGGAGCCACTCGCTTACATGTGGACATCAGCACCTAAAAAGCAGGTTTACTTAAGAATGGGAGACTGAAGAATTACCTGAAGACACATGCACCAATATAGGCCAGTTAAATAAGTACTATTTTAATGCTGTGAGTCACAATCTACCAGTCAGTCATAACATCAGTCCAGAAGGTTACTGTTGACATTTATTTAAAAGGATAAAATGAAATGGAACAGAACAGGAAGGAGTAAAGGGAACTAAACATATGAAGGGTAAGTATTTTGTTCAATAAATACATCACCTCCATTTGCAGACCTGCATATGCACAGCCACCTGTGGACTGTGTTATATTTTTAAAAGTTGAGAACTCTTTGTTAAAATTCTTTGTGTAGGGTTAGCCACTTGGGACCCCTCTTGGCTTCTCAGTCACAGGCCTTTTTCTTTTCTTTTTGCTTTATTCAGTAAATTTTTGCTTGCTTTAAAAAAGAAAGAAAAGGGGTGGACACAGACACTCAGTAATTCCCCAAACCCCATGGTTCCAACGTATTACAGAATTTGGAATTCATATATTTACAAAAAAAAATACTAAGTTTAAAAAAATAATTATTTACTAACAGGAGAAAGAAAGAAAAGAAAGAAGGAAGGAAGGAAGGAAGGAAGGAAGGAAGGAACCCTTTGTGTAGACTGATGTTTAACCAGAGTGCACTCTAGAAAGAGGGCATTTCTCATTGATAACAAGTAGGATGGTTACTTGCTGTTGAAAGGACAGTAGTCTCGGTAAGCAGCCATCTGCTTAGGTTTCCTTTGATCTCCATCGACCAAATCCAAGGATACCATTTATTATGGCAAATTTAAAAAAGGATTTTATTCAAAGGCAAGCTTGAGGAAATGGTGATGCCTACATGTCTCAAATCACAGTTTTCCTGTGTCTACAGAGAATAGGAGTGGAGGCAGGGAACACTAAGAGATCTAGGCCTGTCTCTTCCTTCCTGGACCCCAGCTCCACCCTCTTTTGCCTAAGAGCATCCACACATTGTACATCAGCAAAGGACAGGTGGCACTGGTGCTTCATGCCCTTGACCGGAGGAAGTACGGAGAAGCCATTCCTCCCCAAAGGGGGTGGAAAACAAATTTTTAAAATTTCATCTCAACATATCAGTTATCTTTTCTCCTTTATCTTATTTTTATTTTCACAGCCTAAGACTCAGTAACACATAAAGGTGTTTTTAAAAAAAAAAGAACAACAACAATAAAATACTCAGCAGACAAATGTGACCCTCATAATTCTTCAACAGTCTATCAGGGAGGAATCTGTTTTTGACTGATACAGGCACAGACTGAAACAGGACTGAGTAGAGTGCCTTAAAAACATCTCTCTTGAAGTTTAGTCTCAAACTATTTCTGTCTAGTAAGGTGAAGTGAATAAAGAGGAATTTGACATGGCTAGAATTTCCCTGCGCTTTATAATTTAGCTTACCTTTTAGCCTGCCCAAGAAAATCTAGGCTCTGGAAAGAGATAAGAGAGGCCTTTCCAAGAACTGCATCTAAAGAAGCCTGTGATATACAAGGTAGGCCCACCACCGAATTTCAAGGACTTGCTTTTAAATCCACCAGAGATCAACCAAGTCAGACTATTACTTGACTTAATGAGGTCAGGAGATTAATTTTTCTTCTTTTCCTGGACCAAAGATTGCTGCATCAGTTCCAATACTAAGAACATTCAGAGAACCTAGGAAATCTCTTCAAAGCTTAGGAAACAAGGCTACATCCCACCCCAAAAGCATGGTTATGCACTGACGGGCAAATGCACTTTTCCTGTGGGGTAGAGAGTGAGCCATCCTTCACAGAAAAGATCAAGAAAATATATTTAAAACATACTTCATGGTGAAGGCCAGATTTTTCTCTTAGTGGATTTTAAAAAACTGAATCGAATTAATTATTTAAAAGTTATGTTGGAAAAACAGTCCAACTGTCACATCGATGTGACATGTTGGCCATCTCGTTTTCAATCAGACTCATACATCACGCCATTTCAATGAAAATAGCCTTATGTCTTTGATTCCTGGAAACAGAATCGTAAATTGAAGTGTTTAAAGGGGGGAGGGATGGAACATGAGGAATGGTGGTTATCCTCAGAGGAAATGTCCCAGCACCGTGCATACATCCCTTATATCTTGTTAGAGCCAATATCCTCCCGTTTGTACTTTGTCACTCTCCTTTTGTGAACGTCACCTTCCGGTTTCAGCCTCTCCTTAACATCCCCCAACCTTGTCTCTTCTCACTTATCTCACGCTATTATTGATAGTGAAAATCAAAATAGGACTGAGCAAGTCCCACTTTTTTTTCATTGAGTAAATTTGACAATATTTTTGTTTCCTGTATATTGGTCTGAAGATCCCCTGGGAACAAAAGAGCCATGAGACTATTTCCACGTGCTGCTTGTGCGTATTTCCGTACTAACCATACAACTGAGAACGTAATGCACACTTCTAAGACATCAAGTTAGATTTGTGGGGTTCGCTTTATGGGACGTAGCTGCAAAGATCAGAGCTCAGTGGTGAAGCGGCCGTGTAGCATTTTGAGAACATTTTTTGTTTAAGCTCAGCCTGAGGTATTGTAATGAACGTAATTCTGAGGAAGAAAAAACACCGTGCAGAAACATGAAAAGAGATAAGAAACTTCAGGGATAAGAAAAATTTAATCTAAGAGTCGTCATATCATCATAAGCACAACAACAGGAAATATTTTTATAACACTTTTCAAAGATCTTTCATATGCATAGGCATAGATCCATTTGATTGGAAATTATCAAAGATTCTACAGAAACAGTATTTACTGATGATTCCATAGGATTTCCTACATTTTTAGTAAAAAGAAATAAGCTAAAAGAGAATTCCTGACTTGTGAAAGTTGTCTGATGCTAATGTAAGTGACAAAAATGTTTTATTTTCTTATTCCCTAAAGCCATTTGAGAATGTGGCGCGTGCTCTACTGACTGAGATGTTTCAGGTGCAGCTTGATCTACAGTATGACTGACTGCACAAGCAATCAGGCGGCTCACTAGCATGCAAATTCGTCAGGGAAGGTTGCAGCTCCCTCTCCACGCTGGGGCTGTTCCTCTTACTCGGAAGACAACCACACTGCCCTGGACTAATGGTCCCACCCAGTGGCTGGCACAAGAATCAGTGTAATTCCACGTTGTTTCTCCAGCACTTTCTTCCTTCTCAGAATGATTTCTTTGTTTTATTCTTTATTAACCTCATTTTACTCCCTATCGTTGATGGCTCATCCGAACTTTTTTCCAGAGGATGTATGGGATCCTCTTACACAGGATGCCTTCCCGGTCTGCAGTCCCTTCTCCAAGCTAAACATTTCGTAGTTACCCAATAATCTCAACCTCTTGATGTATCAATTTTGAACACACTTTGTCTTGTCTACATCCCTCTGAAAGTGTCCTGTCCAGCACTGATTACAACACTCTAAGTGCTGTTTGACTACCACAAAATAGAATAAGATTACTCCTTTTCCAAAGACTATACCCACCCCCATACACGCCCACACACTGTACTGATATAGTAGTCTAAGAAGACACCTGCATTTTCAGGGGTTATTTTACTCAGTTGACACACACTGCATAATTACGACTAACATTAGTCAATGCCGAACACTAAGAATCTAGTGATGTTTCCTTTAAAAGAACCCAGAAATTTAGTTTCCAAGTTTCTATCTACATCCTTTTTCACCTGCTCAAATCTGCTAGTCTTTAAGGACCAGCATTAAAAATTAGTGTCATTAAAAATCTTGTTGGCTGTTCATATGTTCTTTATTATGTAATTAGCATTTTTATCATAGCAATCTGGTATTTATTTATGTTAATGAATATGCTTTTTCAAGCTATTTTTTAACTAAAATACATTGCCATAAACCTAACCACATGTTAGACAACTTCCTATCTTTCGAAAATGCATCCCAAATTCCAAACAAGAAACACAAAAGCATTTTGGAAGTACATCTTATTTTGAATTGATGATTTACTATGGGGGGCTTAGCTGAACTGAAACATCCTTATTTTCACTAACATTTGTGTTCTGATTAGATCACATTATTATCTCAGTCTTAACTCTTCTTTCCTGCCTGCATTCTCCCTCCAGAACTATTTAGTTTTCGTCTTATCCAACATCTGTGTTTACAGAATCATAAACTAGAGATAAGCACAATTGTGTACATGATGTTTCAGGGTCCCTTTTGAAGCTTGGTGATAAGTTGGATAGTCTGTATGACCAGCAAAAAGTCCACAGGTTCACTGCCAAGTTCCATGAATAATTCCTCTCAATATCTCTCAAATCCATCTACTTATCTACATTATTGCTGCCCTTGCCTTAGTATAAATTATCTTCCTCTCTCATAACTGGGTGGTATTCTATGGTATGATATTCTACGCCCAGCCTCTACTACAACCAACCCTCTTTCATTACACTCTTCAAGCTGTTCCTTCCTAACACACAAATCTAAGTGTGTTGAGCTTTCGTTTACGATCCTTCAGAACTTCCTCACTTTCAGACTCAGGCAGAGTTGTGTGGAAATTACGTTTCAGGAGCAACTGACAAAATATAAATCATATATACCCAAATTTATCCTCAAGTGGTTCTTGAGCGTACACTGATATAATATGCATATTTTACATGTTGCTCTATATAGAGGGAATGTACAAATGTATAGCAATTAGTTAAATTGCACTAAGCATAATAACTTTATAGTATTAGAATTTACTTTTGTTTGGCTTCATGTGTAAAGTTAAATTCTTAAGTCCCATGTGCCAGTTACCCAACTATACTAGAAATGCAAGTGTATTAGCAAACATTTGGTCAATATTTACTGAGCGCCGACTAGGTCCTCAAAACTCTTCTAGGCACCGAACAACAAAACAGACTAAAACATCTGCCTCCAGGGACCTTACATTCAACAAGATAACAAACAAGTCAAATGTACAGAAAATCGAAGGGCAGGAACTGGCACAAGGGAGTCCACAGAAGAGAAAGTGGTGGAGCAAGACCTTGCAGGAAGAGTAGAAAGAGGACTGCAGAGGAGTGTCATGCCTCGAAGGAATACTGGGTGCCTAGGCCAGGAGGGGTTACGGAATAAAGGGCAAGAGCCCATGGTAGCGGGAGTGGAGTGAGAGATCAGAGCAGGGCAAGGAGCCAGCTGTGCTCGGTCTTTCTGGTGTCTTCTCCTTAAGTGACATGGAAAGTCATGTGAGGATTTCAGGAAGGTGTGTAACAGCGTGAGGATGGGCCTAAGGAGAGCCTAGAGACTGGTCCGACACTTCGTCCTTTCCTCCCAGCTGCCCTCAGCTCTCCATCACTCTCTCCCACTTCTCCTTCCCCTAAGACCTCAGCTCCTCCACAGCCTGTGTTTGAATGATGCCCCCTGACTCAAGCCCACAGCTCCGTTAGACTTGCTCTCTGGTCTCCGGGAGGGCAGACGTGCTCACTGCAGACGCCTTCCCTGACGCTTCCAGCCTGGGCTGTCTAGACTTCACTCATCTCCCGAGACGTTGAGTCCGCACTGCTGAATGATGCTAGCGGACCCCTTCATCGCTAGATGACAAATACTCGGGGAACAGTGCCCACGTCGCGCCCACGTCGTCTTTGGAACACCTTCGCTATTTTATTCTGACTGATTCTACTGAGCTTTATGCTTATTATACACCAAAATGATTATGAGAAGTCTGTCCTTTGTCAAACTTACACTTCCATGGTCATAAGATAAGGGAAATAGCCTGTTAAGGTTTGGATCTGGAATGTCACCCAAAAGCTGCATGTGTTTGGATGTGGTGGAATGCCGATGGAGTCACGTGCTGCTAAGAGGTGGGACCTGGTCAGGAGGGGGGATGACAGGAATGTGATAGACTAGGGGCGTGTAGTGGACTCTGGGCATGTAGCACGTTACTGGGCATGTGAGCTGGAAGGGGCAGATTTCTGGGGCTCAACTTGGAAGAGGCAGAACACTGAGGCTTGATCCAGAAGAGGCAGATCCCCGGGACATGACCTAGGAGGGTATATGTCAGCTCCACCCTGACTCCCCGACTTGGCTTCCTGCCCACCACTCTGTGAACGGCTACCCTCCAGCCATGCTTCCTCCCGGGCCAGCTGCCCACGAATGGACTGAAACAGTGAGCTAAAATAAATCTTCTCTCCCTTGTATTGTGGATGACAGGCATTCTGTACCAGCAACAGAAAAGTAACTAAGACATAGCTTAATCTAATTGTCAAAAGTATTCTTAATTTCCTGTGATGTCAACACATCACACTAACAGACACCAATTCAAAACGCAACTTATTGGCATGGCATAGTATTGAAAGACAGTGAATGGGTGAATCCTTAATTTTTAAAAAATTACTTTAGTGGTATACTACAGTAAAAGACACATTATCATTAATCTCCTCCAACATCCTCCCCCTTGCCTCAAACACACTTATCCCATGATTCTCACCACTTTCGGAAGCAGGTCTAGAAGTCCTTCACTGGGCCATTGAGGCTGCTTCAATGAATTGACACAAAATGTTTCCCTTTCATGATCATTTTGTCTGTGGGGAAGAACCAGGAATCACACAATTCCAGATTTGGTGAATAACCCATACATGCCAAAATGTTTTTATTTGACAGAAAATACTGTAAGCCTTTGATCAGCGAGGGATGATCAGTGTTTAAATTTTAAAGATTTATTCCAGTAAAGGTCACATTGCAATGAAGATCCCTCCACATACTCTACATATTCCCCATCACTGTGAGTGAGTACACTTAACTCATAATCTTTGGCAATATGTCTTTTCATGTAATTCTTTATAAATATACATTTATCATAGTCTTCAGTCTTTGTAAATGGGCACATGGCCGCTGTTTCAGTGGAAAGAACAGTGTGGACAACCTATATTTTAACGCACAATTTTGAAATCCATATTCTAAAGCGTGATGGCAGAAAGAAGAGGTCACCAAGAACCCCGTTCAGTTCGAGTCTAGACACGATAGGCTCCCGACAAGGAATGGCTAGCACCTTCCACAGACAGAAGTGGAACACTCGGGTGGGAAAGAAAGAGGAACAGAGGGAAGAGGATAGTCTGTAGATGTCAAACGGCCAAGGCATTAGCCTGTGAGGACCATGAAGTCCTTTAGCCAAGCTGGAAAAAAAAAAAGATGTTCCCTTTCCTCCCTTCAAGCTTTGCTGCTAGGGCTAAGAATGCAAGCCCACCGGGCCCCTTCCTGCACAGAGGTGAGATAAGGTTCTCCCAGGAAGACGGGGAGCACCCACTGACTTCTGAAGCTGCCTGATGAAAATTAACGGCCTTTGCCATCCTCTTTTAAACAACTCTGGCCAGTTTTCTAGAAGCACCTCGTTTATCTTGAGGCTCTTTCATCTATTATCTGACTGTGAGCGTGTTCATAGCTCACCAGCTGAATTCGCTTTGACAGAGAGGCCTTATGACGAGCAGCCGGCAGCCTAGTGTCAGCTCCCTGCATATCTCTGGAATTAAGGTGATGGGAAAAGGCTAACCTTTTGCGACACCTAACAGCAATCGCTGAGCAACAGAAATAGAGTCTTAAGTCATCCTCCTTCAGAAAAGCAGCTCTTCTCTGCTAATATTAGCTAGGCTGCTGCTGGTATGGTGCTCAGATCAACAACACCCCTTGAGGCCACCTCTGCGTTCATACCTATGAGTGACATCAGCGTCAGATGATGCCAGGTGTAACAAGAGTTCCCACCTCAGAAGGGATTTACGCGACCTCTAACAAGTCCATCTGCAGATATTTTTGATACCACAAGGGAAAGAAGAGAAGGAACAAAGAAAAGAAGGAAGCGATGGAGGCAGGAGGAAAGGAGGGCCGGGGATAGTGCCACAGGTCTACACTCTCAGGACTCTGGGGGTAGGAACAAGGCGAGTGCGAGTCCAGTCTGCCCAACTTAGCAACTCAATGAGGCTCTGTCTCAAAATAGAAACCAAAAAGATGAGCTAGGGATGTAGGACAGTGCAAAAGCCTGGATTTCTATCCTTAGCATGGCATAAACAAATCAATAAATCAATAAAATCACCTACCAGAATGAGTTTTGTGATATGAACAAAAACACCTGGGTCACAAGATAAAAATTCTTGTTTTTAAACAGTCCCAGATTGGTTTACAGTTGCCTAAAAGTACCTGATGTTTGAGCCAAAGATTTCTACGATGACCTAAAAGAATTACATTTCAAAACAAGCTTAAGGCTGGCTGTGTGCATTCATAAATATTTTGAGTAGCTGAAGTCGACTTTGGAGAAATTTTTGCCTCTACAGCGTTCCATGTTTATACTTTCTGTGGATAAAACAGGAGCTCTTTAAATTGAGTATTTTTATTACATTGGCAAGGAAGTGCCTGCTGTTCTAAAATCCTCCGTGACCCAAAACAACGTGCCCCATGTCCTCCCAGCTAAGGAGTAGATCAAATCATTAGAATGTTTAGTTTCACTAATCACATGATGACTGTTCAGAACCATAAAAGCAGAACTCTGCAGTCCCTAAGGTAGAACTCTGCTGTAAATAAGGGTTTTCAATTGCTCAACACTTAGTCCAGGCTTTTGCTCCACGCCAAAAAGAGCAACCTCATTAAGACAGAAGGAACTAGTGTGGATGTAGCCCAAGTGACATTAATTAAAGAGTAATCACTCACTCTGCAGAAGTTTGTTTCCGGTTTCAAAGTTCTTTGTGCAACCGTGGCTCAGTGCTGAACTGGAATTAATTATCTGTATATTATAGGTTCCTCACACTTTGTGTGATTCTTTCTACACCACGTGGCAGGTCACGTGAAAATAACAATCTCAAACTCAACTTTCCACCCATAGAGACAACAGAGCTGAAGGCGACCCTCTGTGTCACTGTCATTCCTTTGTTCTTGAGACATCACCAGGATGATATGCAGGAGTGAGTGGTGGTTGTACAGAGGGGTCCAGCGGGAAATATCGTTACTAGGTGTCATTTGAGATTTTCTTAACACTGTGTTTTGCCATTGAGAGTGGAAAGCGAGAATTTCTATAATTCACAAAAGTAAGGCATACTACAACAAAATAAAATAGCTCATTTTGGAATGCTGTGATTGGCACATGAAGGGGGTGGCTACTTCGGTCTCTGAAGTGAAAGATGAGTCTGCCAAAATCTGAGGTATAAATTAAATGAGACCCTCTGCAATTCTACTTTCCATAATTCATCCCACAGCAGAACTAAACAGGACCCTAAGGACACAGGAAGGACCCACTCCCCACTGCCAGGTGTATACGAGCTCACTCTCATCCTTTTGTCCCCATTTCCCCTACATGATCTTCCATTCAGGGAATTTTTATCCTTGTACACCTGTTGATACATCAGAACTGAACACTTTGCAATCTTCTCATGGACCACTGTGTCTTTCCACTTGAATCGTTGCCAAAGACAAAAATGGACACATCCAAGACAAAAATCGTCCACACATGTGGTTCCCTTTCACCTCCCCTGTCCCTTCTTTCACAGCAACCCCAGCATGTCTCCCTCACGTGCCTGTCCCCGTTCTGTCAACAGTCCCAGCAATATCCCGGTCATGCCACTGTCCTAGGAGAAACCACCCGTTGTTCTGTGTGTGGGTTACGATAACTGTCACACAGTCTTCTTTGTGACAGGTTGTCCTGGGCTCCAAACCTTCCCATTCCTGGGCAAACTGTGCTAAAGTAAAACCACTATTAACACATTTGCTACTTGATCATAGGTCACGTATGGCTACAGATCCCCACTTGCTGAGGTCTGGCATCCTTGCACAACTGTAAAATCATGAGGACCCATCCCAGGTCAAATCAAATGGTTTCCTGTATAAAGTTAATTTCCTCCCTGAAACTCCTACCCATTTGCTTGTATCAAGAGGAAAATGCAATTCTTTCTTCTATGCCAGACTGTCTTTTGAATATTTGAAAGCAATGCTTCTAGTCTGTTTAATAAACTTCCTTCCAGCTCTCTTTGGTTGATTTCTTGTGATCACTTCTTATTTAGACCCACTGTCATAGGCCACTTATAATCCACATCACTCTTGAGAAGAATTTTATGATTGTATTTTTTCTTGCTTTGCACAGCCATGGTAATATGGAAAACAACTCCTCACAGATTTTTGATAAATTATCAATAATACAAATGTATCTAAGAGCTCATGCTAATTCTAAAGATTTTTCTTTTTTACATTGTACTTTTGTTTTCAGCACGGCACATCATTAATATTTAATAACTGTATTTGGTGATTGGCTGACTTTAATCAGTTATGAATGACTATGCTTGGGGAGTTATGTGGGGAAAAACAAATCTAGGCTCCTTGAATATAATCTAAGTAGAAAACTAAGAGAGCTCACTTTACAGAGGCGTCGTGTTTTTAGCTCCCACATACTGTCAAAAAGAAAAAAGAAAAGAAAAGAGAGAACTAGCTACTGAGAGACATGAGTTAAGCGGCTTTAAACCTTCTCGGCAGGACAGTCACTCCACTTTCATTCTTCCGACTCTCAAGCCAGTGACCTTCCTTGATCTTTGACATGAGTTTGCCAAGTTCCACGAAGATGGCATTCACAAATGACCCCTTTAGATTTCCTAAAGACCTTAATCGCCCACCTCCTTTCACCCAGGTTTCTGAGGTTCAAGGAACACCATTCTTCAGGTGCTTGCTTGCATAGGTTCTAGCTATTGTTACCTTAATCCTTTCTGAGTCTGAGAATGCCAAGAACTGAAGGTGACTTTGATTCTCTTACTGAATTACAAGACACTTTACATACTTCTGTCACATCGTCATTCTCCTGTATTTACTGCTCAAAGAAAAAATAAGCGACATTCACTTTCAAGTCTTAACATAGAAGGGAAGCCTCCTTGCAATCAATAGAATCTTAAAGATTCAAAGGCCAATTCTCTTCAAGGACTGTGGGAAATTCCTCCAAAAATTTTTTTTCTCTGTTGTCCTGGCCCCATAGCTCAATCTTATCTGGACCAATAATATACAAACCAAGAGTACATTCTGTATCTCTACTAGGGGGAAAAATCCTCGGGGCTTTTCTTGCAAATCACGGCAACAGATTTATTTTGAGAACCAACTGTTTGCATGGCTCCCTATTGAAGTAAGTTTATGGAAAACAGAGGAATTTCAAGCTTATTCTTCATGGGTTTAAGTAATCTTGCAGAAATATATTATACTGCCCGTACACAGAGAGACTTACCTGAAACTAAAATAAGCACATGAGGCAGAAGGAAGAGGAGGGGAACCAAAATGAGTTTTAGAAGATTAGTAAGTAACTAAAAGCACAAAGTCAGGAGCTCTATTTACTCTATCATGCAGGAAGCACAATGCTCTTTCACTTCCTTGTCAGAAATTCTTAACAGTTTTATATTAAAACCTTCGGAATTAAGTTTCTCACACCCATCAAACTTTGCCATGCCAAGTATCATGTGTGTAGGCGCTATTGTTTCCTCTCCCTCTTGGGCAGTTTGCTCCTAAAAACAAATGAAAGCGGATAAAGGGCCATTGGGTGATTAGGACCCACACACAATCCCCCTCTCTCAAAGTACTTGGAGACAAGTAATCCTCTGTTAAGGGGAAACAACAGGATAAACAAAGGAAGGTTTTCCTAGAGGACAGCCCCTAAAAATCACCCAATAGACACACAGAGGACTTGATATCTTCAGATGATAATAAAGATGCAGCTAAATTACTCAAGTGATCTGGGAAAGAATGCCTCCATTTCTCTGGAATGTCAAAACACAGTGAAGGGCTGGGGTACAGCTCACTAGCAGAGTGCTTGCCTCACCTGCAAGAGATCCTGCTTCAAGACCCAACACCCCAAGACAGAAACAAAGCAAACACACAGAAAAATCATAATCACTGAAAATATATTCTATTAGTTGAGAAGCAACCAAGCTAACATATCTAAGATGACACCCACTCTAAAACTTTGAGTTGATTCTAGAAGAAAAAAGACTGTAAACAGGAAAAACTAAAATCTGCTGAGTAGACCAATTGCAAGTGTCATGCTGAAGAGAGCAAACTTCATAGTACCCTGATCTTTGCATTTCTGTGTGTTTATTTCACTGTAATAAAAATGTACAAAAATGCATTACTACAAACTAATTTATCTAGAACTTCTACTATCCTGGTTCACAGAGAAACCAGTATAGAAAAGGTGGTTCTACACACAAAAATGGCGAGCCAGAAAACACAGAGAAGTGAAAGCGGTCTCCGAAGGCATAAGAGAAGTTTGGCCAGGGAAGGATGTGGTGCTATTGCCTTTCTGCCCTTTCTAAAGGCTGGGTCTGCACTGGAACCCAATGGGGAGAGCCAGCACTCAGTTAAGAATATAGAGCTTCTAGATCCTATCAAGGCAAGGAATTAGGATGTTGAGTATGCTATCCTACTCGACGAACATTTCAGAATCCTGACTATTTGTGAGTAGGTGACAGAAGCAATAAAATTGAAATTAGAAAATGCTGCGAATATCCAGAAAGTATGAGTAAAAGACCACCCAGCCTGAGGAGGTTAGGGAAGGAAGATCTGATCAACTTCATAGCGCTCATATCTTAGCGACCAATGTTCTTGTCTCTTGTTCTCTACGCTTTAAACTTGCAAGACAAAGTTCATGAACGAATTAAGAGATTGCTCTATTCAGTGCAGCTGATGTTCCCAGGTTTACTAGTTAGCAAAGGAAGAAAACTGTGATACTCATAATCATCATAATCAGACAATTCTGCATGGTCAGGGGTTCCCAAAGCTGTTCCCTTTTCACCCCTATTGAAATAAGCCCTCGTTTTTCTTTTTCATGTTAATAACAATAGACAGTAACAATAGCATATATTTCTGGAGAGTTTTCTGTGTTCTAGACGCTGTTCTGAGCACATTCTGTATAACTTCCTTAATCCTCACAAGCACACATAAACATATTAAAATGTTATTATTACAGTTTTCCTCATTTCATGTGTGAAAAAAAATCAGGAAAAGAGAGGTTAAGAATACCACTTTACCACATGCACATGATGCTAGAGAAGTGGATTGTTTTGTTTATATTTGGATCCTGGAGCTAGACACAGACACTGCGCTTCCAGCTTGTCTTTAAGCCAAGTTTCCCAACTCCAGTATTTAGAGGTCCCCCCTTGACCCCTACCCACTCAACGCTAGCAAGACCGCCCTCTCAGTCATGAGAATCCGCAACATCTCCACTCATCCTCAGCTCCCTTGGCGTAGGACTGAAGAGGTCAGCAAATCAAAGTGTGGAGTGTCCAGTTGAATTTAAACTTCATGTTAGCCATGAACAAATTTTCAACATTAACTATGTCCATGTAGTACTTCCAATACTAAAATGTATTTGTTGTTACCTACGGTGCTAATTTAACTGTGCATCTTGGGCTTGATCTGGCCACTCTACCTACAGGAAAGGGGCTCCCTCAGTTGAGAACCATGTCATAGCTGCAGTGAGGAGGCAGAAAGTCTGATGCTTTTACTTTCCTGAACAGAGAACTCCATGGCGGTGCTCCTACCAGGCAGCCAGAGAGAGCAGCAGTGAAGTAATCGATCTTCTCTAGAGCCACATACACCCCTGTTTAGCCTGGGACTTTTCTTTCAGAGATATGGAAACTCTGAATTTTGGAAGCTATGAACTTTCTTCTTGCTACTAAAGGGCATAGGCCACTCCAGATTCCCTCACATTCTAATAATCCACCTGATATTTTCGGGTGTTTATTTTCTCTTAGAATGAAAATTCAGACTTGTGCTTTTCCTAACCCTTATGTCTTTGGATTTCTTCATACCACCCCCACCTTCCGAAATCAGTGAGAAAAGCTTCATCTGTGAGTCTCGGCATTCAGGGGCCAAACCCAGGCCCGTCACTACAACAAAGATAGAAATGCAAGCACTTTGTCTCCCATTCACACTCCTGGATAGCACAGTCCCAAACATCCTACAACACAGAGAGGTATAAAAGTCTGCGGCCTGTTAGGAGCTGGAGCACCCAGCGGAAGGTAAGCAACAGGCCGGAAGTAAGCTTCACCTGTATTTACAGGCGCTCCCCACTCCCTGCGTTACCGCCTGAGGTCCGGCTCCTGTCAAATCAACAATGATATTAGATTCCCACAGGAGCACAAACCCTGCTCTGAGCTGCACATGTGAGGATCTAGGCTCTGCGCCCCTTACAAGAAGCTAAAGCCAGCACTGCTAGCTGCCTTCCCCATCCCAGCCCCAACCATGGAAAAACTGTGTTCTCAAAAAAAAAAAAAAAAAAATAGTCTCTGGTGCTCAAAAACATAGGGACCACTTGTGACATAGGTCTTCTGTGAAAGTGGGCACTGGTTTTATCTTCGTCCTGAATTCTGACACATTATTGCTTGGTACTTTAGGCATCTCCCGTGGCTTAGAGTTCAATTACAACTTCTTATTGGAAAAATGGGCCGTAACTCCCCACCTGTCACTGTCTCACACAGAGCAGCTTTTTCCTCTATAGACCAGCACTGGAACAGCCTAGTGTGGACAGATCACCTGAAACCACAAAATATGCCCAGCACCTCTGCCATCTGCATGGGGACTGCTCTCCCAGGTGGACACCTAGGGCACTGAGACGTAGATGAACGAGGAGCAGCCTATGACAAAGGACAAAGGCCGTATGTCTGCTGCAGATAAGGCAGGAGGGAAATTTAGTTCTCCCCTGTCTGCCATTCGTGAAGGAATCAGAAAAAAAAAAAAAAAAAAAAAGATCAGGAGAAAATAAAAACTGGGCCTGCTGGTACGGGCCTGCAATCCTAATACACTAGGAGGTTAAAGCAAGCCCAGACTGGGCAACTTAGAGACACAGCAGAACTCCATGGCAAAATAAAACCTTTAAAAACTGGCTCCAGCTCAGTGCAAAGGCCCTGGGTTCAATCCTTGGTGCTGGGGGAAAAAGGGGTGGAAGGAGGAGGAGGACAGGACAGGCAGGAATTTGTTTCCAATCCCGATTATTTTTCTTCCTTTGACAAGTTACTGATGTGAGTTTCTGTTTAACCATACACAGAATAATAATAATACAGTCCATAAAAATTTTCTGTAAGAATTACATGAGTTCAAATACGCTCACTCCAGGTCATAAGACCACTCAGTAAACATTAGGTCAGGTTCCTCTTTCTGCAATTCGACAAAGATTATTGTGACCTTCAGAAGCGGGCAGAAGTCATTTCCTCCCACCCATCCCCTGTCCGGACTCTGCCCTCTTTGCCTCTGCTGGTCTAATTTCGTGGCCTGTCATTCCTTCTGCCTTTCTGTAGGCGTCTCAATTTTATAGCAATTCAATCAAGCTCAATTAATGGAATTTTAAAGGGGACTGGAAAATCAATGCTGTATTACATTATGAATACAAAAATTGGAGCAAAATAAACCTCATGCCTCAGAGCGAAAGTGTACGCTTTTAACATGTAAGGAAGCCATTTGTCCTTGGCCCCATCCCAACCGTCCTTCTAAGCGGCCTTACCCAAATGTTTGGATTCATTACGAAAATATGGCTGCCCCCCTCCATACTGGAGCCGCTATTTGTTACCACGGATGTGAGGAGATGTTGTTAAATGACAGAGCAGAGGCCCAGGATGGTATAGGCTGCTTTAACATCTGGACAAAAGTTGCGATTGCAGTTATCTAAGCCACCGTGACACCGCTGAGGACAGCTCCGGACACCCTGAGGAAAGGACCCTATCACCACTCCATTAGTAACATACATGTACTTGAAGGCATTTGTTAAGTTATGATGAGGACGTGAGCCCCAGCACTCTGGCCCTGTGGCATTCCTTTGGTACCAAGAGTGGAGTGAATCAGCAGGTTATCACACCTGGAATTACTAAGATACATTCAGCAGATAAAAACGTGACTCCTTCCTGACTTCTGCCAGGGGAAGAACTTTGAATAAAAAATGGTTTGTTTTCTAACCTATAACCCCAAAGTCTTGTCTATAGTCCAGTTTTCTTTGCTAGTTCCAGCAACACTTTTGCTGTGAATGTATTCGCTGGGCATTGACCTTTATGAGAAATATTTCTCAATGATCTTTCTTTCTGCTTAATTCAAGAATTCCCAGGGTTATGTTTACCCCAGTGAGCTATATGCCCCTCATTGTGTCTTCTGTCCTATACATTTTTAAGATCGTCAAAAACAAAATCTTAACATTCCAATGATGACTCCCATAACACTAGAATAAATGAAACCTCTCATTTATTTTCTTTACTACTAAGAGTGCTGACGAGCCTCACAAACTCTCCAACTTGATAACCAGCATTTCTTAAGGAAAAAGGGAAAGGCGCTGAGAATCAGCCTTCCTCAAATCATTCATCTTCTACCCGTAATTCTTTCGCTCTTCGAAGGGTGAATGACCTTTGCTCCCTTCTGAATGATATCTGTACAAAGATGGCAACATCCAATTGCCTAATTGCTCTTGGTAGCTTTTCCAACGGCTGTGCGCCTTTCTACGGGTCCCCATCAGTCCCCTTTATGCTCAGCGGTATGGAGCATGTTCCGTGGGTTTCTTCCTCTCTCACCGGTCCTTTCCCAGCCACCTGTAAGGGCCAGGGCCCGCCCTTCGCTCTTCTGCAGCCCATTTTGGAGCCCTGGGCTTTCTCCCTCTCACAGAATGCTCCTCAGATGGCTTTAATTACCACCTGAATGCAGATGACTCCCAAATCTCCAGCCCCAGCCTTGACCTCTAACCCTCTTTTCAGTCCCATATTTCTTTCTGTCTGCAGAATATCTCTACTTGGGTGTCCCACCGCCCCCTAAAACTAAACATGTCAGGAGCTGGAGCTCACTATCTCTCCACACCCCCCTGCAGTCTCCCTTTTCTCCAGGGCTGTCAAAACCACCCTTGCCTGGAGCTCCTGGGCCTGAGGTTCCCTGATAGGCCCAGAGCAGCCCACAGCCCCTTTTCATCTGAGAGGCAGGATTCTGCCCCACCACCCTACTCAGCTGGATACCATGACAACATTGTGGTCTTGAGTGGCTTCAGGTCAGGGTGGTTGTTTTTCCGATTCACCTTTCCTACTCATCTACTGCCGACAATTTTTAGGATCCCTGCCGCATCCCATTCCTTAGGACACCTGGACCTCCCGAAGCCCTCTGAACTCACAGGCACCCACATACACTCCTCCTTCTGATTCAGGGCTAAATTATAGAATGGGTGAGGCTGCAGATTCATGCAACTTTTTATTTCTTGACATAATTAATAGCTGTAGTTCCCAATTAAATAGCAAACTCGTTAGTAATTTGCCTGAGAGGCAGATGAAGTGGAAGCTTCAAGCGACTGTTTCTATTCTTAATTCCTATTCTTTCGCCAAAGCCACCTCCACCCTGTCTGTCGCGGACTTGGCTATGTGTCATTCCCGTGGCCTCCCACCTGTCCCCGCCATGTGAGAATAATTGTGCGGCTGGGATGGAGAAGGTCTCATAACTCGCCAGGTGCGCCGCTAAGGGCGTTTGCTCACATGGTCTCACTGATTTGCCCTAGGAGTAAGCGTGCAAATTGTCACGACTGTGTGGCAAGAGCTCAAGCTGGCTTTACACATAGGGAGATTTCATGTTCATGTAACTGAGAAGTCTAGGGGTAGGATGGGCTTCAAACGTAACTTGATCAAAGCATCTTATTTACTCTCCTCTTTTCTCCTCCATGTGTTGAGAGTTTGTCCTTAAGTTTGTTCCCTTTACAATTAAAAAAGGCTACCAGTGAAAACCAGGCCTGCAGTCTTCCTCATTCATCTTTAAGGGAGCAGGTAACATCTCAGAACAAATGAACAAAAGCAGCTTTTTCTGAAGAATCTACGGAGGAGTGAGTCATCCGCACACTCCCGACACTCCCACTGCGACACTCGTGACAGCCCAGGTATGAAGCCTGAGCTGAGGTTTTCTCACCCAAAGCACGTTCCGCGCCTGGGACGCCAGTTGGGAAGGAACTCCCACTATTCACATGAGAAAACACTCTGTCCCAAGGCTCAGAAATGACAGAGCTTGGATCCAAACCTGATCTTCAATTTCAGAGTTTGGGCCAGGAATATCTGCATTCCTTAGGAGTCCAGAATTCCAAGGACAAGTCTCTCGCCTCTTGGCCACTTGTCACTGCTCCTGTTCATTTTTTTTACCTCTAGTATTTGAATCACATGAGATTTAATTTACCATGTGACTCGCCTGCTGATGTCCACAAGGAGATTCCTTTCAAAGTGAAAATGCATCACTCTTACTTCCAATGAGACATCACATACTACTATTTGGAGCAATTATGTTTATTTATGTAAGATTATAAAATGCTCAAGACTTGACCATGGGCTGAGAAGTGGTCTGGGTCACTGTCCCTTCATCAAGTTATTGCCACGTAAAGAAACGCCATGACAGCATTATTCCCTGATGGCACTAGATGACAAGTACCTTACAGAAGACAAGATTCTTCGCCGACAAGTTCCTACCAAAGATCCCCCAGAGCATTAAAACTTCTGCACAAAAAAGAAGGCAATGTTGAGAAAGTAGGGAAACCTGCACTGTCCCCCTACCATCTCCGTGTTCTTTTTAAAATATTGTCACCCATTTCTCAATGGGGTACAAGGAACAGGACATGAACTTGGGAAAGAACTGAGGCCAATATTGGCTCTTTCTTCTCCTCCACAAATTATGTCATCCCCAAGAGTCCTTGCTCCCTCTTGGAAAAATGAAACTGCTTGGCAACAAACCGGGAATAAAACACAGGGTACCCCAAAAGTACGACAATTTGGAGACATCTGTAAATTGAATTTAGTCCTTGTGTAATTCTGCTCGTAGCATTAGTTTTACTTAAAACATGATGATGAATCCTGGGAAAACAAGTTATAGTATTATATTGTATATTTCTAATATTTTATATGTGTGTTTTTTTAGTATTTTAAACTCTGGGACAACATGAAGAGTCCATTTGACAAATTAATACTTAGCATTTACAGTCAGGATCCTTAGCACTTTACAAACGTGAACTTCCCATATTCCTATGAGGCAAAGACTGTTATTATCTCTGGTTTATGGAAGAAGAAACGGAGGCATGGAGAAAGTAAGTAATTGCCCAGGCCACAGAAGTGGCCAGAGGACAGAGCCCGCACTCCTACCTCAGTCTCTGGAGTCTGTGTTCTTAATTGTGAAACTACCTTAGATCATTGAGAGTGTTTGGCTTCCCTCATGTGCCAATTTACTGATACATTAGAGATTCTCAGTGGCCCCAGAGCTTCTTCCCTTCCCTGTTTATCAAATATAAAGGACCAGATTTACGACCATCATGAAAGAGTTTATTAGATACTTTTAAGCATTTCTTAATTATGCATGGCATTATGTTTTTGGTTTGGTTTGGTTTTGAAATGGGGTCTTACTCGGTAGTCCATGCTGGTTTTCAACTCGCTATGTGGCTCAGGCTGGCCTTGAACATATGGCAATCCTCCTGCCTCGGTCTTCCAAGTACTGGGATTATAGGCATGTGCCACCATGCCCAGTTTATAGGGTGCCGGGGGATCAGACTCTGGGCCTTGAGTTTGCCAGGCAAGTGCTGTAACTCTTGTGCTCTTCCTCCCACCTCTATATGTTCTATATAAACAATCTGAATCATCATTAAGCAGGTAAAGAGGTATTTAACAATAAAGAAGAATTCTCATTCCAAAGACCCTGGAAACCTATACCGTTGCCTTTTAAGAACTTGAATTTGGGATCCTCCTACCTCAGCCTCACATGAGCTCTAGTGACTCAAAAAATAAATAAATAAATAAACAAATAAAAGCACATCTCTTCCTTTTAATCTTTCCATTCCTTTTTTCTTAGATAATCAGTTTCTAAGGAGGGAAAGTGTCTTCCTTCAATCTCTGTGGCATCTGCCCTACCATGTGTCCATTACTTCCCTGGGCAAAAATATCCAAGGCCCCAAGCCAGAGTTGTCTCATATGAAGATCTCTCCACTCAGTAAAGTTAAGAACACAGAATGGCCATGGAGAACGCCCCCCACCCACTTCCCAGCAGAGAACTAGAAGGAGGCAGGCAGAGAGTGGGTGGTGAGATTGTCAACTCAAGGAAGAAAGGGCGTGAGAGAAGCCATCTTTCTAATCGAGAATCACAGAACACAGGGTGCAGATTCCTTATTCAAGAGCAAGCAGGAATCCCTCTGCAGCACGTGTCTGATTCCTATTAACATGCATGTATAAATTTCTCAACTTCAAGGCCAATTCCAGTCATATTTGTATCGCCCCAGGGCCTACCACCATTTTGGGAATGGAATAAGAATGTAATAAACGTTTGATGATTGAATATGAGTTCGCAGTACCTGATACCCTTGAAGATACTGATGGGTCCATTTCAGATAAAGAGCAAAAGCAGACAGTACAAGGTTCGATTTGACTTTCGTCCGTATGAATCATGGTATTTAACAAGACTTGCTCACCACCTGCGCCTTAGCACAATGTCCCTCAGTAATGACTGTGAATATTATTATATGCATGTCAAATGAGCTTTTCTCTGGGTTTTATTTGGTGACAACAGGCTTCATAGACCGATGAGCTGGTTAAAAGGCTGTTGTGTAGCTCGCTCATCTGCTTCCCTCTTAAAACTTTTTTATTGACACTATACTTGATGGATGTAACAGGAAGTGAAGTTTGGTTGTGTGAATAATGACAGAATCTCAAAGAGTCACTAATAATCTGTTCCAGTTAGAACTGCGACCCTATAGCTCTTAGTCTTCTTAATGTTTGCAAGATACTAAGAAGAAAGCTAGTCCTCCTTCTTATGAGCAGGAGAACATGGCATTAGGCCTCTTTTTTAAAACTTCTGGTATAAGATTGACAGCTAAAATTCCCTCCAAAAGTCTCAGGTTTGAAGGTATGGCCTGATGGAGAGGGGTGAGTCACTGTGGCTGTGATCTGGAGGAATATAATCTTGTCCCCAGTTCCTCCTCCTCTTCCCCTCTGCTTCTGGTCCCCATGGCATGAGCAGGTTTCCCTCACCATGCTCTCTTATTCTGTGGCTTCTATCTTAGAGCCAGCTCTCCATGGACTGAATTCTCTGAAACATGAGTCATGGGTAACTCTACCTTCAAGTCATGGGTGTTTGGTGTTTTGCCCCAGTAATGGGAAAGCCAACTAATACACCTTGGCCCTTCTTCCTCAGAAACTAAGCCATAGTCCCCACCCTCCATTGAGCCCCCTCTCTGGCTCTGGTTCTTACTTGAATTTACTTCCAATTATCAGGTATCTTTAACACACTTCCACAGGAATGTCCCCTTTCCTGAACTTCTTTTTTTTTTCCCCAGCTTTCCCAGGTGTTAACAGTGCCCTCATTCTCCTAGCAGCCAGGATAGAAACCTTTGCCCATTCCTCTTACGCCTCAATTTCTGAGGCCAACCATTAAGTCCCGCTGGTTCCTTTCTATCTGAAGTCTCCCCCCTGTATTCTCACCATCCCCATGGTCACAGGCCTTAGTACTAGTCCAGAATGACACAGAAATTTGTGAGTTCTTCTACTGACACTCCACTGTGTGGAGGAGCCTGCATCAGCCAGGGCCCAGAGAAGAGACAGAGGTGATGTGCTATGAAGTACTGCTCACCAGGGCCCGGGACCTAGCTCAATAACCGAAGCCTTTGCCTAGCAAGCAAACGGCCTTGGCTTCCATTCCACAGCACCAGTCCCACATAAGCTGGGTGTGGTGGCACACACCTGTAATCTTAGCACTCGGAAGCTGATGCAGGAAGGTTGCCATAAGTTCAAGACCAACCTGGATTACATATTGAGCTTAGGCCTGATAACTCTCAATTTCCTACCACTACCACTTTTAATGGTCTAAAAATAATAGTAATAATAAGGAATTGTTAAACAGATTTTGAAAAACAGAAAATTCAGAAGAAGAACATGAAGACACCACAGAATTACAAGAAGTAGCTACCACCTCTGAGTCTTCGACTATAAGGAGCAGAGATTAGACTGATTAAACTTAAGCAAGATCTCCAGGGAACTGAATATAGACCCTCAAGCAAGGAAGCTTCTCAGCTGGAGCCAGTGTTTTAGGAGTTAGAGGTAAAAAAAAAAAAAAAAAAAAAAAAAAAAAAAGGAAAGTCTTTTGAGGTTTGGAAAAAAACTGCTAATTGGATTCCAGGGCTACTCTGGGTATCGAGTACCACCAGCAAGATGTGCAAAGAAGTGATGCAGGGCGATGCTCACAGGAACAGGAAGCAGGAAGAGGAAGTCTTCCATTCTCCACTGAGCATCCCTCCCTGG